>VWYE01007841.1:391035-511159 GCA_013398995.1 Alaudala cheleensis
GGCGGCCAAGGGGGCTCCGGCCCGCCCGGCCCGGGGCAGTCCCGGGGGAGGGCCGCATCCTTGGCCGGGGGCTCCGCGCCCCGACGGCAGCGCCCGTGCCGCCCCCCGCTCCCCCGCCCGCTGCCGGCAGCAGGGAGGGCCCGGAGCGCAGGCCCGGTCCCAGGCTCGGCTGCCAAGCGGCAGCAGGAGCCTCTTCCCGCAGAAATGGTGCCTCCCACGCAGGAGCGAGATCCCACGGTGTTCGCCGGGTTTTCGGCTCCCGCCGGGAGCTGCGGCCCGGGAGTCGCGGGGGTGCTGTGCTTGAACTCTGGACACCTCCTTGTTTTCCTCCTTGCCTCGTGACTTTTATGGCCTGTCACGGAGGGAAGGCAGAGGGACGAAAGGCGAGATCCCTGCCTGCCGCTCGCTTCCTGCCTCCTTCCCGCAGCCCCGGCCACCGCAGCAGCTCCGATGGCAACCCCAGCGCCCCAGCCAACCTGCCAGGGGGGGATTCGGAGCTCCCACGGCTCTCACCTGACCCATCGTCCTCCCAGCACCCATGTTTGTCCTTCCTTGAGGCTTCGTTTATTCCCAGATATTGGCTAAGACTGCATCAAACCTGGTAGGAATTACGGGGTTAGAGATCTGAGCTCAGCTCTTTGGTGTGGACTTGTTGCAGACTTTGCCAGGGCACTGCTGGATACGGATGCCCCTGTTGGCTTCTCCTGGAGCTGGGTGCCTGCTCCTCCTGGACCAAGCCACATGTGTAATGTGTTGTTGGAAATTTTGTGACCTGATTCCTTGGTGTTTCGGAGTTTCTCATAACCTAAATGACTTAGAGATGGCTTGGATAAGGGCAGAGTCCTTTTAAAGGGTTGCACCGGAGGGAGGTGGCTTGGTTTGGAGGGAATAATGTATGGGTGACCCAGATTTCAGAACTGCACCTGAATTGGGCAAGGAGGAGGCATCCATAATCAGACTTGAAGTTGTAACAAATCTGAGTTCTTCTTAGTTTTTGTTAATGTTAGGAAGAGCTCAGCTGGCTTCTGTGTAGAACCTTGTTTTGTCAGGTGGTGGTTGAGGGTGGCATTTGTCCTGTCCTGGCTGTACAGCAGCCTTGTGGTCTGGGTAAATCTCAGTGGGGTTACACGGTCCAGTTGCTCCTGACAGCAGGCAACTGGGCTTGAGGTTGATGCTCCTGCTCTCAGAAATAGTGGGACACAGATACTTCCTCTGGGAACCTCTTGTGCATCCTGATAAATTTTATTGGTAAGAGTTTGTTCCACAGGCCTTTTTTTTCATCCTGCTAACTTTAGATGTTCTTGTGCTTGTTCTGTTGAATTTTATCCTTTCTTATGGTTCACTTATTTTATGTGCTTACTAGCAGGAAAGAGCCAAATTATTCTATAGTTTTTGATTTTTTTTCCTTTCTTTCTTTTTCCTTTTTAATGTAATCTACTTTGGAGTCTTGTTTAAAGTGGCCTGTTTTATTTAATTAGTTTGTATTCATATTACATGCACTCTCCACAGTTATCCCAGGCAAAATTTAAGGAACAGCCCGCAAGGGATTTCAAATTCTTAATTGGAATCACATTTTTTTCCAAGGATGTTTGATTCTAAGTTTACTGTGCTTTCTGTCATCTGGTATCTTTCCAGTTGATGTTGTTTGCTTAGTTACTGTTTGGCTAAATTATCCACAGCTAGTTTATTTCAGTAGTCATGCCTCGGAAGTTTTGCAATTCCTTTCCGCTTTGCAGCTCCTCACTGAACTCCTGTTGAATCTTTTAATGAAGTACTCACAAGTGACTTCAGTGCAAATGCAGTTGTGCTCTATTGTTTTGCCTCCACAGAGCGGTTATTTCCCTCTTTCCTGAGGTAATCACACAGTTGAATTTCAGAGCATCAGCCAGCTGGGTACAGATACCTTCACCTGACCCCTGGCAGGTATTTACATTCCCAGCTGGTTATCACTGCATTGAATCCAAAATTCTACTAGAAAAGTACCCAGTCTTGATTTCAAGATATCAAGTGATAGGCTGCACTGGTTCCCCAGGTAAATTATTCCAATGGCTGATTACCCTCGCTAATTTCTTATCTCCATCTGTCCGGCCTGGCTCCTAACCACAAAGTCTTGCTACAAGTTTTCATGCCAGGTGACAGAGCCTGTTGCTGCCAGGATGACACATTCCAGCTAAAAGATGGCCTGTTGTACTGCAAGCCCATGGCTGTTAGCCATGCTGAGCTCTTCCTTCTGGGAAGAGGCATCCGTGGAGCTGGAGTCTGAGTGATCAGTGTGGTTTAGAGCAGTGTTGGAGGGTGCCTGGCATGGTGTCTGTGTGCAGGCAGGGATTCCCAGGAACTGGGATTGAATAACTCCTGTTGCTTGGAGCTGGGCTTCACATGATGAGCAGCCCAGCAGCACAACAGGCTGCTGCTGAAGGAACGATCCAGTTCTCATCCAGTCCTGACTGCAGGCTCCTGCTGCTTCCCTAGGACCGGGTCTGGTGACCAACTGGCCTCAGATCAGTCCAGTCACTGCTCCAAGAGATTATTAACCCCCTTCCCTAAAGATAAAAAGTATGGAAGTTGGATTAGCCTGCCTTGTGGCCAGAGAGATTGCTGAGGAAGTGTGGCGTGACGCTGGGCATGAGAAACGTGGTGAGGGACCACCTCTTCCAACAGCAGGATTAGATGCCAGAGGGAGTCACACATTTAGTTCCTACATTTCTGTGCTTGGATAAACAGGCTGTGGTTGCACAAATCCTCTCAGCTGGCACTGCTGTTGAAAGAAGCCGTTGTGCCTGCCTGTTGTCATCTCTGCTGGTTCTCTGCTGCGGTTTGCTGTGAGACCACACATGCACCTCTGCCACCAGAAGACAAAGGGCAGAGCATGGAACTCCTTTTGGCAAGGTGAAGAGTCAGCGAAACTAAGAGTTGTCACAAGCACACCTTACCTTAAATCTTTTTAAGGCTGTGTATCTTTTTCCCTCCACAGCTGACATGTGAAAGCAGCTGCCCTGATTTACTCAGTAGTGCAGGCTGACTCTGTTGCGTGGCTTGCCAGGACTGGGTTTAGGTCAACTGCTTTTATATCTTTGGTCAATAAGTGTGTGTTGAAATTTGTTGTGTGGGAAAGAGCATTTAAGTAAGAAGAAGGAGGTCTGAGCCTTGGCTGTGACACACTGCTACCTATGAAGGGTTCACTGGTGCAGAAAAGTTCCAAGTTAATGCATTCATGCGTTCTAGATGTGAGTTCTCAGTGGTGCTCAGTGCTGAGCAAGGTGGGGTGCCCTTTTGGGAAAGCTTCATTAATCTTGTCTCTTCCCTTAGCAAGTGACTCCAGCTTGCTTGCCTTTCAAGTAGAATTGGTTTGCTGAGACAAAATCCATTCCCCATCTATTATTTTAGACACCATTCCTTCAAGTGCCATGCAGAACACTGCAGGATGAGGAACAGAGCCTGTGGTGGGGGCTTGTTTTGACCTCATGTTTGGGGGGGTTGGATTAAAAGCGAGATGAAGTTGAAGAAGAAATTCCCATGACTTTAGTACAAGTTCAGTGCAAGGTCAGGGGGAGGGATATTGGTTTTGATAGTGGGAAAAATTAGGAAGAGGGAAGGTGATTACGATGACATGTGTACAAATGTACATAGATAAACAGACACACATATGTAAATGTATACAAAATAGAGGGTGTTCTGATGCTAGGAGAGGTTGAGGAGGAGTGGCTGAAGAGACTGTAATTGGATAGCACACAAGGAGGGAACTGAGGTGGGAGGAAGCACAGGAACCTGCTGCTGGGAGAATGCTACATTAAAGCAGGGATGGCCATAAAGTCTCTTCTTGAAAACATATCCTATTTGCAGTGTCACAGAGAAGTGTGTGACATTTGGACACCAAACCACCTTTTTGTGATCTCAAATTGAACATCCAGCTGCAGGCAGGGACTCCGTGTGTGAGATTCACTGCCCATGGCCTTGCTGGTCCTCAGAGTCTTTAAGCACTGGGGCTCCTAATGCTGATCATACGCAGAAATTCCCAAATCCTTACCTGGGCCAGGCTGGGGTGGTGCCCAGTGGGCTCCAGGAGCTGGGTGATCCTGAGCTGTGCACTGGTGAGCAGACCCAGCCTTGCTCAGGGTGCAGCTGGAGGAGGAGAGGGGAGGGAAAGCTCCTGCTTCATCAACTAATCCAGCAGTAGAGTTTATGAATCCAAAATACACCCCTCTGGAGGCAGGGGAGGGGATTAGGATCCTGGTCATGTTAGGGCATGATTTGTTCAGGTTGCGGAAGGCCAGGGAGGATCAGGGGACAGGAGTGTGGGTTACAAGCAGACCTGTAACTGGTTGGAAGTGGTCTCTGTTCACATCTGCCACAAAGTAGCTGCCATGGCTAGACTTGCATATTCACTTGATAGTAGAAATAGATGCACAAAGCAGTGTTTAACACAAAGGCCACTGTTGGGAGGAGTAGAAGAAGGTGCTTTGCCTGTGATTTTGCTGGGCAGCTGTAAAAAAATCAGGATGTGTAAGATATATGTGTGCTTTACACTCACCTTTAAAGGTATAATGATCAAAAATGCCTACACAGATTGTCTGCTTAAATAGCTTAAATCTTACCTGGGCCCTAAAATCTTCACTACAGATTGCCGTCTGTGTCAAGGGGCTCATGAAAACTTGGAAAGAGTAGATGGGAAGAGTATAGCTTTCACAGGAAAAGAAAAGATGCCCTACCAGTGCCTCGCAAAGCTCTGATGCTGTAGCATTACATGTCTTCAGTGGGTCTGGGTTCCAGGCTAAATCCTTGGATTAAGCCCTGAGTTTAGTTGCAGAAGTTGTGCTGTAGGTATTCCATAGTGCAGGCATCCAAGAGTAACTCTAGACTATGAAATGTAATCCAGCTGCAACATTTGAGTCACTCTCCTTTCTGAGGTGCTCCGAGATCACTGTCTGGTTTGACAGGTGAGGGCTGCCAGGCTGCAAGTGAAGTTGTGAGGGTGCAGTGTGCACCCCCTTTTTCCATTTTGTTGCTGTATTTAGGGGGAAAGAGTGTTCTGAGTATGCTGCCAGCTCTTCAGGACAGAAACAGTGCACAGTATTTAGAACAGTGAAGATTTAGTCCTGATGGTTGGTATGGCTCAAGTAACTCTTCTCGTTTGTTTCTCTTTTTCTGTGATTTGCTTTGCACATGAAGATATTTCAGGCTTGAATCTGGTTACAATGGAGCTGGTAGATCTTAGAGTGCTTTGAGAATGGTGCACTTTTCTCTCCTTTCTCTACCCCAAGACTGTAGAATATCCTGAGATGGAAGGCACCCACAAGGATCACGAAAGTCCAATTCCTAGGCAAGGTGTTTTCTCCTGGAAGGGCGTGTCCCAGGTGCAGGCAAGCAGAATCTCAGGATGGGCAGGGGGGTAGCACTGGCAAGGCTGCAGTACAAAACACAATCCTGTCATGACTCCATGCTGTGACAAACCCTGGGGCAGAGAGAGGATGCTGTGGGGAGTCAGGCAAAGGGAAGCGGGACTGTCCCACTATTTTTACAGCAAATTATGGGTTGTGGCATGTTTTCTTAAATGTGCAAGTGATTGAGGGAGATGGGTTTACCCCTCAAGTCACCCAGTAATTTCTTAATAACAACTGGTGATGTGTATAGGGAATACATGACTGCCCTGTCACTCTCTTCTCATCCCTGGGCACAGCTGGGAAGAGCGAATATTCTGTCAGGGCATGTGGGGAAGGCTGAAAGGGAGGCTGTAAGGTGTTCCTGTAAGCACAGGGTGAACACTGCTTGTTTTGGTGCCATCTGGGAAGGCACCACTCATCACTCCTACAGTTCACCTTGTCTTCCTGCCCCTGCACAATGAGCAAACTGAGCAGTTTCATTTTGGAGAGGGGCAGAGAGAGGAAAACGAGCAATTTGGAGGTATGCTGGAGCAATGCAACGTGCCTTTTCCTGGAAGAGCAAGGCAAGGCATGCAAGTTATGTCATTGCAGTGTGTGCTTTGTCACAAGGGAGGGTCAGGGCTGTGAAAAGCAGCTAAAAATTGTGTTTGTGTGTCCAGAAGAATCATGACAGCTGAATTGCCCAGTGGGTTATCAGGTGCACCACAGACATTTCTTCCTTCATTCCCTACTAGCATCATTTTTGCCTATCCCATTGCTGAGAGTGTGGTAACAGTGATACCAGACATGAAAATAAGCATCTGAGTGTAAAAGGGGAAAGATGGATTGATTCTGACTGTGACAGTCATAGCAAAATTACTTTAGAAGAGACCAGAGCAAAAAAAGGTGAGATGTGCTGCCAGTGAAAACTGGCGTGATCAGAAATTTCATGTTCAGCAAGGCAGTATGGAAGCCAATCTGCCCTGAAATGTATTGTAATTGCATTTTACTAGAATGTTGCCTTTGGAAGCTTAATTTAAAAGGTGGCATTGTGAAAGGTTTCGTTGTGACTGCTAAAAAGAGTGAACAAAGTGCACTGAAAGGCAAAAAAAAGGTGTTAACTGATGTGGGAGACAAATACATAAGTATCAAGCAAAGCATGTGCAAAAACACCAGCTTGGTTTCAAACTATGGTTTGGTAGAGAAATACAATTTTCTGTTTAGTGGGAGCAGGAAATAACTGATGCTGTATGTCCCAAGTTCATAAAATTGATGGACTTGGAGAAGGGCTCTTCCCTGAATGTGGGCACTGTGAGAAATAGACAACTGTGAATATCTGAAGTGTGTGAGTTTATGGGATTGGGGCTTTCACTGACTGGGCAGTAAGACTCCTCCAGTACAAGTGTGATACCAGAACAAGCCAAAACAACTAATGATGTATACTACATTGTGTGAAAAATCTCTATTATTTGTAGTAAACAACTTCACAGCACAAAAGGAAAATATCTTAGTAATGTGTTTTGTTATCTGGAAGAACTTGGAGGCAGAAGGAACACGGAAGGAAAGAACAGAGTGAGCAGCTGATACATTTTTGTTGGGGAAGGGATTGCTTAAATAAGACTTTGCTTATGGTTGCAATCAGATACGGGGTTTATAACAGGCCTTTGCATATTCAGTACACTGAGCAGCCACTCCCTGCCTAATCCTCAGAGTATGGCAGTGGGGTAGGAGGGTTTGCTATTACCCCAGCTGCACAGATGACCCTCAGACAGGCAGAAACCGCTGCAAACAGCTAGAATTAGGAACTGGAAATTTGGATGGGACCATTCTTGGTTTCCCTAAAAATACACCAAAACCATTTACAATCTAAGTCTTCTGTAGAGACTCCTTATAGTGAATGACTGCAGTGGGGCACTGAAGGAAGGAGAGCTCCTGGTATCTCAATGTGTGTTCCCCTTCCAGCCTGGATTATGTTCCTGGTGATAACAGCTATCCTTTGTGGGCCCCACTGGCTCGAAATTTCTAGTAACTGCACCCATGTTTAACTGCTCATAAGCCTGAGCTGTGAGGAGAGGCAAGACTTGAAACAGCAGGGTGCATCTTTGCCACCTTCTGTTAGGGCAAGAGGAGGAATAGCCAAAGGTTTGGAATGCTGGGGTATTCCCCATGCTTGCATCAAAAGCAGCAATGCAGTGAGTCCTGCTGTGGGGATAGTTGTAATTGCACCTTCGCTGGCACAAATGGAAGAGGTGAGGTGCTGGCTTCAGTGGTAGGCAGCAAAGATCTGTGCTGAAAGCTGGGTTCCTCAGGTGTGTCAGTCAGTCTGGCAGAGGTTAGACCAAGTTTTTCATCCAGGAAGGTGTTTGGGAAGAGGACTCCAAGGAGAGCTCTGGCTCTTCCTTCCTTCTTGGGCATGGTCCACTGACAATCCCAACCCTTCCCCCTTCAGTCTCTCGATTGCTCTTAGCTTTCCCAAACTCCAGTGATCACACCACATCATACCCTTTGCTGTTACATCCCGTGATTTTTTTTAAGCACAGCAACGCATTTTGCCCCATCCCAAATGCAAAGAACTCCTTGAGGTGATTGGAGGAGCTCTGCTGCACCTCGATGACCTTGGCAGAGGTGGGACACTGACGTGTTTATTTATGCCCCGCTGATCAAAGCGCGTTGCAGGTAATGGGAAGGTGAAGGAGCCGAGTTGAGTCTGTGATTTCATTTGCCTGCTGCCTGTGACTTCCCAGGGGAAGTCTCTCAGGGATGGGAAGGTGTGCACCAGTCCAATTAGGATGTGCCATGCATGCCTGCGTGGGCTGGGGGACGCGAGGACTTTGCATTCCTCAGCCAGAGCTGTCGTTTTGTGACCGTGTCATAAAAGAGGTGAAGGAAATTTTATTGGCTCAAATTTCCACTGTTACTCACAGGCCACTGTTAAGTTGCCTCATCCTCTAATTCCTCACCACCACACTGAAGTCAGGAGCTTGGGGTGAATTTGAGGCACACAGATTTTGTTTTACTCCTCAGCATTGCCATCTGATAAGGTGGACCTGGGAAGGGAAAGAGAGAGGTTACGTGCCACAGGGCTGAGGAAAAGGAAGCCATAGGCCAGTCAAGAAGAGTCAGAGTTCATGTCTTCAAAGACTCCCAAAGGGCAATCATAGGATCCTGATTGTTCAGCTAATATCTGAAGAGTCATGAAGCCATCAAGAAGTGCTATTTTAGAAAATCTGGAAGGGTGGTGATGGGGAGCAGACTCTGCCCCCTCATTCATATGCAGAAAAATGAAAATGGAGGGAAGAAGGATTAAAATATCTCTAGTTGTTCTTTATGCATTGAAACTTGTTTAGTTATTAAAATGGGAAAAATATTTAAATTATTGCATCAAAGAAATGTTAGTGATATTTCTGAGCTGGTATAAAATCAGTGCTTTAAATTAATCCACACTTGGAGGTGTACTGAACATGAAGGTATGTGGATGTAATTTTTGCCCATTGACAAAGAAAGGGAAGTAATACTGAAATGGGGACTATCAGTATTGTTCATCTTAATTTTTTAAAGGTTGCACCTGTAGGGCTACACCTTCTTTTCTTTTTTTTTTTTTTTAATTTTTATAATATACTGTGTTAATGACAGGAACTAATGCTAAATCTTAACTACAACATCTATGGGCTGTAATTACTACTATGAACATTGAAATAAGGTAGTACTAATTGGTAAAGCTGGTTATAAAAAGCATTTTCTAAGACTGATGTATATCAGTTGCAGCATTTAAACCCCTGATTTATACAGGTTTTCACAGCTTGATCTGAAAGACAAGGCCACAAGAATGTCTTCCCCTTCCCTTCCCTTTGGAGTGTTTCCCTGCTAGACTTTGTAGATGGTTTGAGGATGTTTCCAGGCCTTTTCCTAGGATCTCCTAGGTGTTGTTACTTATTTTCAGAATTGGTCACAGGGGCTGTCTCCTAATTCACCTCTCTTCCATGCAACTTCCCCTCAGAGTCAGCCCTTTCCTATGGGAAGAAGGCTGGCTGTGGGTTCACCAGAATGGCAGAGTCAGTGGCAACAATGAGACAAGGAAACATTAAACCATAAAAACAATGGTTCATTTGGAAATGGTTGTAAATCCAATTAGAATATCCTACTTCCCCTGGTGCCTGCTCCTCTCCTGGGAGGGCAGCAGAGGTGTTCCTAGCAGAGGGCCAGGACTGAGGGTGTGCAGCCTCCCTGCTCTGCTGCTGCTGGTGTGTGTGGGCTGCCGAGAGAGCACCTGGCTCTGTGTGGGGAGTGCTTGGCAGTCACACAGAGACACCTACACTAGAGTGTCAGGGACTGGCCTGTGGATCCTGGGTGTGGTTCCACCAGAACCTAGGGCTAAGTCCAGGTTTCTGCTTTCCTGCTCCTGCCTTGCTGCCCCAGCCCTGTGGTGTTGTCCTCTCGTGCAGCTTCTACAGCTGCTCTGGGGGGGGCCAGTCCAGAGGCCACCCAGATGCTTTGAGGGATGGAAGAGGACTTCTGCTATGAGGACATGCTGAGGGAATTGGGATTGTTCAGTCTGGAGAGGAGAAGGCTTTGGGGTGACCTCATTGTGGCCTTGCAGTGCCTGAAGGGAGCCCACAGGAAAGATGGAGAGAGACTCTTGACAAGGGCCTGGAGTGACAGGACAAGGGGCAGTGGCTTCACACTGACAGAGGGCAGTGTTAGATTGGGTACTGAGAAGAAACTGTTTCCTTTGAGAGTGGTGAGACCCTGGCACAGGTTTCCCAGAGAAGCAGTGGCTGCCCCATCCCTGGAAGTGTTCCAGGCCAGGTTGGATGGGGCACTGAGCCACCTGGGATGGTGGAAGGTTGCTTCCATCAGATGAAGGTTGCTTCCACAGTGGAAGGACGTACGACATTCACACTGCCTTTTGTAAAGGTGTCCCAGCCCATGGCAGGGGATGGGAATGAGATGGGCTTTGAAGACCCTTTCAACCCACACCATTCTCTGATTCCATATATAACTACTGCAGGAAGCTGTCAGATTTACCTTTACTTATCTTTTCTCCTGTGTCACACCTTTATGGCTGCTCACATCACTCTGCTCCTGGGTTGTTTTTTTGTTGTGTTTTTTTTTTTTTTTGGCTCGACAACTCCCTGGGATGGCTCATACATGGTCATGTGTGCACTGGCACAAGGGAGATGTTGGCAGCAACCTGGATGCATAGTAAATTGGTCTGTTCTGGATTTCAGGTGTTCTGGATTTTCAGGGTTCCATGTCAGGTCTTAATGTAGATTTATTAAGATCCAGTTCCAGGTGTTCCAGGTGGTAATTTGTACAGTTAGCAGCAGAAGGAATTAAAGGAACTCTCCTCTTTTTTTTTTTTTTTTTTCCCAAAGGAACAGAATATAAGCAAATGAACTTTGCAGGATATCTGCAAATACCTAAATTGGACCTGACAAATTTGGTTATTCATTTTTGTTAACCCAGTTATATCACAGTGTATTTCACTGCCTTTCTTTCAGTTTCTGGTAGCTCATGTAACTCACTTTCTCAGGCCTAAATATTCTGCACTGTCATGAGTCCCAACCTTTGAAAAACAGGGATCAGGCAGAGAGGGAAAGGGGAGTTGCCCTTCCTCTCCTTAGTTACAAATTAAGGTTTAGGATTAAGAAATCAGGATAAACTCAGACAGCAAGATATAATTTTTGAGTCATACTTCATTTTTCTGGCCTTCTCCATGCCCATGAAAGGCCATCCATCCATTTTTTTTTTCTTAATTGTAAGCCAAAACTCTCACAGAACCACATGATTCTAGGAAGTGGGACTGTATGAGAAACAGAAAATGTTGTGATGTGCACAATAAACCTGTGCCAGTTGGCCATACAAGCCTTAGACCGTAACAAGAAGTTTTCCATGTGTTCGCATTAGTACCTTCCTATTCAGCACCCACACAATTCCTGTGGCTTTGGGTGTGTGAAGCTATTTTTCCACGAGGGAGAGGGAAGGGGTCTCTGCTGGTGCTTTCCCACATTTACATTTCTTATAACATTTTATTTATATCTAATACTTCTTGCTTCCAATAGCCGACTTGTCTCATGGTAGCTTCTTCTATATAAGGACACCAGTTAAATTTCCAAGAAAAAAATTATTTGTTCCGTGAGAAGCTGGGTTAGGGGAGGGTTGTTCCAAAACCTGTTTTTCCCACATACATCCCATTTGGATGGATATTTTTTTTCTTTCTTTAGCTGCAGTTTTCAGTAGAAAGCTCCATCACTGTTACAGTTTTGCCAAGTATTTTTGATTGTGATACAAATCTCATAACTTTTTAAAATAAATCTCACTGCTGGAGTCATAAGGTAATTAAAGCTGATGTGGGGAGCTAAGGCTGAAAACATGCATTCTGAGGGCACAACACGAGGATAAAAGTGTGATTTTGTTGTTGTGGTTGCTATCTCATGGGATTCTGAATCCAACAATTTTTTATTGTTCTCTCCAACTGATGGTACAATATTGAAGCCAGGGCATGACAGAGCTTTCTGCTGTTGTTATGGCTGATGACACTGTGCTGTCACTGCCATGGAATGATATACAAGTGCAGTCTTTTGGGTATTTTAGCTTTTTAGTTTTAGTTGCATAGGATGTGCTTTACCTATTGATACAGAAGCAGGATTTTCCCAATATATTTATGGCTAGGCATATATTGGTGTTTAGCTTGTCAGCCATCCCACACTGCTAAAATGTTCCAACTTTATCTTCTGTGGGGCTCTGACAGCTCACCAGAAATCTGACAATTTTCCAGGTGGAACTTGGATCTGGCTGTGAAAGAGGTTATATTACGTGTTTGCATGAGACAGGATAACTTTGGAGGCCCTCTCTGCAGGGCAGGACAGTTTGTCCCAGTTCACTTTGCTGTTCATCCTTACCTGCCTGTAGCTTAACTGTGCTCAGGATGGGTACAGGTAACGTGACAACAGCTGTGCTCCCAAATGGTTCCACTGTGCAGGCTGGGCAAGGCCAAGCTTTCAAGTGTGCTTCCCAGTCCTTTGATGTCTTAAGGGCATTTGCATCTGTCAGAATGGTTTGGTGCAAACATGGGCGTTCTTTAATCTGAGACTCAAAAACAGCAGCGTGGGATTCTGGCTCATGTGTCCATGGTGTAGTGAGAGACTCTGAGATTTCTGCCACTAACTGGAGAATCTGTCCCATGAAGGTCCTGAATTATCCTGCTCAAAGAGGAACTGGGAACTGCTCGAGTTCATGGCAGACATGCCATCTAGCAATGTGGACAGCATGCTGCTAGCAGCCACCTCTGCATAAAATGTCGTGGGGGGAAAAGTAACTTGGGAAGTTCTTGCCTCCTTTTGTGCTCCAGATGTTTCTGTCAGTTGTGTCTCCATCCCCAGAGTTTGTAGAGAGATCTGCACTGGGCAATTTGCAGTGACTCAATACATTACTTCCACTGTGGGAATTCTGCTGTTCACCAAGTGGTGTCAATTATCTTTCTACTGAGCTCTAGCAGTGAGAATCACACACAATTCTTGTTTATTCTCATATTAGAAGACTGCAGAATATTAAGGCTTACCTATAACTTTTTTGAATATGAACATAACCTCTGCTTAGAGTGAACTGGGTTTTTTGCTTTACAGGTGATCCCATTTTATCTTAAGAATGAATCACTTTTATTGCATCTCTGGGAAGTGCAATGTACAATCCAAGCCACGTTCTTTACTCACTGTTTGCCAAATGTTCCACACCAATTTCCAAGATGAAATTGTGTTCAACCCTAAATTATGTTTCTATGACACTTGTTTTTTGTCAGCATTAAGTATTATAATCTACTTAAATAGAAACCAATATAAGAAAAGTATGGAAAAGTATCCTCTATTTTTTTTCCCCTCAGTTAGTGAGTCATTAGATAATTAATAGGCTCAATGCATCTTGAGTGTGCCTATGACGAGTGAAAGCTACAACTGGGTATGTTAAAACCCGGGCAAACTCTGCACTGCTATGACTGGGAGGTCTCACCTGTATTTCTCAAGTAGCAGCTCAGATGCATTTTCAAGGAGGTCAGGTGCTATTGGCAGCTTTGCTTTGTTTTCC
Organism: Alaudala cheleensis; assembly: GCA_013398995.1. Lineage (NCBI taxonomy): Eukaryota > Metazoa > Chordata > Aves > Passeriformes > Alaudidae > Alaudala > Alaudala cheleensis. The sequence goes on from VWYE01007841.1 coordinate 404,475, forward strand.
CCTGCCTAAGACACCTGAGGCAGCTCCTGGTTCCCAGAACATTACCAGCACTGTGCAGCACGGCAGTAGACGACATTATTTTGCTTTTTTAGATCATCTTTCTAGGTTGTTTTCTTCAGCAAGCTCCTTCTGCTCGCCATGCTCTGAAAGCTGATTCCATGTTACATTATTTCCCTCCTTCCTTCTTATCTCTAGCACCCTGTGTTATCTCTTCCTGAGCTCAAGAGTTTTGACCCCCTCCTTCACCTCCCTTGATGGGTTGTACAGCGATAGAGCAGCCCAGGATGGTGTGTGAAGACTGTTTCTTTGCAGGGGAATATGTGCAGTGGGAATCTCTCACGTGGAGGGCCACACAGCTGAGGAAGCCAGCCTAAGCATGGCAGGAGTAGCTGAAGAAATACAAAAATTGAGGCTTGTGGCAGGACAGGCTTTGTCTTTGGTTTCCTGGGTCTCTCACCAAACTAAAATCCAGTGTGTGGCTTCCTGGGAGAGATGGTGCTGTCCTGCACACTGAGCTCTGGATTTTGCAAGAAGAAAGGCTAAGCTTATTCAGATAATAGGATTGGAAATGACCTTAAAGATCACCTAGTCCCAAACCCATCTGCTGTGGGCAGGGACACCTTCCACTCGACCAGGTTGCTCAGAGCCCCATCCAACCTGGCTTTGAACACTGCCAGGGATGGGGCAGCCACAATCTCTCTGGGCAACCTGTGTCAGGGCCTCACCACCCTCAGAGGACAGAATTCCTTCCTAACATCTAACCTGAATTTCCCCTCTTTCAGTTCCTTATACAGTGTACCTGAACTGTGTGACCAAGATGATTAAACCAAGCTGAGATAGCAGGAAAAGGCTCAGGGCAGCCTTGTTGTTTTTTGGGTGGGTGTTGCAGCCAACTCTTTCCTGCCTGAGCTGCAGCCCTTAAAAGACAGCTTTGGCATTTCTACACCAGGCTGTGGCTGCACCAGCAAGGATAAGCCCAAACTAGGGACTACCTGGGAAACCCTTTGTTTCAATAAGAAAAAGGGTGTCCTTGTCCATGCCACTCAAACATTGTCATGAACTGCTTTCTCCTCTCGCTCCCGGCTGGAGCAGCTCCATCCCCGTGTCGCAGGGCAGGACTTTCTCTGCTGGGAGCGTGTTTGCAGCAGCCTGGGCGTGTGGGCTGCCCCATGGCCTGCGGCTGTGGAGCAGGATGGGAGCAGGAGGGGGAGAGCAGGAGGGGAGCAGGAGGGGGAGTGGGGCCGAGGGCGGCCAGGTGGCAGCCGGCACCATGCAGGGAGAGCCAAGGTGGCAGGCAGAAAGCTCCCTCTCTCCCCACTTTTAGAGGAGGAGGATCTCAGGGTTCCACTTGTGTGTAGCCTTGCTTCCTGGCTAGCTGAAGGGCTTGTCTGTGCTTGATAGCACATGTTATTGCTCCTTTCTTGTTTGTTGGAGGAGGGGGGGAGGGAAGGTGAGGTGCTTTCTATTTAAAACCAGAAGTGTTTGTCATCTCCGTCCAGGTGAATTAACCCACAGTGGAAGGAACTACAACATTCACATTGCCATTTGTAGTCTGGGAAAGCTGTGGATGGATTGTGCCCTCAAACGCTTTCACTGCTGTCCTCTTCTGCTCACCAGGCCACCTCCTTCACCCTTTTCCTCTCAGATTTTGTGCTTGTGACTGCAGCAGGACCAAGCATCGCCCCTCTGTTTTCATGCTGGCTCCCTCTCACTGTTCCAGCTTGGAGGGGTTCTGTGCACCCAGAATCACCTAAAAGCTGGGTGCATGGGAACTGAAATCGGGTGTTTGCAGGCCCTCTTGGGAGAAGAGCCTGAGTGGCTTTATCTCAACAGGGAACATTGGTTTACCTTGTTCCACAGACATATGAGGGAGTGATGGCCAGCTCATCATCTGATCCAGTAAAAGATCAGTAAGCCCCAAAAGGGGAAACAGTGAATTTTCTTTGAGAGTTTGCGGATCCTGCTTAGTGGCAGATGCTGGATAGGTCCTGTATGCTGCTCTGTCATGTTATTGGCCCTGCTGAAAATGCTAATTGATAGTTTGCTTTGGGTAGCTGAGCTCCTGGGGGTCTCCTGGGCCCTCCTCTGATGGAGCAGACCTGCACTGGGAGTTTAACATGGCAGTGCTCCACAGGCACTCTCTTCTGTAATTACTGGGCTCCTGAACATAGCTGCCCTGCATGCAAAGACTACAGGTGCTGTCAGTTGTGTTTTATTATTTCCTCTACCATCTCCATGAAACCCTTATTGCAGACATGTGTCTTCTACTATAGCACCCAGCCTTTGACCAGGAGGTTAACAGTTTCCCTGGCGAGATGCAGAAGTCCTCCCCTCCTGTCTCTGCAGAAAGTTTGCCTGCTCCTTCTCCTGCCTCACTTCCCAAAGCTCCTCTCTTGCTCTCCCTGAGGAGTGCAAAACACCTGGCAGTAATACGATGAGACAAATCTCACTTGGCAGCTTCCAGTGTTGATGTGCTGTGCACCTCCCTCTACCCTGCCTCCCAGTATCATCATGGAACTGCTCCAAATGCAGCTTTAAACTCGTCCTCTCGCCTCTCCAAATCCCTTGCAACAGAGCCATGGAAGTGGAAACTGGGGCTTTGAGCTTAATAAGAGGAAATTCAGGGTTGTGTATATCTGTGAAACAGCAAAGTGAGCAAAGTTATTCTCCTGACAAAGTGTGGGCTTGAGTTTGAGCACCTTACTATTCAGGTCTTTATGAGCCATCCTACCTTTAGTAATGGTAGACCTTCCTTAGCCAGCAGCTTGTGTCTCCCTGAACAGTCTGTCTGTTCCTGGGGAGCCTGTTTTTGAAAACTGTCTGTATTAGGTGTGAAAAGTAGTACTTTTCTAGGCCTGGAGCTGAGGAGATGCAGGTGGGGTAGCCAGGAGAGTGAAGAGCAGTGTAGCACAAGAGTGATTCCATGTGGAACCTTTGAAAAGACAGTTCAGCAGCATCCAGGTGGTTTAGTAGCAGCTGACAGCAGCAAGACCTGGTGGAAACCCCGTGGGAACTCCCTGAATGGACATATCCCTTTGAAACAAACTGGTTGTTAAAATAATAGCTATTACAACTACTCACTGCTCGGGAGGGAAAATCCAAATTGCTGAAAAACCCTGGTTTTGGCCTGGTTTTGTAAGAAAGACTGTCTTCTCACTATAAACAAAAATTAAAGATTACATGAGAAAAAATACACAGGAAGTAGTTAACAGATGAGTTAACTCAATTAACTAACTCAATTATTTTCATTTTTTTGTAGAATTGGGGTTGTTCAACCCGGAGAAGGGAAGGCTCCAGGGAGACCTCATTTCAGCCTTCCAGTATTTAAAAGGGGTGTACAGAAATAGGGAGAGCTACTTTTTACCTGGGCAGGCAGTCACAGGACAAGGGGGATATGTTTTAAACCAAAAGAGGAGAGATTTAGATTTGATATGGGGAAGAAATCCTTTAATATGAGGGTGGCCAGGCACTGTCCAGAGAAGGTGTGACTGCCCCATCCCTGGAAGTGTTCAAGGCTACGTTCTGCTCAGGGGCTCTAACAACCTGGGATAGTGGAAGGTGTCCATGGCAGGGGGTTGGAACTGGATGCTCTTTAATGCCCCTTCCAACGCAAACCATTCTGTGACTCTGTGATGACAATACCCGTGATGAAGGTGTATAAAATGCTTCAGTTCTATCTCCAGAGCATGCCTCCTTGCCTTTGGAGCAGGTGATTTGTTTCACTTGACGTAAGGGAAAATAGAAGACAAACCAGCTTTCAGGCCAGGTGTGCCCTGGCCATGGAGCTAACTGGGACAATTAGTTCAGATGTAATTATGCCCTTATTGCTTTTACTTTCTGTGTGGGATCAGAGGTTGGTGCTTGTGACTGTAGAGCCACTCTAGCACAAGGAAATCACCGTAGAAGAAAAGAGAGGGAGCCACAATGGTTTGTCTCTTTCTCAGGTTTTTTCCAGGTAGGGATTGTGGGTCATGGTAGAAGCCAGAGAGATAAAAGTGGTGAATCAGATTCTTCTGTCCTTTTCACAGACATATCCCGAATGTGCATTCCCTAGTGCTTTGTCATGTCTGAACTTCAAATGCAATAGTGGATGGGAAATTCCACTATATCCTTTGGGAAACTGTCCAACAATCCTGAGATGGCTTTTTTTTTTCTTTCCCCCTCCCTAAAAGAGTCAACTAAATGATGATGTAGTTTCTCTTTATAGTGTGTAGATTAGTCCACACACACCAGAGCTACTCCTCTCAACTCATGTGGTTTACAGCCTTCAAATATCTTGTGTCTTGTGTCATGTCCTAGTTACCTGTTAATCAAATTCTTATGTTCCTACGTCTTGTTAATTAATTTCTGTGGCCATTTGCAATGAGACCTACACAGAGATCTGTAAAGAGAGCCATCAGCTCCAAAGAACAGGAAAAAATCAGAGAGAAATTTTATACTCAGCTAGAAGAGGCCAGGAGTATTTGTCTACTGTGTACCATGAAAATCAATGGAGATTTTTGAAATTTTTCTTGTTCCCTAGATGCCTTCTGGTACTCCCTTTTGTGTCTGAGATAACCAGCCATGGCCACCACTTTTCTTAAGTTGCCCTGTGGCCATTGCAGAGAATTCAGCACCTCTGCTCTTTGACCAAAGTCACTTTCTGCATTTGCATGTGAAACTAAAAATACACCAGTGGGGTTATTTTGATGTTACTCTCATATTGCAAGCTTACATGTGGTGTTTGCCTATTCTCAGCCTTTGTGTTTGTTTCCCAGCTCTTATCACCCACTAGGTATGTGGTGTTGGTTTTGGTCTTGGTTTTTATCAGCTTCAGTAGAAGCAGTGAATTAGACCCATCGTATCATTGTGAAGTAGTAACAGAAAAATGCATTTTTCTTCAGCAGGATGTGTCACTGATGGAGTCTGAAGAAACCAGTGAGGGAGCTACCACTCCCCCAGGAGCCAGCAGCATCACTGGGGAAGCCTGGGATTCTTCAGCCGTGGAAGGACAGCATCATGCCACTCACACAGCAGCCGAAATGAGCACCAGCCCATCTAACTCTGCAAAAGGAGCAGAGCTCAGCATGCCCAAGGACTGCCTTGCTGCTCCAGGGAAAGCAGCAGAGATGCTGGGCAGACCCTCTAACTCTATGCAAAAAGTGCCAGCAGGACTGGAACAAGGCCGAGGGGATACAGAGCCTCAAAAGGGACTCTTAGAACTGGAAGGAGAAATGCTTTTAGAGGAGGGTGGACTGGACTATTCTCTGAAATCTAGGCAATTGGAACTAGTGGACCTGGAAAGCAACCAGGACCCTTCCTCTCACAGCAGAGTCCAGAATGAGCCAGCCCCTGGCAGCCCCATCCTGCAGGCTGTGAACCTCAGCACTGAGTTTCCTCAGTGCCAGGCAGAACTGGCTTTTCATGGCTCAGACCCTCAGGCCCAGCAAACGAAATCCCTTTTGGCTGTTGCCATTTCTTCTCAGAGAGAGACACCTAAGTGCTTTTTGGTGTGTAAAACTGTTTCAGAAGGGCATTATAAGGCTGAACCCTTTCTGGATAACACATCCAAGGGTTCTTTGCAGGAAGTCGATGTTGGTGCAGGGCAGGAGCAAAGCACCAAAAAGTTGGCACCAGCACCTGATGAGCAGCCTACCTCAGAGGGAGCAGTAGAAGATACAGCTAAACCTTACACTTCTGAAGATGTTCAGGAAAGCTTAAGAGCACCCCAGGGTTTGGAAGAGAATACAGAAACTTCCTCTTCCCATCAGTTGTCTTCCACCTTAACACATGACAGCCAAATGAGTTCACTACAAGCAGAAGGAAACACCTCAGCTGGTGAAACAGGGAATACCAGCATGGTCAAAGACCAGGGAATGGTTCCTAAAGAGAACTCATCTGCTTCCAAATGCCTTCATCTAGAAGATGATCACAGAAAAACTGAGGGCAGACCTCCCCCTTCAGCAGAGAGTGCTCTCCAAGGAAGGAGTACTGCTAAAAGGACAGAGGAAGTGAATGTTTCATGGCATGAGGAGGCAGTGTCTGAACTTCAGCAAGAAGAGGAGGAAGAGTGCAAAGAGCAGAATCTGCCGGAAGAAGACAGACCTTTGGAGCTCAACGATCAGAAAAACAAGGAACAAAATGAGCAGGAACAACTGCAGAGGGAAGAGCTCAGACTGGGGGAAGACCTCAAACTAGAGGCTCTATCATCAGCTTTTGGGTCGGAGATACCTTCTGTTTCCAGGCATAATGTGGATGTGTGTGGTTTGGAATATGCTTCCTTGTCTGAGCAAACAGGATCAGCATTTCCTCCTGGGGAACCTGTCTCTGTGGATCCACATCCTGGTGAGGATGTGCTGCTGAAAGCTCATGTCACAGAATCGGGTGCTGGATGTCAGCCACCTGCTGTCAGCCCTCTGTCCTCAAATAACCTGAGCCCAGAGGGGGAAACTCCACACATGTGCTCTGCCTCTGAACAGGCAGAAGACCTGGAGGACTCTGGCAGCTTTTCCATTGGTGGTCAGGATATTGGAGAAGCTCACTGGGATGATAAGACACGACTGGGCAGGGAGCATGAGCACAGTGGTGGTCATGGAAAAGCTGTCCAGAGGTTTGATAAAAGAGATGCATCACTCTGTGGAGGGGTGACAGCACCTTTTAGCACAGAGAATCCAGAGGCCCTTGTTCCAGCACACCCTTCCTCTGGTACCAGTACCTTGGAGCCACCTGATCCCACAGATCTTCATCCCATTACAGGAAAAGCTGATCTTTGGCACTTCCTTTTAGCTTCCCCCTCAGAGCTCACCTCAGCAGAGTCAGTGTCTGTTCCAGAGCAGGAGGATGCCAGAATAGCCTCTGTGACCCCTGAGCACTGTCCTGGCACCAGCCTGAATGAGCTGCCAGACTCTGCAGGGAAGCCACCCAACCAAGCTGCTCCTGCACGAGGGTGGGACCCAGCACCAGCAGAACCTGCTGTTGTAAGGACAGATGCAGGGGAGGCCAAGACTTCCCATGAACTCCTTACCTCTGAGGAAGGCTTTCATGAGGATCTTAGTGGCCCATCTTCTTTCTCATACCCGAGCTCCCTTCCTCTACAAGGGAGCTTTCCTGGGGATAGGAGGTCTGTGGCTAGTATTGCAGGGCCTCTGGAAGCATCCCAGACACCAGAAAGGACTTCCACTCCCCTGAGCCACCCAGAGACAATTCAGCAAAACCCTCCCAAAAAAAGTGCCATTATCCAAGGAAAAGAAACAGGAGCAAATGTGGATCATAAAGTGCCTTTATTTAATGAGCCTGACTGCAGTTTATACCAAAAAGAGCCTGGATCCAGAATTTCCAGTGTCCTGAGCACCCTGACTTGGCCCTCCGAAGATGATACGGTCCTTGCTGTGAACCAGCCAGGACAACCTCTGTCCCCTGTGTCCCACTCAAGCCTACCTCTGGTGTCTGAGCCTGATGCCAATCAGCTTCCTCATCCTCCTTCCCACGTCCAAAGGCCCAGCCAAGCTCAGGCCCCTGCACTCCATGCAAATCACCTTGTTCCACCTCCAGCCCCTGAAGGTTACCAGCCTCTGGCTCCTGGAGCACACTCCAGGCCCCCCCTCAGCTGTGGGATGGATGATGGCAAGCTGGGAGCCATTCCAAACCCTGCTCCAAGCCATCCTCTCAGGACTGCCACTCCTGCATCTGATTCCAACTCCATGGCCTCTGCTTCTGATGGAGAAAGTCTAGCAGAGAGAGATGACCTTGTTCCAGTGAGTGGAGAGTGGGATCTTGGTGACTCAGGTCCCCATGATACAGAGACTTCTGATGACTCAGGGGTCAGTTTGCTGACCAAAAGTTTTTCGGCTCTTGGAAATGAAATGTTGGTTGGCTGCTCGGACACCAGCCCTGAAACAGCAGATCCCCACATGGATATAGAGAGTGGAAAATCCTCACCTGAACACCATTCCTGGCCCTCGTTGGAAGGCCTGATAACATCCCCAGACTCCAGGAGCAGAGACTCTGCACAGCTCCTTCCAATGCTTGCATTCACCAATCCAATCCACTTCTTCCAGCTCAGCCCTCCGTCGCCACCAACCACCAGAACAACCTGCCAGGATGAGGAGCTGCGATGGGAGCAGCCTGCAGGCAGCTTCAGTGTGGACACAAAGAACATCCCAGCTCCTCTGGCAGTCACAGAGAGAACAGAAGGTGAGAGGAGGGTCAGGCAAAGGCTGGAAGGAGGAGAACACCAGCCAAAGGAAGAAAGGGCCAAACATGCGCCTTTGGAAAAATCATCAAGTTGGCCAGACAAAAAAAAGATGGAGGTAGCTGTGCAGGAGCCAGCAGCCAATCAAGAAAACCCAATTAAAAGCAGAGTAAAAACCAAGGACTGGCACCGTCAGGGGGTGAAGAGGATGTCAGTACCGCCAGACATCTTGCAGCGTGAGTCCTCTCTTCCATTTTCCTTCCTCCTTCCCCCCTCCAACTTAGCACAGTTATCAAAAAGTAGGATTCAATTAAATAGACAATGTAATGGAGAGGCATGAGAGCTGAGAGCTCAGCATGGCTCTTGTGCCTTTCTGGTGATATTCCTTGCTCCAGCCCTACAGCTCTTTCCTGTCCTGCCCCAAGCTTCCCTTTCCAGCTGTCCCCTCCACCCTCTCTGCTGCCCTGTGTATCCTGCTTGTTCCCTTGAGTAGGGAAGCACTCTGGGGCTCAGTCCCCCCATTCCACACGAATACCTGCAACAACAAACTTACTTCATGGATCCCTGAGGCAGTTAGGAAGAGCCATGCACACACCCTCAGTAGCCCATATCTCTTATCAGTTGTTTATGTGCTGCCTCCCCTTATTTTGCAACTGGCACTTTTAGGTTCCCACTTGACCTTCTAAAAAAGATGATTTTCCTGTGAGAGCAGGATTTGAGAGTACAGATAAGAATGCAAATTTGTTAAACCCAAGGTCCCAGCTTGCACAGAAGTCAAATCAGTGATGTCACAAGTGGAAAACATGTATTTTCTGTAATGCAGCTCATTCAGCAGTACTTGCTATCAGGATGTATGTCTGTTCTTTACTATATCTTACATGAACTTTAAATAATTGCTTCTTTTTAGCTCTTACTTTAGTCTATTTTTGAAGCTCTGAAACATGCTGGATTTTTGGCACAGAGGAAAAGGAGGGGTATATGGGGGGGGTGTAAAAGGTTTGGCAGAACTTGAATCAAGATTTGTTCACACGTTTAACCTGTAATTTCTTGATTCCAAATTTTTAAATATTCAAGGCAGTAGTGCCATCTTTTCCCTTACCCATAACTGCAGCTCAGTCTTCAGGCTTTCTTCCTTTTTCTGCTTCCAGTTATTTCAGATTTAGAATTTCTTCACACCTTATTTTATTAAATCCCTCTCAAAACAAAAGGATTTCTCCATTTTGCACTTTGGCTCCACTGATCTCCTGATGCCTGGCCCTAGTAGCTAAAAGTGTAGGGATAGCACCAAACAGGGCACACAGGCAGTGTCTTTGCTTGCATAACTGGAGAGGGAAACTCCTAGAGTTACTATCTAAAATGCTGCCTAAAATGTCAGCCTTTTTCTTTGTGTGAAAAGTAAATGTGGCTAANGAGTCTCTTGAAGACCCTTAAAATTTGCCCAATCCCTGTGTAGCACAGACACTTCCATTGTTTCTGAGTTACCAAAGATGATGGTAAGGACTGGAAAACTTTAACTAAATGCCCTAGGCCTGTGTTTCAGTCTATGCTCTTTTGAAGAGGACTCTGCTGCAACAGAGTAGGGTGTTTCTTTGCCTTCAGGCCTTCCCATTAAGCCAAGCTTTGCCATTTGTGTCAAGTAAAGCTTGTGGAGCTTGAGCTTTTTGGAAAAGGAGATGTGCCTGTTGTGACAGCAGTGTCTGAGGTTTGGATAAGCCATCTCGGGTGCTGTGCCCTTCGTTCACTCTNCGAAGACCCTTAGAATTTACCCCAATCCCAAGTGCAGCACAGACACTTCCACTGTTTCTGAGTTACCAAAGATGATGATAAGGACTGGAAAACTTTAACTANTTCTATGCAGATGTTTCTTCTGTTCCTTCAGAGGAAGAAGCTCACAAGGCACACAGGGAACCACCAGTCAGCTCAGAAACAGTTATAATGCGGTGAGTCTCTTGAAGACCCTTAAAATTTGCCCAATCCCTGTGTAGCACAGACACTTCCATTGTTTCTGAGTTACCAAAGATGATGGTAAGGACTGGAAAACTTTAACTAAATGCCCTAGGCCTGTGTTTCAGTCTATGCTCTTTTGAAGAGGACTCTGCTGCAACAGAGTAGGGTGTTTCTTTGCCTTCAGGCCTTCCCATTAAGCCAAGCTTTGCCATTTGTGTCAAGTAACGCTTGTGGAGCTTGAGCTTTTTGGAAAAGGAGATGTGCCTGTTGTGACAGCAGTGTCTGAGGTTTGGATAAGCCATCTCGGGTGCTGTGCCCTTCGTTCACTCTGTGTTTTGAAATCCTTATTCCCTGGCAGAGAGAAGAAACCTGCAGACACAACAGAGAACTTCAAGCGCCGGCACTCCAAACTGATCAACTCCTGTAAGTACCTCCTGCCTGGGGTGCTGTGGCAGTCCCCTCTCCACCAGCATCTCTCACCCTTGCAGTGAGCAGAAAGGAGAGGAACTCCTGCCACATGGTGGTTGTAGTGTTAGAGAGCAGGGAAAGCAGCTGGAATCCTGCAGCACACTCAGGCAGCTGGGGAGCTTTGCCTGAATTTGGCTGTCCCAGTCCAGGGCAGAGTTTTGTCCAGATTGAAGCAGAGGGTGAGTTGCTACTACAGAAAAGATAAATGTATGTGTCTTTCTTCACAGCAAGGTTGCTGTATCAGGAGTACAGTGATGTGGCTCTGAACAAGGCCATCCAAAGCCAGAAGAGAGTGGATTATCCAGAGGATTTAGAGTCAAGTTTCCCAAGTTCCCCAAGGCTACGGAGAAAAGTGCTGTCTCCCCAGGACTCGTATTTGCAACGTCTGTCAGTCTCATCTAATGCATCCCTCTGGCAGGACATCCCCATGATACGGGGCAGCAGAATGCTGCTCAACATGTCCCGTGAGGAGCAGAGGCTGCAAGAGGTAAGGGACAGATGTGACATGGTAAATGGGTGGTTTGCAGTCAAGAAAGAGTCTCTGGAAGAGGGGTTAAAGCAGAGAGCAAAAACTGTTATGTGGGAATGCAGGTGGTTGCAGAGGCCACTTCTGCCCCTGGAAGCAGCATGGGGTGTGAAGCAGAGCAATGCTGAAGTGCTGAATTTTGAGAAAAAGCAGCACTGAAGGACAGACTCTGAACTGTATCAATAACTCCAAGAAAACAAACATGAGGAAAAGTGGGAACAAGATAAGGAGTTTTGAGTGTGCTCAATACAGAAGAGTGTATAAAAGTAGAAGACTTGCAGCATACTCCCACACATAAGCTTGTGAGAGGTGCTAATAAAACCACAGTAAATTGTATTTTCTGTGGTAGAATATGAGTTTAGCAAACTGACCTGTGTGAGCTGCAGGCTGAGAGGAGACAGGGAGATGTATGGATTCAGCACAATGGTACAGAGAAACTGGGTAAGGAAAATGAGAGGACCTGAGAAGTGGACAGGAGGACCCTGAGAAAGAGCATGGGAAATGTGATGGAGAAAAATGTGTGTGGTGCAGATGCTGGACTTCATGGGAAACCTTGTGAAAGTGGTGTTGAGGCGGAAATAAAAAGTAAAATGAGCAAGTAGCTATTTTTAAGTCATACCACAAATGTGTTTTTTAAAGAAAGTCTATTATAGCATGCTTGCCCTTCATTTCTAAAGCCTCTCTTCTGTAATTACTCCTTGCCTCATGTGCTGGGAGCTTTTCCTGCTGTGCCCCATCTCCTCTGCTGAAGACTCCTCACAGGCTCGTGCAGCATACTGATGCTGTGCTCCCTTGTTTTCTCTCCCTAGGCCAAGTTTGAGCTGATAATATCTGAGGCTTCCTACCTGCGCAGCCTGAATGTGGCGGTGGATCACTTCCAGCGCTCCGCAGAGCTCCAGGCCATGCTCACCAACCAGGAGCGCCAGTGGCTCTTCTCCCGCCTCTCCGACGTGCGTGACGTCAGCGCCAGGTGGGACTGTCAGACCTTTGCTTCCAGGTCTGACATGCATGTGCTGCTTCCATCAGGAGCATTTCTCACTCCTCCTTTGCATGCTCACTGTTGAAGGCAGATACAGCAGCAAGTGATGATGCACCAACCCTGCCTGGAAAGGAATATTTGCCTCTTCATTTATTATTTTCACAGGGCAGTGTAAATTCTGGCGTTAAATCCCAGATATTATGGCTCAGTTGTGCACAGAGCTCATTGGGGTCAAAATGTTGCAAATGCTAATGTAGCCTTGTGCCACTGCTTTCAACTACAATTGAACTTAACTAACTAGACCCCAACCCAAACCAGCTCCTGCCAAATATGAGACAAAAGGGGCAGCTGCATGAGCTCTGATGAAAAGCAGGGGGGAAAAAGGGAAAAAAAGTAAGTTACAGCCATCACTTGACAGAAACTAATGTGAATCAATAGAGCGTAATTCATGAAATGTGGACATGACCCCACATGCAAGGAATCCTGTATGTTGTAGGATTCTGTTCTGCTTTTCCTCCTGCAAGGCTTGACTACATAAATCACTAAGCTGGTAAGGTTTGCTGCTACCTTTTCCATTTCTACCAGCAGGATTATTCTGGTGAGGTCTTGGTTTCCAGCAGTTTCCTGACCATGCCTGTAGAAGCATGACCTCTCAAGAACAGAGATCTTTTGCCTCTGCTTTTTCCTTGCTGATACCAAGCCCTAAATTGTCATTGTCCAGACATTACACCCTCTCTAGAACTAAAGAGCTGTCTTGTGCTTATCTGTGGGCTGTTAGTCGTTTAGAACACTAAATGACACTGCTATTTCCCTCTCCTTTTATGGCACCACATCCATGTGCTGCAGTTTCCTCTTTGACTTGGAGGAGAAATTTGAAGAGGACATGTTCACCTTCCATGTGTGTGACGTGGCTCTGAAACATGCCCCCGACTTCCGCCGCGTGTATCTGCCATATGTGACAAACCAGACGTATCAGGAGCAAACCTTCCAGAGGTTACTGTAAGTTTTTCTCCTTTGCTGCACCCTTCTCCCCCTTACTTCCATGAATATTGACTCTTTCAAATGATGGGAAATGCTGTAGGAATGGGCTGTTGAGCAGTGCTCTCGCTATGCCCCCAGAAGAACCTTCCTCAGTTCAATGGCATTTGGGACAGCAGGACAGAGCTCCTGCAGGCTCCTCTCCCATAGCATTGGAGAGGAAAAGAATACCTAACAGCTGACCTTGTTGCAGGCTGTTCTCTGTCTGCCCTCTACTGAAGAGAGCAAAAATGACCATCCTGGGAAATGGTTTTCAGTCTTGATCTCTGAGAACCAGAGTGCAAACCACCACTGTCCCCATGAAAGGAGCACTGCTGATAAAGGGAGTTGAAATTTAGTTACTTCTGGCTTTTACTCCAGAAGGCTGTGGAAAGAGGAGAGAGATAATCACAGCTGTACTGCCATCCTGTAGCTGTTAGAAACCCATAGTTACTCTTCAGCAGCAGAGTGGTGCAGTTTCTTGACACTTTCTTGCCCCAGGGACAAAACCTGACTGTTGGGAGTACTCCAACATTCCCTGAAATCTGATACTAAGAAGGTTATTTATTTACTCCGATGCCTGTATGTCTTTTTTTTTTTTTCTTTGCCACTCCCACAGAAATGGAAATGCAGGGTTCCAGCAAGTCCTGGAGAGACTGGAAAGTGATCCAGTGTGCCAGCGCCTCTCACTTAAATCCTTCCTCATCCTCCCCTTCCAGCGCATCACTCGGCTCAAACTCCTCCTACAGGTAACTGTGGTGGTTCTCTGCCTTCCCTCATGTTTCCTCAAGCTGTGTCTAAGAGCAGCAGAGGGAGCTGGGGGGGCTCAGCCTGGAGAAAAGGAGGCTCAGGGGGGACCTTCTGGCTCTGCACAACTCCCTGACAGGAGGGGACAGCTGGGGGGAGGTCAGGCTCTGCTTCTGGGAAACAGAGGACAGAACAAGGAGAAACAGCCTCAAGCTGCACCAGGGGAGGTTCAGGTTGGACATCAGGAAGAATTTCTTCCCAGAAGGGGTTGGCAGCATTGGAAGGGGCTGCCTGGGGACATGATGGAGTCCCCATCCCTGGAGCTGTTCAGGAAATGATGGACATGGCATTGCATGAGGCAGTGCTGTTTGTCAATCATTTAGGGCTTTGTTGTGACACTACTTTAATTATACTCCAATAAAGAATTTATAGAGTCTTCTCAGAACATGCTGATTTACATTCTATTGAACTTTTTGGCTTCCTGCTAGGAAAACAAAACAAGGGTTCCTTGGCTGCCCTCTGGAAGACAGCCTGTGTCTATGCTTTGCCTGCAATGTTGACTAATAAGGAGCCATCCAGACAGGGAACCAGCCATTCCCTAAAGAATTAATTTTGAGCTCTTTCTATGAAAGAATTTCTATGAAATTTGTCTTTTTGACTATTTGAGCCTCTTTTTAACAAGAGAAAAGGACAATTCTATTCTGTTCATACATCCATTTGTTTTTTTAGCTAGTGGCTGCTTCCTATGCCATGTAACTTCTATGTGATAATTAATACAGTTTAGATTTACAGGAATGTCCTGGTCAGTGTGACTTTCCAGTGACATTCTGCATCTCATTTTTTTGGCCTTCTTGTCCCCACATGTCATCAGCTACTTCTGCTTTATTATTTATCCCACTCTTCAGTGGTGGTAATGTCTACCTTTCCCTGTTTGCATAATTAAAATCATCTTTTCTCTCACAGAATATCCTGAAAAGAACTCGGCCCGGGTCTGAGGAGGAAGTGCAAGCAACACAGGCCTATGATGCACTTGAAAAGGTAGAGGTGCCTACCCTTTCTGCAGCCTTGCCTTTGTCTCCAGTTAATCATCAACTCCCACCCTTGTCCCTGCAAGAAAATCCTGCTTTAAAAAACCCCACAGCATTACTCCATTGCATCCCTTCCTCTTATCCTGTTTATTACAGAGGCAAGATTTAAAGTTTTCTGGGACAAATAGTTACCTACAATTTGTACAGCCTCATAAGGTGGTTTGTTCTGTCTAGTGATGATTTGACCTTCCAAAGGAGAGCCACCAGGATGGTGAAGGGCCTGGAGGTGAAGACACAAGAGTGGTGGCTGATGTCATTTGGTCTGTTCAGCTGGAGGAGACTGAGGCCAGAGCTCACAGCAGTTTTGTAGCTTCCTCACAAGGAGGAGGGGCAGGCCCTGAGCTCTGCTCTGTGTGACCAGGGACAGGACCTGAGGGAATGGCTGGAGCTGTGTCAGGAGGGATTTAGGCTGGATATCAGGAAAAGGTTCTTCCCCCAGAGGGTGTCAGGCACTGAACAGGCTCCCCAGGGAATGGTCATGGCCCCAAGGCTGCCAGAGCATAAGGATCATTTGGACAATGCTCTCAGGGATGCACAGGGTGGGATTGTTGGGGTGTCTGTGCAGGGCCAGGAGTTGGACTCAATGATCCTTGTGTGTCCAACTCAGAATATTCTCTGATTGTAATATGTACCAGTTTTGCAGGAGGATACCTAAGGGAATGTCATGCTGAGTCCTGAGGGACTCCTGGGAGTAGTACTGATCCCACCAGGCAGTTCTGCTCCCATCTCACTGCAGCTCATCTGAAAACTCATCTGTTTTCCTCTGCAGCTCATCAAAGATTGCAATGAGAACGTCCAGCGTATGAAGAGCACTGAAGAGCTGATCTACCTCAGCCAGAAGATTGAATTTGAGTGTAAGGTGAGCTCATCCATTCCCTGACCCTTGCTTTAGCCTAATGTATTTTCTGTCATTCCCCACAAAGCCACTTTTTGTTCTCCTCTCTGATATACACAGAGCTATTGAACCAGAAGATCATCCACAGGCCAACTCTTCATCAGTGCTTCCCTTGCCCAATCATTCCTGTCAGCCTTCACATGAAGGTGCCTGCCATGACTTACACCTTTCCAGCTGGAGAACTGAAAGCACAATTCCTCAAGAGGAAGGCAAAAATGCAAATCCAAAACTCACAGGGACTCATTTTCTTGTGTGTAAATATTTATTTTTGTCTTGCAGATATTCCCACTCATCTCACAGTCGAGGCGACTTGTGAAGTGTGGGGAGTTGACAGCACTGGACTTCAACAACCTGAGTCCAAAATGGAAACTCACCACCCGGCCCATCTACCTGCACCTTTTCAATGACTGTCTGCTCCTGTCTCGGCCCAAGGAGTGAGTGCTTCAACACAATTCTTGCTGCCCCTTCTAAAATACCTGTCTCTTTCGGGGTCTGTGCTTTGGTGACAGAGTCCTTTCCCTCTGCCTGCCAGCAAGTGGCAGCCTTTGTCAAGTCACTCTCCTGTCCCGACCTGATGTGAGTATCATGCAAGTATGTGGAAACTGATAGTCCCAACTCTTAATTACATACCATAATACAAAAACATACCTTGTGGTCCCTAGCACAACACTTCTATTCTGCCTTTGCATCACTACAATGTGAAACACTTGAATAATAACTATTTATTCTAGTTTTACTTGGTAAATAATTTCTTTTTGAAGCATGATATGAGAACAAGGGAATGTGCAAAGCACTGGTTTGTCAAGAGAGTTGTTCATTAGTTATGTTGGGGTTTTGAGGGCGGTGGGTTTGTTTTTAAGCTGTAAGCTACCAAATAAAATTCTGACAGGACAGAGCTTACTATTTCTGCCCTTTTCATTAAATCCCTTCTCTCTCTTCTCTGGCCTTCTGAGACTTTGAACAAGAGCACTGCTTAGGATGTCTGAAGCAGATGCAGACTCACCTCAAAAGTGACAAAAGCTTTTTGCTTTCCTGCAGGCTACATGGACTCACTTTGTAACCATCATCACCTTAAAACTCACACCTTGTTTTGTTCCTCCTCTTCCCCTGCAGGGGTGGACGTTTCGTGGTGTTTGACCACGCTGCTTTCTCCTACGTGCGCGGGGAGAAGTGCGAGATGAAACTCCACGGGGCAAACAAGAATCTCTTCCGTCTCTTTCTGCTTCAGAATTACCAGGGGAAAAGAGTGGAGTTCTTGTTTCGGACAGAGACACAGTAAGAGCTCATGTTTACCCTTGGTATATCCCATTACCATGGTCAGAGGCCCAGTAGACTTATGGTTGTCCCTCAAGTGCTGAAATACCAAATGCAGCTGCTGAGCAGAAGTCTTGAAACACATCCTCTTGCTGTAACTATTTCCTTGTGAACCACCTTTCTCCACCCTCATCACAGCTGCTCATACAATACTACCAACATTATGTCATACCATCAGCCTCTGAAAATGGGAATTTTTGCCTTTTCCCACCTCCTTTCTCTGCTTCCCCTTGTGTGAGCAAACCCTCTCACCCCATTTCAGTCACCAGACTGTTGTCCCTCACACTGAATGCTGACACCTATCCTGTGCTGTTTTCCAGCAGTGAGAAGCTGAGGTGGATCTCTGCTTTGGCTCCTCCACGGGGAGAACCAGATCTCCTGGAATGCCCTGGTGAGACTGCTCTGCTGCTGCAGCAATGGGGGCGGGCTGGCTTGCAGGAGTCACAGGCACTGCGAGGTGGGACACCCCAGAAGGATTCCAAGGCAGAATATTTGGGGTTTTGTAGATAAAGAACTCATGGGCTTTCCCTCAGTGCCAGTTATTTTACCTATTTTAACACCTTGTTTTAGATGATGACCTGTAGTGTCCCTTCCAGTTTTCTGCTTTTTATTTGGGCTGCTCCTTATTCTCCACCTCCTCTGGAGCTGATGCCCACAGATTTACTGTTGCTTTCCAGTGTATCAACGTGATCTTTCCTCCCCTTCAGATGCTCCACAGGTTCAGTGCATAAAGACCTACAAGGCTCGGGAAAACGATGAGCTGGCTTTGGAGAAGGCAGATATCATCATGGTTATGCAGTACAGCAATGATGGTGAGCAGAATGAACACTGCCTGTCTTAAACTATAGCACTGAGAGGACAAAGGGATTCTTCATCTTTTTTAGGATGCTTTATTTAGAAGCTGAAAGGGGATCTTTTCCTTTGCTCTTCGGATCTTTTTGGAGGGGGCTTTTTTTAGGGAAACAATGAAAAAACCACGTGACTTTTGTCTCATGTTGTGCTTTTCCCCACACCACAGGGTGGATAGAAGGAGTAAAACTCTCAGACCGGGAGAGAGGCTGGTTCCCCTCGGAACACGTGGAGAACATCTCCAGCAAACACGTGCGGCAGAAGAACCTGAAGGAGGAGCAACGGGTGAAGTATGCCAAGCAGCAGGTCTTCTGCAAGAAATAAGACTCTGTTTGGACCTGTACAGTCTCTTTGCCATGGGGAAACCATGGTTTTTGTATCGTGCCTCAGAAGAAATGCCTCTGCGAAGAGCATAATACACAGCACTTTGACAGGACCAGGTGCTTTTTGCCAAAGAAAGCGGGAATTCAATCAGGAAAAGCTTCCTCTGTGTCAGCAGGACTCCGGCAGCAAGAGGAGGAATAAAGGTTGCATGTATTGCTTGCTTTGTGGTATTAGGGAGGGACTTCAATCAGACAGAGGTCTGGACTTCTGAAAACATATTCCTGGTTTTGCCACTGACAAGTTGCGGGACCTTATGCAAGTCACTTCAGAGTTCTGCCTTAGTTTTGCCATCTGCAAAATGGGGGTAAACTTACCTACCTCACTGCTTGTTGTGAGGCTAAATTCACTAGTATTAGCAGCCTGAGAGCTTCGAGTTCCTGAGAAGGAAGGTGCTAAGTGCAAAGCACAACAGAGCTGAGGAGAATATTCTGTTTGAATATCCTCTGGATCCCTTCGTGGCGTTGATCCTCCATAGTGTAATTTCCATTTAGGGCAATTCATGTATTAGATCATGCAAGTCTACTGGGGTTTAGGTAGGCAAATATTTCACTGTACCCAAATGCTGTCAAGAGTCCTTGACATCATTACCAAATCCACTGGAATTAAGCAGAGTTTTCAGAAGCCACTGTGATATTTCCCCCACATAAGAGGTATCATGCTGAGGAATCTGCTTCACAAAGGTCACCTCTCTTCTGAACAAACATCCCACTAAGCCATCTGAACTGACCTTTTTTTAAACTCTGCTTCCCTCTGGAAGTAGATCAGTGACTTCTGAGAAAGACTTAACATTTTGTGATGATACACGCCCTGTACAAAATATCCAGGACTAGGCACATGCAATGAAGTGGCACTTTACTGCTGCTCTTACTCTGATTGCTGATGTGGTATTGCATGCACCATTTTGCACACTCACGGAGAACACTGAGGTATTTAGCCACTGTAGATAAAGTCACAATATGCACCAGGGTCTTTGTTCTTTTTAAGAATTCTCTGGTTTTAAGTCCAGTTTACATGCGTTTGTGCAGAACCTGTTTGAGGATGTGCCTTCAATTGTAAAATACTGTTTTTGTGTTAAAGTGTTCAGCTCAGTCAATGCAAGATCAAGAATCAATACACCAAAGAAAGCCACTTGTAGCCTTCTTGCATTTAATATATTTGAAGAATTAGTTACCTTCCTATCTCCAGCTTTCTGTCTCTGTAACATTCTGCCTTTAAATCCCATTTACATTGTATCTAGAATAGCTTATTACAGCCTATTTATATCAATAATTTTAGCTGGATTAAAAGAAAAAAAAGAGTTGCTTTTAGTCCTAATAAACTCATGCACTTCTCCAGTTAAAAGTTTCTGCTTGCCTTGTTACTTAGATTTTTCCTCTCAAATGTAAATAATGCAATTTACTGAATATACATGCAGTATTTTTTTGCTGTAACTTTCCTTTCTAAGTGACTGTTAAGTACAAACAGCTGTCTTTAGCAGAGGCAGTGGGGAAAGCTTGAGGGGTTTATCCAACCCCTCAAGGTTCTTCAGTGTTATGCCCAGCCCTGGAGAGCTGATGCTGCTGCTTCCACAGTGGGGTTAGGCATCCATAACAAAAGGTAAGCTGAAAGGATGAACTACAGAAAATGGAAATCTAGCCCACTAGAGCAGAAAGACAGGACCCAGTTATTCCATTTTTAATCTATGGTCCAGACAACAGACTGCTAACACTTTCCCCCCTACCTCAGAAGGACTGGAGCTGGTCCCAAGCTAAGAGCCAAAGAAGAGCTCTACCTCAGACTCACACAAGGGTTATAATCCTCCACAAGACCCAGAACATTCACATATCCCAAAAGCCTGCTTGTCTCAGGCTGTCATGAACTTACATATTTCCCAAGTCATCAGAGTTGTCAGTGTCTCAGGTGGGACACAAAATACTGCCATGGGATCAATTCAGCACGTCTGAATTGGTCATCTCACACAGGCACTCGAGGCATCCCACATCCACTTCAGCTTCATCCAGGAGGAGCCAGCCATGCATATTCCTATTCTAAATTAGAAGTCATCTTGTTCAACACCTCAAGGTGAGAATTCTTTACTCCTTCAACTTCTGCTCTTGAAAGCAAGCAGAGAGATTGTTCATTAGAGCCTCCCAAAGTGGTTTCCAGGCTAAATTCCGTATGTCGTTAAAATTCCACTTGACATAGGAAACTTCAAGGGTACTGTTGTCATGATTGACAGCACTTTACTCTTTTTAACTAGTTGGATCAAAGGTTAACTTGTCCCTGTCACAGGTACAGCCTTTATTTCCTGATGTCAGGCCCTTGTATGTTAAGCATTTAAAGGTCAGCTTATGCTTCTTAGAACAAGCTTATACCCTGGGTTACTTACATTTCAGACAGGCCTCCACTTCTCACTATTTAGTTAAACTTTCAGCCCCAGCACCATCCTGCCACCAAAATCTACACTGAAGTATTTTTTTAAACTGATTGCCATCTCTTTGATTTGTACCAACTTCATCAAACCAGTTCAATATCCCTCCCAACTGCACATTCACAATGCAGGAATCAAGTTAGCAGACTATCCTATGACAATTATGTCAGGATTTCTCCCCATATTATCTAATGTGGATGACCTGATTTACCAGAAAATCAGTATTAAACAGAAGCATAGGGAATATCATGCAAATCCCAACACTTTCCTGCTATTCCCAAAGACTCTGTGAGAGGTGCCACTGTTATGCTTCCCAGTAACCTGTGGAGAGTGATACAAAGTGTATCAGGACAAAAGAAATTCAGGATGTCTACACTGAAAAAAAGAAATAAAGACAACGCTCAGAGGGCAGTCTTTTGTCACTAATTTATTTTTGTGACAAGGACAGCAATGCAGTACAAGCATGAGCTGCATGTAAAAAGTTTTGTTGAGAAGCTGAGAAAGTCATGGTATATGTCTGAAAATCAAATTTTATGACTGCAGACATTTTTTCATATAGTTTAATATAGATAAGTGTATGTACATGTGGTGTTATATATATACATATATACATACATATTTGTATGGCTCAAAAAAACCCTAAAAGCTCTCTTGTGCTGGAGACCTGTGTTGGTCCCTCCTCAAGGAAAATGAATGAAAGCATTCTCCACAGTTCTTATTGTTCTCACAAAAAAAGGTGACATTAGGACCAGAGTTCAGTAAATAAACGCAACCTTGCTCAGAAACAACTTTTAAGGCAGATGGTGATTTTTATATCGGCATTTTTTCTAATATTGAAGAGGTCCCATGACCCTCCAAGATCGTTGTGTCTTGTCAGCTGAATGCTGTTAACCAATTAAGTGCCCTTTTAGCCCCAGTTTCTTGCAGCTGATGGCTGAACCAGGTGCTCTGTTAGACCAATTATACTGGTGCCAAGACATTGGCACAGATGTTTCATCTTACACTCGTTTAACCTGATGAAAGCATGTGCAGAAGCTGAAAGTGAACCTTGAAACAAAGACAGGTTTGAGGAAACCCTCCGGAGGAGAACAGTGCTGTGCCAGCAACACAGTGCTGGGCCAATAAACAAGACAGTGAAGGATGTTCAATTTTGGTGCATGAGAACACAAGTGTATCTCAGTCTTCGTGCAAGCACTACCTGGTGCTGCTCTGTTAGGAGCCTTCTTTTTACTAAGAATTGTTAAGCCTTGAAAGGACACAAATGACAGCGCCCAACAGTAAAGAAGTGCCATTTGTTCCTTGCAACCCCCAGCTGCTGAAGAACCAGAAGCTGCTGCACACCTGCAGCCAGAGCATGTTAAAAAACAAATGTCTTCCTGCCACAGGAAAAGAACAGAATCACAGAATCCTTAGGGTTGGGAGGCACCTCTAGAGATGCTCTAGTCAGGGTCACCCAGAGCAGGTGACACAGGAACCTGTCCAGATGAGTTTGGAATGTCACCAGAGTCCCTGGGCAGTGTTCTGCCAGCCTCTATGGAAACAAGTTCTTCCTCATGTTGAGATTAAACTTTTTGCGATTTAGTTTATGGCCGTTGCTCCTCATCCTGTCGCTGGCCACCACTGAAAAGAGTCTGGCACCATCCTCATGCCAGTCCTTCAAAGATATTTATATGGATTACAAGATCCCCTCTCAGTCTTCGGCAGCCAGAACATGCCCTGCCCCTGCAGTCTCTCCTTGTAACATTCCAGACCCTTCATCATCNCAGCCAGAACATGCCCTGCCCCTGCAGCCTCCCCTTGTAACATTCCAGACCCTTCATCATCTTTGTTTCCCTCCGCTGGATCCTCTCCAGTAGCTCCTCGTCCTGAGGAGCCCAGGACTGGATCTCGCAGCGCAGACACCGAGGTTCCGCTCACCCACGGGTGGCGAGTTTTGCAACACCAAGGTTCCCACGGCTCTACTTCAGCCAGCTCCTTCGCGGGGAGCATTCTTCCCGATACCCTCACCGAGCCTGGAACACTCCTGTCCCCTCGGTGTGAGGAACAGGGGCCCGCCGTGGTTCCGGGGCCGTGTGGGGGTAGGGCGGCCTCCCCCGCCACAGGTGCCCTTGATGAGGCGGCCGGGGCCGGGCAGGACGCGCCGCCGGGCGGGGCATTAACCGGGCCGGGCTGGGCCGGGCCGGAGCGGGCCCGCCACGGAGCCGGCATGGACGGGGCGGGCGAGGAGCAGCGAGCGGCCGGAGAGCCGGGAATGGGCTGTGGTAAAGGTATGGATGAGGGCAGGGGGATGAGTGATGCCGCCTCGCGTTAATGACCGGCGGGAGGCAGCCGGCAATGAGCCTAATGAGCAGCCCCGGGGGAGGATAATCGCTCCTCAGCGATGTTATCTGGGCGCTCATTAGCCTCCCTCAGCCCCGCCGTGTCCTGGCCCCGCGGCTGGCAGTGATGGATTCGCCGGCCCTCGTGTCCCCTGGCTTGTAAAAGCACCTGGCCGAGGGTAGGGGCAGGGTGTCTTCCCTTCGTGTCACACCAAGGGGCTCCCGCTGCCTCGGGGTTTCTCACTTGTGCCTTCCCCCGCCGTCCAGTTTTCCTCCTCCTTGTGAGCAGGGAACTCTGAAGCCATTTCTTTCCCCCTGTCGTGTGAGTGTGTTCAGGTGGCTTTGTACCAAATGCACCAAACAGCCCTAAAAACCTTGCGGTCCAAGTGGTTGGCTTGTTCCGAGGAATGTCTAAAGAGGAGGTTGTGAGATGGAAAAGGGGGCTTGGCTTCCTGCAAGTGTTCCAAACTGGCTGTTCCCGATGTTCCCACTCGCTCAAAATCCGTTCTAGTTAACGATCTATTTGTCTAAAAGTGGGACAAAGTGATATTCGGTCTGGTCTCTGAATGATGGGAGTAAGGAGGGGTTTTGTAACTCCCCCTTTGTTACACCAGGGAGGCCCATCTTACTCTCCAAACTTGGTTTTTCATATCGNACTTGGCTTCCTGCAAGTGCAAGTGTTCCAAACTGGCTATTCCCGATGTTCCCACTCGCTCAAAATCCGTTCTACTTAACGTTCTATTTGTGGAACAAAGTGATGTTCGGTCTGGTCTCTGAATGATGGGAGTAAGGAGGGGTTTTGTAACTCCCCCTTTGTTACACCAGGGAGGCCCATCTTACTCTCCAAACTTGGTTTTTCATATCGGCTCTCTTCCTCTGCAGTCCCAAGTGGTTGTGAGGTCTTTGCTATCAGTTCTAGAAAGAAAACACAGCATTTTACCTTCACTTGGAGGACTAATTTCTGTAAAGAAAATTAAACTCCCAGGTGTCCCTTTCTGCTACAGACACGAGGTACCCACATAAGACTTGGACACTGATTTTGTGATGTAAAGACATACCAGGGTTTGCATAGAAACGAGTAAAAACCCTGCTCAAACCATGTGGAAAGACTTTTTTTATTTTTTTTTTCCACCTAATGAGTGAGACAAGCTCTGATGCAGCTAGGAGGATGGTGGAAAAAGGAATTAGATAGACTAGAGACATCTTCTGCCTCATTGAGTTCTTGACCCTCCCCATCAGGATCTTTCATCTCATTTAACTGCAGTGGAAACTTGTTGCTGCTTAACAAGATCAAATTATTATAGCTGCATAGTTTCCTGCTTCTGTTTCTTTCCCCTGCAACTAATTTGGTTCTCTTAATCCTGTAAAAAGCAAATTAGATGCACTTGGAGCAGCCTGCCATCCCCTCATACTTTCTATGAAGTTTCTCTCATCTGCTTGGAATTGTGGGGCTCCTCCTTGATTAGCAGTTGTTTCAGAAAGAGACATTGAGCCAGAAGCAAAGCCTTTATTTTGGCATTGCACTAATATATATCAAAAGCAGAGCACAGTGAAGTGAAATTATTTTTATCTTTTTCCCCCAAAAAATTAAACTATCAAGTTTCTCTGTTGTCAAATGCTATGTTGTCACAAATGCTGCCAACAGCTTGCTCAAACTTTCTCTAGACAGGCAAAGGCATGGGTTTGGGTTTATTATTCTACTTCCTATTCTTATGAAATAATCCCTTTTAAAAATAAATTTCAAGTAGCAGAAATCACACAGACTCACACATTTTGAGCCAATTGAGAGGTTTTTGAAAATTTTTATTTGGAAATGTATGTGCCAGCTGGGAAAGTATAAGGCTTTTGTGTTATTCTAGTTGCCTATTTTAATTATTTCTCTTGCTATGTACTTTCTGACCTGTTTTCTACTATTCTGTCTCTCCTATTGTAACACAGTTTGTGTTTTTTGTCAAACTTAGACTTCTGTACCTAATTTTGTCCTTATCCCCCTATTTCACTCCTGTCTTGTAGGTTTGTTTTTCAGAAGTGTGGCTGAAGCTGCAGAGAAATCATTTAAGGCAGTTATTAGAAATTTGTACAATGAATGTTTTTTTGTTTGGCCAGTTTTGGTATGATAGAACTCTATAAAAGTAAAAAAAGCAATGAAGTTTTTCAGGTAATCCCTGCTGACACAGCAGACCAGAATTTTGCTTCTGCCTTTCTTTTGGTCATTTTAATAAGGTGGAAGAATCTTGCCAGGTCATTACTTTTTGTTCTGTTGCTTATTCCAGAGACCTGTGTTATCCCTGGGGCTGTTTTCCCACTACTGTATTTGTAATATGCAAGGTTCCCTTTATTCTCTGTGTCTGGAACTACTCTTCTGTAGTTTACAGTTTCCTTTTAAAATGAGGCATTTCTCATCACACATTTGAATACCTCCATATTGACCATATCAGGTTCTTTGCTGTTGTTTTCTGTCTTTATTTTGAGCTCTCTGGTTCTTGTCACTGTTGGGTTTTGTTGTGTGGGCTCTTCTTCCCCCATAACTGAAACTGCTGATCCAGGCACGTCCAGCTTAGGCAATGAGCATGTGGGCTGGGGTTTGGGGGTTTTTTCACCCATTTTTGCCTTGCAGAGTGCCAGGATGAGAAGGAGAACACGCTGCTGAATGCAGAGCACTCTGTGGTGGATGCTGATGCTGATGCTGGCCACGGTGCAGGGAGCAGTGTGCCACCTGCATTCCCTGGCACAGCCAGACAAGAAGAAGTTGAGGATAATGTGGGTATAGAAGGTAGGAACAGCTCTGTAAAGAAGGTGGAAGAAGATGGGGGATACAGCACCCTGCAGGCAGCTGGGTCATCTTCTCAAGGCTCTGTTGTCCCTGATGGCCAGCACGACTTTGCCTCGGCGTTCGGGCAACCATCGGATTTCTGTGGTGATGGAGAGGTTGGATTAGCACAGGAGCCCACAGGTCAGTCAGGGTCACAAGGGCACTTTGAGAGCTACTGCCCTGCTGGCACTGAAATGGACTCAAAGAAGGAAAAAAATGAGAAAACATCCAGTGGAGTGGCCGGAGCTCCCTGCGGGCAGGAGGAGATCGGCCTGGCCCCTCACCAATCCAGAGGTGCTGCAGCTCAGAATTCCTACAAGGGCTCTTCCGTGCTGGAGTCCAGAGGCAGCCGTGATGTGGCCAAGGGAGAAAAATCCTTACCTGTCAAGAAGAAGCCCCGCACCTTCTATAATGCAGGTAGATCCCAGGGCACATAGTGACAGTTAGTGCCAGTGGCACTTGGTGTTCCCTTCCCTCTGCTGATCTGCTCTAACTGGTTTTGCTCTGCACCCCACACCATTAGATGTGGCCATCCACTAATAAATGTTGCTGATTGTCTTTTGTATGAAGCATCACTAGCAATGCTCTTGGCTTTTGAAACAGCAAAAGAAGATTTTTGTTTATTTTTGTAGTTTATTTAGAAAAAAACTTACATGTGATTCATGTATAGTAAAACTGTTTAATTTTTTTCTGTTTCCTTCTCTTGTTAATATTTTCTTCTTGTTTTCCCGTCACATACTTCCCATCTCTCTCTCTCTTTGGACAATGCATCACTTCTAGCGCAGCTAGAAGAGCTGGAGAGGTTGTTCCAGGAAGATCACTATCCTGACAGTGAGAAGAGGAGGGAGATTGCAGCTGTGGTTGGTGTGACACCACAGCGGATCCTGGTAATAAATGCCTGTGGGGACAGTGCTGCCAGTGGCTTCTGTGTAGAAGAGGGATGGACAGGGACATTGCCAGTGTCCCCATGTGTAGATGGGTTCTTCCCTGAATGCATTCCTTTCTTCCCATTTCTCAGGTCTGGTTTCAGAATCGCAGGGCAAAGTGGCGGAAATTGCAGAATTTGAGTATAAAAGGCAACAGAAAATATCCAGCATCATCAGCTCTGTCAGTCCCCTTTGGATCAGAGGATTATGGGTGAGGAACTTACTCTGTTTTGTCATTTCTCCACAACTGGTACCTAAGAAATTAAGTATTTTCTTTTGCCATTTCCCCTTTATCTTTAAACAGTGGACAGCTGAGCATTGAGTCAGACCTGGTAGCCTGTCAGATTTCTGGGTAAATTGTGGTGGACCCCTCCCGGAGTCCTTTTGATTAACCTGTAGCACAGATTAATCAAATTAATTTTGAGATAAAATTATTGCAATTGCTCTGTCTGAAGGCATGTAAAGAGCAAGGGATGGGATGGAAAAGTTTATGGAATCATCTCTTCAGTTTTAGTTTCTATGAATGCATTGGCCAGGTGCTTTGGGGATTGTTTTAACCCAGTTCTCCCACCACTGCTTTCCATTTCTGTGGATTTTCACTTGGTAGTGGAAATGGTGCTTGCTTAGATCAGTTTTAGAAAGTCATGGACTTCTTTGAAGAAATACAAGGTAGCACCTTTGATATGTGAGCAGAGGACATTAATGGGGGGAAAGGGAATATGGAAGAGGATAGATGGTCTTGCAAGAGATGGTGAATATGTGAGGGGAAAAATCAATCTCCATAGGGATGTATTTATGGCCATCTGAAGTGAGTGTCTTCTTATAAAGAAAACTGAGTGAAAAGAGGAAAAACTAAATGGAAGAAGAGAAATTAAAGTGAAAGATTGGAGAGCACCTTACTTCGTTGCACTGTTCCTGCTGCCTGTCCTATACAAAGTGACCTTGGGCTGCTTCCCCAAAGACCTTTGACACAGCATTCCTTGTGCTTTTAGTCAGCCAGTGCTTTCCCTTTGCACTTGCTGGGGATGTAGGATAGAATTATTGGATAGAAGAGTGCATGATTGGTCACAATGCCCTGCCTTGTCCTCTGTGTCTGCTGCAGGGCACCTCCTCTGCCCGTGCCTCCGTTGCCTGACGCTGCTGGAGACCAGCCTGGCGTGCTGGGAGGAGACCCTGGAGCTGGGAACTCCTGCAACCTGCTCAGCACATACCCTGCATCCCCCACCTCTGCCTCAGGTGAGACCCCAGCCAGCACCAGAGGGTTTTGCACAGCTGCAGCATTAGCTGGTGGAGCTGGGAGGTTCCTAAATGCTTCAGGAAAGGCCATGTCAGAGCCTTCTGCTGTCAGTGCAAAAAGTGATACCAGGTCACTCCACAGGCTGGGAAAGTTAGGGCTGTTCTGCCTGAAGGAGAAAAGGCTTTGTGGAGACCTCAGAGGAATTTTCTAGTATCTGAAGGGGCCTACAAGGAAGCTGCAGAGGGATTTTTCATCAGGAACTGTAGTGGTGGGACAGAGGGAATGGCTTCATCTGAAAGAGGGGAAATTTAGGTTAGCTACTAGAATAAAGAAATTCTTTCCCGTAAGGGTGGTGAGGCAGTGGCACAGAGAAGCTGTGGATGCCACATCCCTGGAAGTGTCCAAGGCCAGCTTGGATGGGGCTCTGAGCAACCTGGGATAGTGGAAAGGTGTCCCTGCCCATGGCAGGGGGTTGGAATGAGATGGTCCTTAGGGTCTCTTGCAATGATTTTGTGATTGTAGGTATAGCAGCTCACTGCTGATTGAGTCTCTACCAATTATGTACCACCACTGTGGTGCCTCTGTGCTAATTCTGGAGACAGATTTGCAGTCCTTGTTTCTGTCCTAGCACAAGCCAGCAAGGAATTCTGAATAGGACTCCCTAAGTGAGCAGGGTTTTCTTCCATAACAGCTGTTTGACACTGCTCCTGCTGCTGTGAAGGATGAGGGAAGTGTTGTTCTGGTTCTGATGTTCTCCATGGCAGATACACCCTCCCCATGTTCTGGTTTAGATGGAAACGTTCTGGCTACAGCCTGAACCAAGTGAGCTGTGTAAGGAAGGTGCCCTCGGTGAACTGCTGCTCTTGTAGAGGCTCTATCAGGTACTCCACACCTTCAAACATCCAAAAGGGCTCCTTGGCTTCTCCAGGCTGGGCAGGTTTCCATTTTGTGCAAGAGGGAGTGAGAATAGCTGAGTTCCAAAGCTGAGGGCTGATTTAATCACTGTTGCAGTGGAGTTTTAAGTCAGTGGGGTGTGCTGTTCAACCAGTTTTCTAGCTGTGCTGTGTTAAAAGATTGATGGCAATGAAGGAGAGAGGATTTGTCTAATTATTTGTTGATGTGTGCAGTCCTAGAGCATTCACTAGAGTCAGGGGTGCTCCCTAAAGCATTTCCTCTTTTGTGTTTCCAAGTTGGCACAATATGAAAAGATTGCCAAAGTTAGGAGGACTCCACCACTTCCTTAGGGACAGATATCCCAAGCAGTAGAGGTGCTGACATGTGGTACTGCTGTGTGTGTTTTCCAGCTTCCCAGTGTAATTAATTCTATGGAATTTCATGTCATTATGTCTGTCCCTTTGTTGTATTCCAAATATATCAGTGTTTAGGTCAGTTCCAGCAACTCATTTTCTAAGTATTACTCAATTTTTTTAATAGTGCTTTTACCTTAGAGGTATTTTGGTATGGTGGAAAGCAACTGTAAGATTGCATCAATAAGCTTAGAATGCTTCATGTGTACCTAAAAGTATGTAATTGAGATAATTTCTTTATAATCTAATCTAGTACTTCCGTAATCTAAATTTGCCTGTCATCCTCTCAAGGCAAGGGCTCCTTTAGTTAGTCCAATGACCTTTTTAACCAATGGGACTGTAATTCAGTTAGTTCCAGTTTTTCCACTTCTTGCAACAGAGTAAGTATGGTCAAAGTGTTTGAGTAATTCACTGCTCTCAGAGTGATGAAGTGGTGGAGTCTGTTGAGCCCTGTATTTAATTGGATAGAAACCAAGGTTTTGTGAAGCAATTGGTTTAAAGGAAACAAGCCAAATATCCTCTGATTTCTGTGCTTTAGGAACCTCTCCTGGTTCCTAAAGTACCTCTGCAGACACACTATTTAGTCAGGAGAGAATATCAGGGGATCACAGAATGGTTTGGGTTGGAAGGGACCTTAATCTCATTCCATCCCCCCTACTATGGACAGGGACATCTTCCACTATCCCAGGTTGCTCTGAGCCCCATCCAAGCTGGCCCAGAACACTTCCAGGGATGGGGCAGCCACAGCTTCTCTGGGAAACCTGTGCCAGAGCCTCACAGGGAAGAACTTCCTTCTAATATCCAAACTAAACCTACTCTCTGTCAGTGTGAAACCATTTGCCCTGTTAGATAATGTCTGTCAGAGAAATAAAGTTTAATTCAGGGACATGATCTTGTATCTGCTTGCATTGAGGCATTTCTTTCTGGGGGATCTGCACACTGGGATGCAGCTCTCCATGTGGAAAACACAAGCAGTTCTTTTCTGATAGGAAAGAAAAGTCCCATCTGAATTTTTGGTGCAGTGTGTAAGGAAGAAAAAGGGCAAGTGTTGTCTCTGAGGGAAAAGACTGATACTGTATGTAGAGAGTCCTTGTAGAAGAGAGATCTGCATGGCACAATACCTGGAAAGCTCCAGTAGCAGCTTTGTGTTACTAGGTGCAGGATAACACAGCTATGGGAAATGAAACTCACTTTGTTGCTGTTTACTATTGCAAAGTCTTCTTCTCTTTAAGAATGAAAGCAAAAATGAAATAGAAGGAAAATGACAGCAATGTGAGTTGAATACAGTCAGCATCCTTGTTAAAAAAAAAAGCTTGCCTAGAAATAGGGCCATCTATGTTTTCTATATTAGAATATCTCAGAAATTGAAGGAGACTAGATTTTGATAGGATAAAATTCAAATTAAAGGGAGCAAAACAAAAGGGGGAACACATTAATAAAAAAATGTTATCAACTGACAAGGCAAAATCAATTGCTTAGTAGTGTCCCTTGTAGAAACAGCTCATGGATGGTTTCAGCAAAAGCTTCTGTGGTCTGTGCATCGTGGTGCAGTTGGGCCCACAGAGTGTGACCTGCTGGAGTGGCTATTCAGGTGCTTTCCCTTTTAACCACTTCCAGCAGGACAAGAAACTTATTTAAGTGCATGAGAACAGTGTGATGTATTACCCAAGACCTTTGCAGAGTGTTCAGTGCTGCAACTTCCATTGGTTTTCCTTGCTCTACCCAGTACTTCTGACTGTCTCTTGGTTTGTGGGTTTGGTTTTTGTTTTTTTTTTAATGTCCCACTGTTATTACCAGTTCTTCAAACAAGCTGATTAAAAATATCAGTAAGTTGCATTTGAGATGTGTGTTAGTTACCTTGCTGGCAGTTATGGCCTCTGATTTGGATGTAGTAGCCACACTGCTTGCCATAAGAGCCTTTTGTGCCTCAAAACTTCAATTTTGAGCTTGCTTTGATCTTAGAAATGTTTTGGCTTTTTGTTGGGTTTTTGTTTGTTTGTTTGTTTGCTGGTTTTTTGGGTTTTTTTTTTTTACTTTAGCTAGACAGCATGATTTTTTTTTTTTTTTTTTGGACACTGGCAGTCATTTGAAGCTTGGTCTTCTGAGATTTCTTGCTGATACATATATATCTGTGATTCATTGTCTTATGGTTTCTTTAGAGTTAACCCATTAGAAAGAAAAGTTCCTTTCTGTGCCTCTGGTTTGGGTGGAGATTTTTTTGCCCCCCTGGTGCTTTTGCAGGAAATCCTTTGTTTCAAGTGTCTGCCTTGCTGAGGACACCTGTCAGGAGCCCAGCCTGTGCAGGTAACTCTTAAACAAATAGCAAAGTGATTAAATTCACTGGCAGAGATGGGATTCTGTTGGAAATCTTGGGAGCAATTGGATGAAGTTGGATATGGTCTGTCAGAGAACAGTAAATAAATGACAAGCTCCCGTGACTTCACTTACAGGACTCTGGCTTTCAAACAAATATGTTTTCTCATAATTCCAAGACAAGGACAGATCTGTGAAAAGCTTTGTGATGGCCCTTGATGCTCCCGTGAAGGCTTGAAACAGAATAACCATTCTAGAGTCCAGTCAAATCTGGTGCCAGGACTGGTTCAGAGATCTGAAGCTGTAAATTATTAAATTGCTCTCCAAAAATTCCCACAGTTGTCTCATGGACTGAGAACCCTGAAGTAATGGAAGCAAGAAATAAAAATCCTACTGTTACATTCCCATGTTCACTGAAAAGCCTTCTGCGGTTCACTCTCTCTCTATATATATCAGTGTCAGGAAGAGCCACAGAATTGTACAATTTAGGTTTTATCTCAAGCCAGGGCTCAGAATTCTTCATGGAACAAGTCTGGAATTCTCTTAGATAGGACTCAGCAAATATGACTTCTCTGGGAATTGTTTTTTCTTACTGCATTTGTGACTTTGTTTAGAAGGCATAATTTCAGTGTCTCTTTGGGAGGACAGAGAAGCAGAGGTGACTTTAGAAAAGGCTGAACCAGCTCTTTAGAGACTGAGGGTGCTGTCTCAAGTCTCATTGCCTGGGGGTCCTATTGCCATGATCCACAAGGATTATCTGTACCAAGCAAATATTTAAAAAGAAATAATTCTTAGTAGGTATTAAAGTGGGTTTAGGAGTGATTTCCTGGGCTGCTTGTGTTCATCCTGAGGAAAAGCAGGGCCATCTGCAGAACAGCTCATCCTGCTGTCATTATTGAACTGGAGCTTCACCTGGATATAGGCTGCTTTCAGGTAAGTTGTGTCCCCCATGGCTGCTATTCCATAACGTTTGTGTGAACATTCTGGAGCACAATGGTCAGGAGAACCAGTGCTAAAAGAAGGGTTTAAAAAAATCAGGAGAGATCTTCAGTTTCATTTTTGGCTAAGCCAAAAACCTGGAATGTGACAGGTACATCAGAGCTGCTGCCTGGCATGGATAAATAGTGTGTTCAAACAAGAAAAATAAGCCACTGAGAACTACCTGGGCATGTGAATGCTTTAGAGATTCCATCCTAGGTCTTGTTTCAGTTTTCTGACTGAGCCCAAAATCAGGGCTCTTGAAAAGTTTTCATAGAAACATTGTGATTCCTTCTCTCCATGGCTGCAGAGAGCTGGAAAAGACTAGAATTTGGGAAGATGCTGTAAGAGGCACAGGACTGCCCAGCACACTGGGGAATCTGAGAAACAGTGCTGCAAGATGTTGAAGTGGAAACTCCTCATCAGCTCTCTGGACATGCATTCCAGAATTCTCTGAAGGCTGCTAATACTTGTGGCACTTTTATGTTTAGGTTTGTGTTTAAGGCTTTTGAGTCACACCTGGTGGAGTGCATTTGATGTTACTCTCCATGCCTGCAAGGGTGAAGTGCAGCTGCAGGCTTTCCCTGAAAGCTTTGCCACGTGTGGGAGAGCTTCACCTGAGCAGCTGGTGATATTTTCTCTTCTCTTCCTCATCCTTGTGCTGGTTCAGCCTAGCTAGACTGGAGAAATCATTGCAGCTTCCTGCACATGTGATGGCTGCATTGTGAAGAGAGAAACCATTTGCTAATTGCCATAATAAGAGATAAGCTAATTTTCTTGCACCAATGCCCAAGCTTCTTGAGCTTCATATATAGTTGTTACTCTGGATCACCAGCATACCTGATTCTGACCTTTAATTTCTTCTGTTGTCCTCTTTCCACAGAGGCTGTTCTGTAGGAAACTGTTCCTCTCTTCTTTTCCAGCAGTCACTGAGGAGGCAGGTCACCAAACAAGATTCTACCAACCAAAAGGTGTTGGTTTCCTTTTCCATCTCCCATCTTCTTTTTCCCAAGGACCTTCAGCTGCCATCTCTACATTTTTAATTTTTGTTTTTGGCCTGACTCGTCAGAGGCCAAACCAGGAGTGAAAATGTGTTTCAAAGCAGCCTAGACAGTGGATTTGTAAGGCACAGCTTTGTTTCTTTCAAAGCACTGTCATTTTTTCATGAGGGTGATCTGTGCAGCTCACCCTTCCCAGTGGACAGTAGAAATGGAAGATGACTGGGGGATTGTTCCTGGCTCTTCTCCAAGAAGTACTTTGCTTCATTTGTCTGCCTTCTTGAGAGCTGGATAAAGATAGTGTGCAGAGACTGAAATCACAAAGGTAATTTTATTTAACCGATAAACAGTGTTCCAGAGAGCTTGCTACTACTCCCTTTTGCCTCTCAACAGCAGTACTGGTACTCATTTACTTTTATTCCCATCAATTAACGTCCACTCTTTCACTGGCATCTTGTTTTTCTGTCCTGCTCCTCTTGCCATTCCCTCTGCTGGCTCCTGCAGATTCCCAGTGTGACAGCAGGGTGTGACACTCTCTCTGTTGTATTCCCAGCCTCCTCGGTGGCAGGAATGGTGGCACCCTGTGAAGCACAGGCTCCGAGCAAGGCGCTGCCGCAGCTGCACTTCAGCTCCAGCGGCGGGCAGAGCTTCCCCAGCTTCTCCAGCCCTCCCCCCATCCGCAGGGCCAGCCTGGGGCTCCGCCTGGACTTGGACCCCCACAGCCACGGCGTTCCCCTGGTGCTGGACACGCCCAGCAGCGAGTGCAGCTTGGCCAGGCAGGAGAATGGCTCCGGGGAAGCGTTTCCTTACGGCGTCCAGAACCAAGGGTAGGAGCAGATGAGAGTGTCTTTGAGGGAGATGAACAAAGCAGCCCCTGGGGGAAGCCTTGGGAGGGTGAATGTGGGACAGGGGATGAGGAGTTAGGTGGGAGCATTAGTGACAAGTGAGATGCACATGTGACAATATCCTTTAAAGGGAGTATGGAAAGCTGTATAATGTGCATGATGGGACAGGGTGCCTGCTATGGGACAGGTGCTGCCTGTACTCGGAGTGCTCTCAGAACTGCATGCCTGTCAAGGGAAAGTGAGGGTGTTCCAAGCTTTGGGGTGTGCTTTGGAGAGGGGGAAAATAATCCTCACTAATACCCGTTGTTCAAGAATCCTGCTGTAAGAGCTCAAGTGGCTTTTGTGGCCCTTGTCCTGTGCCTGGCATTTGGGAGGAGGGGTTGGCAATAAAAGAGTTGTTAATTGGACAGGTTGGTGTAGCCTTTGACCCTCCTTTAATCTCTGGGTTGCCTCTCTCCTTGCTCTCTGCAGCTTCAGTTCAGCAGTTTCCTGCCCTTACCCGGAGCAGCTGGAGCCTGGAGACAACCTGGAGGCCACCTGCTGTCAGTACAGCAGCCAGGAGGGGATCTATCAGCTCCCCCAGTTCTGTCACCAAGGTCACCTGGACAGCAATATGTTCTCCAGTGACCACCTTCCTCCTCCAACACCCCTGGAGTCCCATCCAGCTTTCCCTGACTTACCTGACAACAGTGGAGCCATAATCTATGGAGCCACACAAGGCTATGTGCAAAACCACACGGGGGAACCACTCATGCCACAGCAGCCAAGTGGCAATTCAGGTAAATTACTGAAATATTGGAATCCTGCTCATCTGGAGTAACTAAATAATACCCTGAAAAATTCAGCATGATCAGTGGGTTCACTGATGACTGTGACAGAAAGAAGGAAGGCCCACATGCCTGTACAAATCTATAGATATGCCCATCTTTTTTTCCACCTAATTCCTTGTATGCTTGGTTTTTTTTAAAGTGCTGAGTGACCCTTTTGTTTGAATCAAAAGTTACAACTCAGACTGCACAGGTCAGGAAGAGCATTAAATGTGAATGTGTCAGATAGTGCAGAGGTTTTGTCTGCAGAGGAGAAATAACTGTTCCAGGAGTGTCATGTTATGTACACAAAAAACATCCTTTGTTGCACGTGGTGGGAGTCAAGGGTGCAAAGAGGAAAAGATGCCACAAAAGATGGGATAGTTGGAGATAGTGAGGGAAAACAGCCTTCTCACTGTTTGGCTTCTGCAGAAACCACTTGGAAATCATGTTATGGATCTTAGGGTAGTGCAAAAGAGGAGAGAGACAGGAGCCAATGGACATAGATTCTTCCTTTGACTTGAATTTACAACAGCACTGAAATAAAGGCACTCCAGCATAATTTTCTGAAAAACCCCTAGGTAAAAATGGCATTGTTGATCTCCTTGTTTTGTGTCTGGGCTTTGTATTTTGAAGTTATTCAAGCCCAAGTATAATCAAATGGCCAACTGTGGTAGTTAATTCTTTTGGACTGACAGGTTTGTTAAATGAAGGTCATGCTCCAAATGCTCCATCCCTTGTCTTATGACATGAAAGAACAAAGAGTTTCAGCCCACAGATGCTGCTGCTGTTTTTGTACCAGTTCTGTGGACCTTGTCAGGGAGGGAAGCCTGACTCACATCAGGCTGCAAGCTGGCTCCTGTCCCCACTCTTCACAGCTGACATTGTGCAGGACAGGTTGGCAGCACCCATGCTGTCTAACACACTTGGCCCTGCTCCCTGCTCTAGTTCCAAGGCATAATTATTATTTTCTGTGGTTTTTCAGTCTGAAGTGCCAGAAATAATGAGAGGGCTGTGCCTGGGACTGCATCAAATTAGTTTTTCTAGCTTGATGCACAAGTGTGTGTTACATTCCTTGGGGCTTGTTGTGTGAGCATCAAGGGGTGTGTAAAGGTGCAAGCTGGTGGAGTTGGAAGGTTGTCGAAGGAACAGAGGCAGAGTTGATATTCTTTTACTCCATATTTCTGTCCAGAGCACAATCAGCAGTGAATGGCTTTTCTGTTGTGCAGTGGGGATGACCAAGTTAACAGAATCATAGAATTTTGGAATGGCTTTGTTTGGAAGGGACCTTAAAACTCATCCAGTTCCAACCTTCTCCTATGGAGAGGGACACCTTTCATTGGACCAGGTTGCTCAGAGCCCCATCCAGCCTAGCCTTGGATACTTCCAGGGATGGGGCAGCCACAACTCCTTTGAGTTCCAGTGCCTTACCACCCTCACAAGGGAGGAATTTCCTCCTGAAAAGGTCCCAGGATTCCCAGAGTGCAGGGCTGGAAACCAGTCTATCAATGCAGACATACCTGTGGGTCTTGCATCAGCACATAAGCAAGTGAGCAGCTTAGTTGAATTATGGATATTAATTAACAAAACATTCCTGCTTCCTGGTTTACAGCTTTTATAAATGAAAGTGAAGATTAAGCATCCATCTTGTGCATGGCAGAGCTAACTTGGAAGATGGGACTGGAAAAGAAAATTGGGGGGTGTGTCTACTATCATGACATATACTCAGGATCAGTACTGAGTGGTGTGCAGTTTTTTTAGATCATAACAATGCTATGAACTTCCTAAGCTTTTCTTCCAAAGAACCATGTTTTGGTTAAAAACACTGCAGTGTAAAGAGCAAAGTGATCGTTGATGTGTGTGGTGTCTGCTGCACTGCAGTGCTGTGTTTGCACTGAGCAAAGCACAACACACACCTTGTACATAGACATGCTTCCATTATTTTCATTAATCTTCTGTTCTTGGTGGCTTTTCCCTCAGCAGACATCCCTGCCTATCCAGCTGTGCCCTGGGGCGACTTCTACATGCAGGGAGCTCCTTTCTCCAATCAGCTGCATTCCCAAATGCCTTTTTCTGGCACGGCAGAGGGACAGTACTTCACAGAGCCTTATCTCCTTCAAGTGCCCAATGGAACAGAACTGGAATCCATGCCACAGACTGGAAAACAAAAGGGACTGACACCCCCAGAGCAGAGTTCCTTCCAGAGCCACCAAACAGAGCCAGAGTTGGCAGCACTTGCTGAAAAAGAGGATGTAGAGAGCAGCAGCAAAGGAGAGACCATTTTTGGTAAGCAGCTGATTGTTTTCTTGGAGAAGGAGGGGGAGAAAGGAAAGTTCCAAGCCAGAAATAGCTCCCCTGAATGCAGGATGAAAACTTTTTTTTTTTTTTCTTTTTTGTGAGCTGCTGCCTGAGACAGCTCCCATGATCCTAAACCTATCCTATACCTAATTCTTAGATCCATATGTTTTTTGAAATGGGGACAGAAAAGTCAGTAAAAATAGATGGCAGAGTTTCATTTTTCCTCAGACATCATCTGTTGTGAGCTGTATGGCTGCACAGAACTGATTGTTTCTAAGACTTCCAGAGGCATAAACACCTCTCTTCAAGGCAGAACTTCACCAAGAAGGGAGAAGGGCAAGGGAGGGTTTTCTGTTTGGATTCTCAGGCTTTTATCTTGGAAACAGAATTACCTTACTCTAGAATTGTTAAAAGGTGTCATATGCCATAAATATTCTCTGGAAGGGTGTCTGTTTGGGGGGTGTGTATCTAATTTTGAGATATAAAACATTTGAAAAATTCAACGTATTTTGTGTCATGTTATCTTATGAATCTGTTTGGTTTGGTTTTTTTGCAGAAACTAAAGAAGAAACTAATGGCTGATGCTGCACTCTGAGAAAAAAAAAGAAGAGGAAAAATTGCTGTTTTAAACTCTGAAATAAGAAGAGTCAAAAAAGAATAATGTTATTTGCAACAGGTGCAGTTTTTTATTTCTTTTTTTGGTTGCATTTTTTTCTTGTTGCCAGGATTATTTTCTTGCTGAAGAAGGAAGCAGGGATCTTTCACTCAATAATAAGTTCCTGCTCTGTCTTTTTTTTTTTTTTTTTTGGCAAATCTCCTGGCTTTATCCTTCTCAACAAATTCTAATCTTGACCAGTCCTCAGACAGGAAAGAGCTGATACAGGAACCAGAGTCCTGTGGGTGAAAATTCCAGATCATGCAAGTGTCAGAAGGTCTGGCTGCTGTCCCTGGAATACAGGGGAAGAGAAACAAGGGGGAATAAGAAATATGCAAAACTGGAGGAGAAACTCCAGCAACTGCACCTGATTTTAGGGGCTCCAGACAGCAAAAGAGATGCTGTTGGAATTCCACCAGTGATTTGGTGTTTGCTAGCCTTGAATTACTTCTAAAGAAATTATTTTCATTGTAAAACTATAACAATAAACAGCAGCAACAACTATACATGCTGGCAGTGTGGCCAGATCCCTGTCCATTATTAATTGCTTTATATCCCACTTGAATTGATCTGTTTGAACTCGGTTTGATCATCTCGGCTCCTGCTTTGCCTGGGAAACAGATAAAATGTGTCCCTATAATCAGTGGCCAGCAGCAGGAGCAGAGGACTCCAGTGAAGAGATTGTTCACTCATGAGAGCTGCAGTCCCCAGGAATTGTGCTTCCCAGAGGAGCTCGTATCACCTGGATGTGTAGGATGTATGATACACGTGGCTAAAATGGATGTCAGGCTGTGTTCTTGTGAGGAAAGACCATCGTATTGTAGGAAGAGGGACATGCATTTCTTTTGTCACTTTCTGTGTTTAACCCTGAGTCTTTCCACTGGCTTTTAGACACAGACAATGCCCAAATTGTTTTTTGTATTTACTGTGATGTTCGTGCCCCTCTTGTACCGTGTGAAATGAGCCATTACCAGGTCTTCTGTTTCAGTTCCTCTGCAGTCTGGCCATGGAGCATCTGGCAGGAGCTGGATGCTGCAGCTCCTCTCCTTTTGCTTCCTCCTGTAAAACACTGGTTTATGTCTGGCAGTGGCTGAAAGACTAAGCAGTATAGACAGGGACAGATTTTGAATCTACAGCTGTGTGGCTATTCCAGAATTTCCATTTCCTACAGCAAAAGTTAATTTTTGCCTGTAATAACCTGAGAATGGTTGGGAACGTGCATTAGTTCACACTTGTTTCACTCATCCTCAGCTGAACAGCCTAAACCAATATTTCCAAGAGGTGTGAATAGGAGTTTTCATTGCAATTACAAGTCACTCTGAAAGCTGTTGGTGGTGATGACTGCAAAATTCATCATAGTGAGGACTGGCTGGGAATCTTGCCTTGGATCCAA
This sequence comes from Alaudala cheleensis, assembly GCA_013398995.1. Lineage (NCBI taxonomy): Eukaryota > Metazoa > Chordata > Aves > Passeriformes > Alaudidae > Alaudala > Alaudala cheleensis. Next base: position 444,155 of record VWYE01007841.1, read on the forward strand.
ACCAGCCCTTCCAGGTTTGGAAAAAGACAAAACTAACAGCTTGTTCAGCCCTACCTGCCCCTTCTCATAGAATGAAGAAGAGAATAATTTAGTGTGTGCTTTTTGAGAAATTTTCAGACATAGGCTTTTGGGATGTGGTTTGGGGGCAGAGTCCCTTCCTCAGCTCACATCATCTGCCTACAGCATTCCCAATCCAAATGTGAGCACTGAGACCTGCAGTCTCAAAAGGTTTGGGGAGTGAATGAGCACAGTGAAATTTTTGAAATGTCCAGTCCTTTGCATTTAAGCTTTTGGGTAAAACATAAACTTTTCTGGGAGTGGTTCGATTTTATTTCCATGCTTGTGTATGTTAAACTTGCCAGGTTCAGTTGGGCTTAGAGTTTTGAACTCAGATTTCTTTCCTATCAGAAAGAAGAGGAAAGGGTGGGTACCTAAGACTCCAGGGATGGTCAGATTCATCCTCTTTGTGCTCCTGCTGGCTTTGGAGCCAAACAAGGATTTTTTTCCCAGTGCTGCCTCTGGCAGAAGCAGTGACAGCCCTTGACCATGTGGCAGGTGTCCCACCAAGGTGAGGAGCCTTCCATCCTCATGTGACCCTCCCTGTTGCACTTCAATCCATGCTGCACTGGTGTCTTGGAATCCCAGCATTCCAGGCTCCTTGTGCTGTTCTCCCTGCTGCCATTTGTAGTGGAATTAGGTGCATGTTGGATGAGGCACCATGGGTGCTTTCATTAGCTATTCCCTTTTCATGTTAAGTCTCAAGAAGGCTCATTTTGTTAGGGTAGGTAGGATCAAAATTCCAAATTCCATGGCTGCCTGACTGGAACTTCCTTTGAAGTGTGAAGAATTGTTTTGCCTCTCGATTGTCATTTGAACTGGAAGTGCCAAGCAGTCAGGATTTGGAAGTGAGTCAGACTTTTGGTGCAAATAGAGAAAGCTCTGTGTGTTATCAAGTATTGCTGGTTTTTTTCAAGTTGTTTTTCGAGTTGACAAGGCAGATTGTGGATGTATTCCTGTTGGACTCATGCAGTACCATGGCTGTAAGACTGGAAATGGGAGTGAGGGTATTTTCACAAACTCATTTTCACAGAAGAAAAGCATGGTGAGGTTTTGTACTGTTGCCCAAAGTGTGGCTGTTCAGCTGACAGTGCACATATGTGCGTGTCTATCCCCTATTTGCATATTTTAGCATAATTAAATGTCAAACTTCTGCTACTTCTAAACAGCTGATGTGTAACCAGGTAAATTTGGTATATTAACCTTTTCTTGTGTGCCTTGGCCAGCAAAAAGACACTATTTTCTACAAACAAATCCTGTTTTATGTGATGAGAGTACATGAGCTCACATGTACTCTTCAGGTTTAGTAAACAAAACAAACCTTCTCTTACAGGCCTCTTAGTTTCTATAAGGTGGGATAAGTTAGAAAGTATCAGCATTAACTCAGTTCAACAGCAGGAATAATTCTTTGCATTTATAATAAAGATGAGACAATCATCTGTTGCTGGGTGGTAAATGTTGATTTCCCTTCATGCAGCTGTGCTAAGCAGAACACATTACAACCCCCACAAGGAAAAAACCAAACCCAAATCAATCACCTGCCAGTGCTCTCCATCTTCATAGGTAATTGCTGAGCATGGGAACATCTGTGAGACCTCATTTAACTTTATGGTAATCACACCTTCAGCACTGATAATGGATCTGCCAGGTGAGCCTGCATGGATCAGCCATCAAACCAACTTCAGGGACACATTCCTTGATCTTCTTGTGTGTCCCACATCCCATGGCTTCCTGATCCATCAGAAAAAGGGGTTGGCAAATTTTGACCATTAAGGCAACAGTTTTTCAGAGCCGGGGGCTGTGATAGCTGTCTCCAAAGGGCTGTTGCTGGAGAAAAGAACTGCTGAGAAGTGTTTGATTTTACAGCAAGGCAGCTGTAAATAGCCAGGAGTTTAAAAGTTCCAGTTACAGACAGGTTAAAAGCCATCCTCCTGGGGTACTTCCTGGGCCCTCTGTGCTCATTGCAGATATTTACAGTACTGTAAACAAGGTGGAGAAGTTGGTCCCTTGGTTGTTTTCAGGGATTTGGAGCAGAGTGCCTCTTGGGTCCATCTCACCTTCTGGTGCTGGGGCAGAGGGGGAGCCCAGATCCTCCAGCACTCCCTGCTGTGACAGTTAAAAGCCTCTCCATAGTTTTTGGGGAGGGGTACCAATCTCCCTTTCTTCTGTGGGAAGATGATTTCATGTTTGCCTTTCTCACTTACCTTTAGCAGGGCACTCACATGGCCACTTCTCAAACCAGCTGCTTTGGGAAGTTGGGTGTTGGTGTTATGTTTTTTTTTGTTTGTTTGTTTTTGTGTGTGGGGGGGTTGTAGCTTTTTTTTTTTTCTTCTTCTTGTTTTGGGAATGAGGGGAGGCTGAGCTGCATGTTCCCATGTCAGTCCCACCTGCCTGCCTGGGGCACAGCCTCTTCCTTGCAGCACCAAGGCTCCAGAAGGTGCCCAAAACCTTCCTGCTGCCTTGGGAGCCTTGGAATCGCAAAAACATGGAAGAGTTTGTGTCAGAAGGGATCTTAGAGCTCAGCTTGTTCCAACCCCTGCCATGGGCAGGGACACCTTCCACGATCCCAGGTTGCTCAGAGCCCCATCCAGCCTGGCCTGGAACACTTCCAGGGATGGGGCAGCCACAGCTTCTCTGGGAAACCTGTGCCAGGGCCTCACCACCCTCACAGGGAACAATTTCTTCATGATACCCCATCTACTCTGTGCCAGTGTGAAGCCATTCCCCTTGCCCTTTCACTACAGTTCCTGATGAAAAGTGCTCCTCCAGCCTCCCTGTAGTGCCTTCAGCTATTGGAAGGTTCTGTGAGGTGTCCACACACTAACCTTCCCTTCTCCAGGCTAAACAGCCCCACCTTCACCAGCCTGTCTCCATGGGGAAGGTGCTTCAATTACTTCGGGACAGCTGCATCATTCAGCCTCTGTTGGGAATGAAGGAATTGAAATTAAGGTTATTTGGAGACCCCATGAGAGGATCGCCACCCTGAGTCTGGGCGCTGTGCTCTGGTGTGGGTGTGCTGGGCTGGCTGGAGCAGAGGGGAGCACGGGGGGTTGTCCCCTCCTCAGCACAGCACTGGGGACACTGGGAATGCTGTGGCAGCCTGGGAGCTGCAGGGCTCTGAGCCATCCCACAGGCGGCGTCAGGCTGCTCTGCCAGCTGGGCTGTTTACATTCGCTCCCTTTGCCACGGCAAAGGCTGAAAATATTTCCCATAATTTGTGCTTGCTGCTGTCCGCAGAAGAGTCACGATTTATTTTTACAGTAGCCTTGCATTCTGAAAAGGCACCTTCCTGTTTGTGTCCTGTTCGTCCCTGCAGCGGCAGAGGGATACCCTGTGCCTTCCCAGCCTGCAGAGAACAGGGGATGGGACTCGGGAGAAACACTCCGCTGGAAATCTCTGCTGATTCATTTAGCTAATGGCTCAGGAAGAAAAGCCCTTTGTGTACTGATGGCTGAATATCAGCCGATGTATCATAAAGCAAAAGTCATTGCTTTTTTTTTTTTTTCCAATTAGGCTCCCCACCCTGCCAGAGCTGCTTTCCTGAGTCATTCCACTGATTATAAACACTGCTTTAAACTGTCTGCGCGAAGGGAGGGAATGGAAAGGGAATCCCCATCTCCCTGCCTCCCTATAGGTGAGACTTGCCCTGCAATGCTGAGCTGCTCCCACGGGAGAGCCTCTCCATTGGGGAAGAGTGAGTAATTAAAGGAATATGTATCTTTCTACTGTGGCTTAGAAGCACCTGGGTGAATGTGGAAAGGTGAGGTGAAGTGGGCAGCACGTGGATGGTCATAGAGGGTACAAATTAGGAATGCAGGAATGGGTTTAGTTCCTCTCTGACAACTCCTTGTGCGATGAAATAGTTTGTGCCCCAAGGCTGTGCTACACTGAGCCTCCCTGGGGGGGTGGACAGGGCATTGCAGCTCGTGTGCATTGGGAAGAGCAGGTCAGGGAGGGGATCCTGCCCCTCTGCCCAGCCCTGGGAGGCACATCTGGAGAGCTGTGTCCAGCTCTGGGCTCCTCAGCACAGGAGGGACAGGGAGCTCCTGGAGCAGGACCAGCAGAGGCTGCAGAGATGATTTAGGGGCTGGAGCAGCTCTGCCAGGGAAAGGCTGAGGGAGCTGGGGCTGTGCAGCCTGGAGAGGAGCCCCAGCTGAGAGGGGCCCTCAGCCCTGGGTGTCCCTGTGAGCAGGGAGGGCTCAGAGCAGGGCCCAGGCTCTGCTCCCTGGGGCCCAGCAATGGCACCAGAGGAACGGGCAGGAACTGATGCCCAGGAGGTTCCACCTGGACAGGAGGCAGAACTTCTTCCCTGGGCAGGGACTGAGACCTGAACAGATTGTCCAGAGAGGGTGTGGAGTCTCCTCACTGGGGATATTCCAGACCCCTCTGGACACAATCCTGTGCTCTGGGCTGGCAGAGAGGTGGGACCAGCTGCCCCCCTCTGGTCCCTTCCAGCCTGACCCATCCTGAGATTCTGTGGAGGTGTGGGTGCTGACTTCAGTGACATCATTCCTCTGCTTGGCTGCTGTGAGCCAGAGGATGAAGAAGGTGATGGCATCTGTGAAAACACAGAGCACAGAGGCACTGCCCTCCAGGCCAGAGGAAGTCCTACAGGGATTTAAAGAATCTTTTTGCTGGATTTGGCAATGGCATTTTCAGCAGGCTTGGCTTCAGTGAAAGCTGTTTTTAGGAGTGTTTGCTATGGAGCCTGAGCAGGTTCCAGGCTGGTGGCAGGACTCCTCCTGTGGGCAGAATTCTTGGTCAAGGAAGTGCTGGGCCAACACCCTCCATCCTGCACTGGTTCATGGACTGTAAGCACAGAAAAAAACAATAAGGAGGAGGAGAAAGAGGAAGAAAAGAGGGAATCCCCTATTCTGCTCTGAGAAGTGACTGTATAAATGTGATGCTGTCAAATAAAATACTAAAATAAGAATTGTGTGTTTAACTTCTTGGCTCTGCAAAACCCGACCTAACCAGGGGAAAATGAGTGAGGAACTCTTGAGCCCACACAGCATCGACTATGCTAAATAAAGCTTCTGGTTCAGGAGCACCTTTTGGCCTCAAAGGTATTTGCATAAAAGTAGCTACAACATAGTTGCACTAACATAACAAGGGGCTGTTATCTGGAGAGGGGCAGAGGCACGCGTGGAATTCTCTGGGACTTCTTTTTACTGGCAGTTGCATGCAAAATGGAAAATATCCTGCTTGGAACAGAGCTGGCAGGCAGCAAACAAAACCCAACTTAGAGACTTTCCATGGAGCAGGCAGGGACAGGAAGCCCTAACACAGCCACTTTTTAGAGGGCAAAACAGCACTTACAAAAGTGTAAAAGCTTCACTCAAAAAAAACCCGCAGAAAATTAGTCAATAATTCAAAAATTAGGAAAGGCTGCTAGGAAAGATCAACTTTTTTTTTGTATTATTCAGCCTCTTCTGTACCTATGCACTTTTGATCTGGTAAGTAAAGACTATTTTTAGCTCAGGAACCTCTGCCTTGCCTTACATCACTTTGGGCCCGAAGCAGGACAACAGCAATGTACCTGCATCACAAAACTTTTATCTCTCCCTTGAGTTCCTAGATTTGTTCCATAGAGCCTCCAAGATCCTGCCAGAAGGGAAGCACAGATCTTGCAGATCTTTATTTCATGCCAGCATCACCTGAGACTGCAGTCTTAATCTCACTTGTGCTCTGCTTCTGTCTGGGGGTTTTTGGTGGTTTTGTTTGGGTTTTGATTTTCTTTTTTTTGTTTTGTTTTCTGTTTTGCAATAAATGGAAAAAGCTGGTTTGTAGTGTGGGGTTGTGCTGCCACATATTGACCATCACAAGGCTGTAGTCTTTGATTTCATCTTTGATTTTCACTTGCTAGACCCTGTTGTGGTGCTAGCATCTCAAGCTGGGAGAGCCCTTTGTATATTTTACACTTTGCCTGACCTCCTGTATGCCCATTACATTTTCTCCCAAATACCACCTGTTCCCATTGTTTCCCACAACTTGCTGTTTTCCCTCACTTTTATCCTCATATCTGTGCTCTGCACTTGGCTCCCCTGCTCTGCTTCTAGCACTGACCCTCTCCTATTTTCTCCCTTCCCCTACTCTCCAAGCCCCTGTCTTCAGCTTATTTCCCCTTGATCTGAGTCCCACCTTGTTCCCAGCACATCCTGCTCCAGGTCCCAGCACAGGACACCTCAGGGAAGCCTTCCATGCTGCTCCTAGCAAACACAGGGAAAGATGTGCTGCTGTATTTTAAATTGTTACCAGAAAGGGGAAATAGGAGTAGAAGGAGAATGTGCTGCACTCAGCCCCTGCTCTTTGGGGTACCATGGCTGAGGCTCTCTCCCAGGAGTTTTGGGATGGCTCTGTCACTGCTTGGTAGCTTCTAGGGACTGGCACAAAGGTATTCGTCACTGGTTACCACAGGATTTTGCATTTTTCTGTGCAAAAACAAGAGTTTTACCACTCTGGGAAGCTGCTGTGGAGTGGTTGGTATCAAGCTGAGAGAACTGATATGAACCAGTTAAGCAGGAGGGCTGACTACAGAGGAAGCTTCCAGGCTGCCTTACCAGGTCACCTGAAACCAGATCAGTAAGTTTGGCACAGCAGATGCACCTCCTGAGAGGGAGAGCTGAGCACTTGGGATACCAGTGAGGATCCTCAAAGCCTGTATTCCTTGATGGCCTCAGCTCCAAAAACCCCTGGGTGAGGCATCCCGTCTGGGGCAATGCCTGAAACATCTCAGTCAGGAGAGGCTGGGACAACTAGAGGAGGTAAAGACAGGTTATAGTGATGGTCCAGGACTGCCTTTTATGTTTTCTTCACTTGCAACCTCATGTTCCCCCACTCCCCCTAAAGACAAATCCCTGCTTTAAGTTTTGCAACATCCATTCCGTTTGTGTTTCACAAGCCCGGAGGTGGCAGAGGAAAAAATGGGCAAATCCAGATGAAACCAGCAAATCCCCAGGGTGTTGTCCAGGGGCAGAGGGCTATTTCCAGGTGTGCCTGAGAGACTGGCACCTCAGGATATGTGCCAGCAGATTGTTGGGTTTTGCCAGGTCTGATGCTTTTAGGTTGTAGCTCTTTGTGGTGTCCCTCCAGAAGAGTTTGGGTTCACCCATAGCAGAGGTGTGCAGGGCACCTGGGTGCACCTTGTGAAAAAGGGAAAAAAGCCTGCTCTCCTCCAGTGATTGCACATGGAGAAGGACTTTGGGTGCTCATCGAGAGAGATGGGTGAGGGGGATGCATTCCCTGGGCAGACAAGGGGCTCCAGGGGGAATCTGCTCTGTAAAATGCCTTTCCTCCTGCCATGTCCTTGAGAAAATTTGCCTCTGGAGTGCCTACACCACATCCCATCCTCCAGGCAAGTCCATAACTGTCCCTAAGCATCTAGGAAGCACCTTCCTGCACAGGGAGACCTTCCCAGGGAGGCAGGTGAGGGCATCTCCTCCTGAGGCAAGAGCCACTCAACTCAGTTCTGACCAGGCTTAGGAAATTTGTTTTGCATCAGGGAACAGCTCCTGTTCCCAGGCAGAGCCTGATGACTATCTGCACATTCCAGGGGCCAGGGGCCTAAGTGGAGGGGCAAGTCTTGAGCTTTGCCTCCTTAGTCCCAAGGACAAGCTTAGTGCCCAGGTATTTTAGTGTATGGATGAAGGTGTCTCCCAGAAGCTCACACTTCCATGACTTTTCCTTTCTAAAAAGCCATAGGCACCTCTCTAACAAAAGGCAGAAACCATCCACAACTCTCAGGCACTGCTTCCAAAACAGAGGCTGAGCTTCAAGTTAAATGGCTGATGATTGGTTTTTTTTTTTTAAGTACAAGCAAAACAACACTTTTCTGCCATAATAATGTTTGGCAGTAACCAAAGATACTTCAGTACATACAAAAATAAATCCTCTACTCACCTTGAGGAAGGCAGCAGAGAAAGTCTTAGCCCAGACACCTGAACTCTGGAAACAGCAAGGTGCTGACAGCAGACTCCACTCACAAAAAGCAGGGAGGAACTCCTAGGACCAGCTGCAGGGCTAATTTTACAGATAAATGAGACTTAGATTGTAAAACAAACCACTTGTAGAAGGAAAACCTACCCTGTTTAATAGAAACCTTCCCCAGGAGTGAGACGGGAGCTTTGCCAGAGGGAGGAGGTGCCATCAGCAGTGAGCAAGGGGCTGTTCTGGGAAGGGATGTGGTCACTTGTGCCTGCAGGGCTGGAAAAACAGAGGTGGCAGCTCACGAGATCACTGACAGTGCCGGGAAGGGGAACTGGTAGCAGCAAAAATCAGCTTTTCCTAATGCAGTGCCAAGGCAAGGGTGGAGCAAGGCCAGCCCTCACAAGGAGGAGCAGCTCACTCTGTAGGGGACCTTGGCATGTGGGATTATCAGTCCTTGATGGGTCTGTTAATCCACCACACTGCCAAGTGGTGTTTGCTGGTTGCTCAGCTTTCCTGCCCTGTTTTCACCTTCAGTTTTGTTTCTTTTTCCACAATTAAGTCCTGGAAGAGGACACTCTCCTTCACCAAGCCATAAAACACCAAAGGAACTGCACATTGTTTTCTTCTGATAAAGTTCTTCTGACCTTGGCTCTTAATGGGCCACCATGCAATGATGACAGCCTGGGCTACATTAACATGATCAGGCCACAGGGCTTGTCCAGCCTGGAAGAGAGGGGGCTTGGCTGGGAGAGGGCTCATGGCAGCCTTCCAGTAGCTGTGGGGAGATAGCCAAAAAGAGCCAGGCTGCTCACCATGGTGAGACAACAGGCATAGGCTGAAACCAGAGTTGAAACTCATGAAATTTTCTCATCAGGACACCAGCCCAGCAAGGGACCAGAAAATTGTGCAGGTTCCATCCTTGGTGGTTTTCAAGATGGGGTTAGGTGCAGCCCAGAGTAACTTACTCTGACTTCATGGCTGACCCTGCTGTGAACAGGAGGAATGCCATTCACCTCACACACTTGCCATTAAAACATGATCTGCACAATCAGGAGGGAGGTGACTTGACTCAGCCTTCCCTCTTCCATCTATTTACACCATCTTTGCCACCCTGATTTCTTTCCTAGAGCATTTTTGATGTGCAGACCATGCACAAGCCTTCAGCTTGGTTCTGAGGACAAAGGCTGCAGCCACAGTCTGTGAGTGAGGGGAGAAAATTCCCTTTTTGTGCCTCACCTGATGGCTGAAGGTTTATAGTCTTCCAGAAAAATTTTAAAAAGAAGGAAAATAGGAGTAAAATCACGATGAGAATGATTTTTTTTACTTGGTGGTGCAGTGATGGTAACAATAGAGGGTGTACAAATCAGAATGTCCCCGTGCTACAAAGCAGCCACCCTGTACACAAAGCAGAATCCCCTTGTATTAAAAATCAGGATGAGCAGCTGCCCCTTGAACTCACACTGCAAATAGAGCCATTCCCCACCTGCAGAGCAGCCACCCCACCCCATGGCACAGCACAGCTCTGTGGCTTCTACCTGAAAACAGCAACAGAACCCATGGCACCCGATTTTTCTGCATCCACCCCCATGCAGAATAAAGTCACAGAGAGCTGCAAAGGAGGTGGCTAATCCCACAAAAGGAGAGGAACTCTTTTTGAACACCCACCCCAACCTTCCCCACCCGTTTGCACTCACACTGTGCAAGTGGCCCAAGCCATGAATCATGACTTGCTGAACATTGGCCCCACCTCTCCTCTACCTCTGCTGTGCTGATGCTGATAGTGGAACATCACCTGAGCTACAGCCATGGCAAAGTCCCTGCTGAGAACTTGCTGTGCCCTGCATCTCCACTGCCAGGATATTTAAAGCTGCTCCTTTTAATTACAGACCTGCAGCTGAGGTGAGCCTGTGGGTCTGGCAAGGGCTGCTGAGGGCTGCCCCAGCTCTCCACAAGCAGAGGCGATGCTGGCGTCAGCTGGAGGAGCAGCCAGCCCCAAGCTGAAAAACCTGTCCCGTGGTGCAGCTGCCCCAGCTCTCCTCCACCCTGCTCTTTCCTCACACTCAGCCACGGAGCAGCAGCTGGAGGTGCCAGCTCCTTTCAGCCAGCAGGACCTGCCCTGTTGGTGTTGGGAAGGGAGCAGTGGTGCTGGCTCTGGGCAGAGCAGAAGCGCAGCCACCCAAAGCGTGGCAGGGCAAGGACTGAATGCCAGCATGAGAACAAGGCATGAAAGGTCAGTCCTCAGCCCCAGCCTGAATTTCTATTGATCCCAAAATGGGCAGTGAGAGAAGAGGAGGCATTCAGTGTGCCATGAATGGCTGCCTTGTGGATTCATTTCGTGGGAGCCACGCATGTGGAAGTCTGTGTCCAGCAGTGGAAAAATCTCACTTAACTATTTTTGTCACTGCCAGCAGAGCCTGGCAAATGTCTGGAGGTTCTAGGTTCAGTTAAAAGTGACTTTTGATAGGGTTCAAGGTCCTCAGTGCTAGCAGTTCAAATTAGGTCATTTCCTGAGAGCTGCCAAGAGGCAGAAACTGAAGAGGTGGCTATTTTATAATCATAATTACACAGTGGCCACGAGCATAAACCACCCTCTAAACATAGAAACCCAACAAACCCCAGCTTGGGCTGTGCTCATGCTCCACAGCTGGAACAGCTTCTCTCACCCAGGGACAGCAGGCACTGGGCCCCCTGGGACATCCCTCATGGGACTCCCAGGTCCCTCTCAGGCAGCTCAGGATGAAAAGGATGCTGGAGGAGTCAGAGGGAGCCTTGGCAGTGCCTTCACCACAGCCTGCAGATGGAGGCTGGGCAGCTCCCTGCAGAGGCTTGCAAGTGCCTGCAAGAGAACAGGGCAGGGCTCAGCCGGAACTCCACGGCACATCCCCCATGGAAATGGTGTCTGACTCACATTTAGCACCCGGGTTTTAGGCTCCACTGCTTCCCCTCCCGACAATTTCTCTGAGCCTCAGCTTCTGCAATGCTTGCTTGGGCTTGGAGACTCATCTGAAGAAAAACAGTGGAGAGACACAGGGAGTTCCTAAAAAACTGCAGGCACTTGCTATTCTTTTCTCTGGGTGGGTGGAGAGGGAGAAGTGTAGCCATGACTTAGAGAGCCTGTCAAATAAATCCAGGCTTTTCTTTCAGACTGGAGCAATTCCTTTAGGAGCTCTTGTGGAAGTCACCCTGTTAGTAATGACATCCTCCCCTTCTGCAAACACATCTCTACACCCTCTGTGAGTAAGACTTAATTGCTGAAACATAGGGATTTAAGTTTTTGAAGTACACAAGAGGGTAGAATTTATTCCAACCCTCCCAATGTGTCAGGCCCATCCCTCTCTTTCCACTGTAGCCAGCTGCTTCCCACACCCTTTCCCCACTTCATGGGCCCACTGTCATTCTTTCCCCATATTCAATTATGGTGTTCATGTGCCAGGGCTGCTGTAAAATGACAATGTGCTGTACCACAGATGACTTTCCCAGCTCCATTGTAAAGGGGGAAGATGTTTCCCCACAACAACCAGGCTCTCTCTGCTCTGATACACCTTCTTCCCACAGAGCTGACCACACAGCCAGCTTGAGACTCCATTCCTGTGGCAGGCTGGCTCCAGTTTTCCTAAGTCAGTCTAAAAATCTTTCTTCTGGTAAAATTACCTTGTAGATAACCAAATACAGCCTTAGGACTTCACTGCTATGTCCTTCCCTAGTCCAACACTTATTTTCTTGAGCTTGTAACAGGCTGTTTCCCAATCCAAATTCCCATACTCTGCATGGTGCTCTGTTACAGCAAATAAATAGCCACATCTTTTAGTGGTTTGGCTTTATCTGTCCTGATTTTCCTCACAGCAGCCAAGGGGTACAGCTGAGAGCAGCCTCAGAGCAATTCCTATCCCTGGCAGTGTCCAAGGCCAGGTTGGATGGGGCTATGAGGAACCTGGACTAGTGGAAGGTGTCCCTGCCCATGGCAGGGGGGCTGGAAGGAGATGATGTTTAAGGTCCCTTTCACTCCAAACCATTCTGTGCTTTTATGATTAACAGTGTTACAGGCAGTGTTTTATGTTAGTCCTTAACAGGACTTACATTACCAGTCAGCATGTCTTCTACCATCCAAATCCAAGGATGTATCTCTACCAGGATTGCTCAGATCCCACAGTTCTTTGCTATCCATAAGAAAACCCCACAGACAATATAATATATAGTGTCACATCTGGCCATAAGCCACAGCTATTTTAAGAAAATTCACAACAAAGAATTAGCAGCACCTGTGTGTAAAGAAGAAATCTGGTTTTGTTTGGGAACAAAGCTGCTTTAAGCCTTTTTCTTTCTGGAGTGGTTTCTCACATTCCAGGCAGGCTTTAAAGGTCTTAACATAGCTGCACCTTTGTTTACTGATGGGGAAGGATGACATAGAAAAGACAAAGCATTTTACTTTTACATGTTTTGCACCATCCTATCTTCCCCTCCCAACAGACATGCTGTCTCTAGAACATTTTTTCCCCACTCCTTCTTTTTTCCCAGCATCAATATTTGCTTCTCTGCTGACCCTCTGAATCTGGGCAGACATATTCCTAAGAGGGATCCTTCTCTCCCTCCCTCTCCAAGTATTTCACCAGTGTCAGTCACTTCTGCCACAGCTCTGACATTGTCCTAAGCACTGCTTCCCCTTCAGTACTGTAATCCCCCATTCCTCTTTTCCAGAGCAATCTATTTGTTGCCCCTTTGGCCTCCCTGTATTAACCTCACAAGTCACACTCTATTCCTGACCTAACTCAAAGACAGGAATTTGCTCCCTGCTTAGAGTCAGTGCCACACACTCAGATTTTTGGGGCTGCCATTCCTTAGAACCTAATTCTTCAGGAATTTCTTTCACCACAACTGCTCATAGTAAGGTGAAAATTGACACGTAACTCATCAATATCCATTACTGAGGCAGTACTCATTGCAGACTAGCCTGCAGCTCTGAAGCTGAGTGCAACCAGGTTTTGCATCTGTAGCCCATGTTCTTGCTAAAAGGAAAGTAATACTGAGTAATAAAGATCAGCTCTTCCCTCTCAGGTAAAGTAAGACTTACCCATCTGTTGATTCCTCAGAAAACACCAACCCACATGCAGAAGATGTTCAAAAGAAGGGTAAAAGACTGGGTTGTAGCACTTCAAAAACCACACCTGGCTTGAGGGTTGGTATCCAAGAGGCAGAGCATAAACACAGTGGGGAAGGCAGCAGCACTGCAAGCTAAAGACTAAATCCCAGGAAGCCTCTCTCCAGCTTCTGTGGAACACAGGAACAGGGGCAGGTGCTCACTTCCAGATCTTCAGCTGACCTGGCTGCCAGCTCAAGAGCTGCCCCCTGCAGCCACTGCCCAAACCCCAAGTCCAGGGTGCTGAGCCTACAGCTGAGTTCTCCTCCTCCTGGTTACAACCTACTGGAATTTCCTGGACTTTGCCAAAAGCTGCTGGACTACAGCTACAGCAGATGTTGGCAATCTGAACACATGCAGCACNTTCAGCTGACCTGGCTGCCAGCTCAAGAGAGCCCCTGCAGCCACTGCCCAAACCCCAAGTCTGGGGTGCTGAGCCTACAGCTGAGTTCTCCTCCTCCTGGTTACAACCTACTGGAATTTCCTGGACTTTGCCAAAAGCTGCTGGACTACAGCTACAGCAGATGTTGGCAATCTGAACACATGCAGCACCATCAAAGAGTGGCCAGAAGGACCAGGGCAGTGATTTCCCCCTGGCCTTGGCACCTCAAATCCCACATCCAATTTGGGCCCCTCAGTTCAATAAGGATATTTGGTGAATGATCTGGAACACAACTCTGATGAGGGGCAGCAGAGGGAGCTGGGGGGGTTCGGTCTGGAGAAACGGAGGCCCAGGCTCTGCTCCCAGGGAACAAGGGACAGGACAAGGGGAAATGGCCTCAAGCTGCACCACAGGAGGTGCAGGTTGGATATCAGGAGGAATTTCACTGAAGGGGTGATTAGGCATTGGAAGGGCCTATCCAGAGAGGAATTGGCATTACCATCCCTAGAGGTGTCCAAGGAACAACTGGACCTGTCACTCAGTGCTCTGGTGTGGTTGACAAGGCATGACTGGTCAAAGGTTGGTCTCTATGATCTTGGAGGTCCTTTCCAACCTAAATGATTCTGTGAACAAGAAGCAAAACAAGTCAGCAGTAGACTTTCCTGATGGTTGACAGTGATTCACCCCAGCTCTTCCAGATTCATTCTCATGCTCAGAATTATCCAGCTGACAAAACTGCTACTTCTCAGTTCTGCAAGAGCTCAGTGGGGACATGGCTGCTCTCAAACTCCCATGAGATTTCCCCCTCCAGGCTGTCACATATAGCCACAAAAGAACACTAGATCAACTCCTTTCTGGAGTCATTTCAGTCTCTGCAAGACACACAAAAGCATGATTACCATTTGACTTTTTTAAATCACTTTTTTTTTTAAAGAAGGCCCATGAACACAGAACAGTGCAACATGTTACAGAGGAGAGCTGCATGGTTCCCTTAGACAAGTGTTACATGTGGGTAACACAAAGATGACAATACATTCATGCATCAGCAGAGCCTGACACCCACCAATTCTGGTATTTCTTGAATAAATACCAACCTCCTCACAGGAGGAAAAGGGGAGCAAGCAAGGACTACTCAGAGACATTTGTATTACCCAGAGGACAGAGACTAGAAGCTTCCAAGCACACAGAGAAGATTGTACAGTAAGCGAGCACCAGGTACAGGAACAGCACATCAACCTGCTGGTAAGTTCAAAGGCAGCCCCCACTAGAAAGTATTTGAGACAAAAAAAACCCAAACAAAAAAACCCAACATTTAAAAGCCATTTAGAGTAGAAATACTGGACAACTTAGTAATGGCTTTAGGCTAAGGGTTCCACACTGGTGTTTCTGCTCTCTCCCATACCCATATTTAAACTGAAACAGGACAGCCTCAACTCTGCAACGGCCGAGTTGGACATTTAACTGCTCATGCAATTATGCTTATTCCACTTGGAAACCTGAGATTTGGCACTCATGCTGTAAGCCCTTGAGACTGCACCTTGCTGGCTGTGGGGAAACAAAGCCCCAGGCCAGCCAGTGAAAAAGATCCTGAGCATACACTAGGGAATGTGCCCTGCCAAGGGCCCAAGGCCATGCCAGGGGACAGCTGTGGCAGCAGACAGGCTGATGGCAGGAAGCACAGCTGGCCCAAAGGCAGAGCCCAGCCTGCATCCAGCTACCACTGCCTACACATCACCTGTGTGACACCCAGCCTTTGCCACCCTCCAGGGAGGTGACAGTAAAAGTGTTACAGCAGTGACATTTTAGGAATGTACTTAAGACCTGCTTTCATTCACACACACCAAGGAAAGAGGAATGACCAACACCTTCCCTGACATGCTCTGACAACATCTCCCATTCCCTTCCACCACGGGGCATTGACACAGGAGTGATTTCCTGCTCTATCCCAAAACCACTTAACATGTTATGCAACTTCAACTCCTTGCTATGCATCAAACAGTGGGATTTATCAACATAGCAACATCTCCTCTCCCCCACAAACAATACACCTTACTCTTTATTAAGTATCAAATTGTCTCCAAGATAAATTACATCCAAATTATGTAAGTTTTAAGAAAGTCAGATATTTTATGTACAATGTTTGTCTTGAGTCAGATAAACTTTTATCATTTTAACCTGTAACATAAAAAGCAAACCTACATCAGTACCAAATAAAGCATTAAAAAGGTAACAAATATATAACATTTTAGAAATGCTCTCAGAACGCAGAAGTTAATGGTGAGGATTTTTATAGTGCAGGAATCTTGGGTTGGCAGCCCTTAGACCATCTCTCTTTCCCTGCGGATGGCACAGCACAGAACCATGCTGAATATCATGCCAACAATCTGGAAAAGAAAGCAAACAGATTAGAAATCAGGAAAGCAAAGCATGTGCTTTTATCAGCATGAAGACAAGCTGCTTTTCCCAGCTCAGAGGTCACATTTGTTCTGTTATTTTTACACTTTACTCTGCCATCCCCGCCCCACAATCCCCAATGTTCATTCCCAGGAATCCCATTCATCTCACTACTTGAAAACAGATCACAGAATGTGTCAATTTAGAAGGGACCCACAAGAATCTTCAAGTCCAACTTCTGGCTCTGCACAGCACCAGCAGCTATAAACCACTGCCGTATCTCCTAAGAAATCTGATCCTCCCAGCATGTGCTTTTCTCCAGAGAAGTCAAACACAGAACTGCAAGTCTTTTTAGCAGCCCTGTAATTTCAGCCCTCTAGCAAAGCCTGTAATTGTTATAAAGGAAAGAGAATAAGAACCCCCAGGAGATATCAGGATTAAGACATGGGCCAGCAACATGACCAATACATCTTCACTCCATATATAAACACATCACTGGTAAGATTTCCCCTCTGCTGAAAGTGCAAGGAGGCAGATCCTAATCCAAAGCAGAAGCAGGGAGGCCTGAGACATCCCAGCCTCTGCACTGCCTCAGGGCCCTGCAGCACACACCCTGATCCTGCTGGGACTTGCCCTCAGTGGAATGGCCTTGATGGGCTGCTGGGCAAAGCACTGTTCTCTACAGGACTTCTGCTCTGAGTATCCTCTGAGCACCCTCTAAATAATCTGGAAACTCACCATCATCACAGCAATGCCAAGGCCAACTGCTCCAATGACATTGAATTTGGATTTGAAGACATAATCAATGGCATCAGGGCAGGACTGAAATGGAACAGATGGTTCATTAGTGTTTTACATATACAGGGTTCATTTGAAGACTCATCTTTTAAAAGCTGCTTTGATCTGGCCTTTACTGTCACCTCCTTAAAGAGAGCCAGGGATGGTCCCACACAAGAGTTGGTGGAGAAGTTTAAATCTACTCTTCAAATATCTCAAACCTGTTAACAGCATCTTGACTACAGCAGGATTCCCCCCTCAATCTGAACATGCAGTTTATCAGGCTAGGCTTGTTACTAATGGCTGCCAGCACTTCAGATGATACATTGCTCATCCCTTAACAAAAGGGACTTAAAGCCACTCTTGGTATTGCCAACTGCTACTGTAATTTTGCAGACACCTCTTGAAGCCACAGTGCATGGGAATGGCAGGATATCCTAGGCATCCATGCCAGGGGCAGATTCCTAGAGGGACCAGTTTAATGCTCCCAGGATAATGAATTACCCGTGCAACTGGGAAACAAAAAACATGTAAGTACAGTCCTTTCCCCAGAACACACAGGCTGGCCAATAAAAAGAACAAGGCACTTTTACAGAAGTGTAAGTCTTTAAGAGCCTGGTAGCTGGTCAAAGCCTCATCCCAGCTTCTGTCCTGCTTGTTCCAGCAGCAAACATCAGTGAGCTGCTGAAAGCTACCTTTTTCTCTTGTTGTTCCTTATCCAGTCTAGAAAGAAAGACTGAAATCTGGGATTAAAGGGATGTACTGGCAAGAATGAGTCAGTTCAATCAGAATACCAACACAGCACTGCTTCTTGGAGGCACACTCCATTACATCCCTTTGATCTTGCACTCTATCCACTGTTTTTCTACAACTGGGAATAGGCATCACAAGATGAAGTCAACAGATGAAGCTAAAACACACAGCAGAATAAAAACAAACAAAACCTGCATGCAGTCTCAGCTACTTCCACACACTGCAACTCATGGACAGGACTAAAGATACAGACTGAAGGGTCTCATGTGGGCAGATGTGTGAAGTTGTCAATTGAAGTGCAAAAAACCACGAGTCATTAATTGAATTCCTGCATGATAAGAACCACAGAAGGACTCCCTGAAACTGTCCTGGAGCATAAAGAAAGAGCACAGGATGGTTGTAAGGAAAAGAGGAAGAGGGGTGGTTAAAAACTACACAAGCTGTTTTCTCCTGTTATTTGTGGCACACATGCACCTCTGCAGCAATATTCCAACAGGGAATCCTCATTCAGAGAATTGCCTTCACAGTCACAAACTCACCTGAACAGGCTACCAATGCCCTACCCGCCCCTGTGCTTGCTGAAGCTTCAGAGTTACTCCCACCCCAAGCTCTACTCTCCAGTCAGGAGAGAGGTGACAGCTCCCAGCAAGCACCAGGAAGATGCAGTGGGGAGAACAGACCTCTCAAGGCACTGTGAACATTTTTTTTTGGGCAGAATTTTGATCTCGCACTGCCCACCCCACCAGTGAGTCTGTGACACACAAACTGTGCATTTCCTGAGCAAGGTCAGACTTCCTGCTTGCTCTTTCCATGGTAACAGTGGGTTTGTTTACCACAGCCACCCTGGTCACAGACACAGACTGCCACACCAGGGTGACATGGGGACTTCCCACAGACTGGGAGGGTTTCCTAAAGTGTATTCTCACTCTACCCACTGGGTAGATGGTGAATGAAGTCAAGCTTTACCTTGATAGAGAATGACTCAGACAGTGTCTTTGCTGGACAAGTGTCCATGAACTGCTGCTCCACAGCTCCAGTAAGGCCACAGCAGTTTAGCTACAACAAAAAACAGAGACCCAGGTGAAATAATCCTTACATTTGCTCAGTAATCTCTTAAAAAAAAAAAGACATAGATAATTTACATTAGTTTTTATAATAGACCAAGTCCTGTCAACATGACTGCTATAAAACTGATTGTAACAAGCCCTTATTAAATAAAAGGACAAGGTTCTGAAAGGAAAAGCTAGATCTCTCAAAGTACATACAATATCATTTTGGTGACAGCCTGTGCTCCTTACAGACACAAAACTGAACCCCTCACAGATATGCAGGTGTGCATACTAGGGTGCCAGTAGCTTCTGATCCAGGGTTTCCCAACCTGCTGCTACATTTTAGAAAAACAAGAACTGCTTCTAGATACTTCAGAGGGACAAAAAAAAAAGCAGCCTGAATTAATTTATACTACACAAAACCACCTCTGCAGTCTTTGGTTTCTTCTAACTAGTAAGAGTTATACAGCAGACTGGGTGGCATGGAGAACAGTGTAAGGAGCAGCTGCATTACTGTTCAGGTTAAGCAGAACCATATACTCACAGCAAACTGAAATGCTTTCAGGGTGTCTCTGGCACTTGTCTGAGTTCTCTTTCTGTAGGTGTCCATGTAGAACTCCTTTAACTCATCAATTATCTAAGGAAAAGCAAAGAGTTGTCTATCAATGGTGTATTAGTGTTGTACCTTGTATTATTTATTAAAAACTTGCTTCCAGCAAGTCAGTCATCAAAAATCCTGCAGCCTACAACACCCATTCTTCTGCTATGTACAAATAGAGGACGGACAGAAGGCTCACCTGTTTCAGGTGAGAAATAACTGTACACTCACTTTAACAGCCACATCTAAACAGATAAGAATGTTTCCACTTCCAAATCTCTGAGCTTCTAAGAGGAGCAAGAGAACCAAGTCTTTGCCCACTGGCTGCCCAAAAATATTCCCTATTCTACTATACCCAGAAGTTTCTGTATTTCACCACTGTATAATACAATGTGAGCAGAAAAGCAACCCTGGTCACCAGGCATCTGATTTTGAAACAAGACAGAATCTTGACTGCTTGGGAGGGACAGGCCTTATCAGTCATGCTTGAAGTACAGAAACACTCTCTGACCCAGCTCCTCTCTGGAAGCAGTGAGGTTTCCCAGCCAGCCTGCTTCACCTCACAGCTCAGCCAGGTACTGTCTGGAGGGCACCTCTAGCATGCAGCAGCCTCTTNCAAGTGCAGAAACACTCAGCCATCAGCTGACCCAGCTCCTCTCTGAAGTACTGAGGCTTCCCAGCCAGCCTGCTTCACCTCACAGCTCAGTCAGGTACTGTCTGGAGGGCACCTCTAGCATGCAGCAGCCTCTTGGGTTCTGGCTTCCCTGCTACAGTCTCATTTTTAAATATCACAGTTAGATTTTTTTGGTGTTGTTTTGCTTGCCTTTTTCCTCTCCCCCAGATGAGGGTTTAGAGTCTTTTGTTAGTAAATTTGCAGATGACACTAAGCTGGGAGCATGTATCAATCTGTTAGAGGGACGGAGGACTTTGCAGAGAGACCTAGAATGGTTGGATGGATGGGCAGAGTCCAATGGGATGAAGTTCAATAAGTCCAAGTGCCAAGTCCTGCACTTTGGCCACAATAACCCCCTGCAGCATTATAGGCTGGGGACAGTGTGGCTGGACAGTGCTCAGGTGGAAAGGGACNGTCTCAAGCTGCACCAAGGGAGATACAGGCTTGATTTAAGGAGGAAGTTTTTACAGAAAGAGTAGTTAAATACTGGAACCATCTGCCCAGGGAGGTGGTAGAGTCACCAACCCTGGATGTGTTTACAAAAAGACTGGATGTGACACTTGGTGCCATAATCTAGTTGAGGTGTTAGAACATGGGTTGGACGTGATGATCTTGAAGGTCTCTTCCAACCTAAAAATTCTGTGATTCCCCAGGTAATAAGGATTTGACTTGTACTGGTACAGATGTCAGCAGACTGCTGACTGTGAGCACATTCATAGAATCACAGAGTGTCTGGGGTCAGAAAGGAGCTTTCAAGATCACCTA
Source organism: Alaudala cheleensis (assembly GCA_013398995.1). Taxonomy (NCBI): domain Eukaryota; kingdom Metazoa; phylum Chordata; class Aves; order Passeriformes; family Alaudidae; genus Alaudala; species Alaudala cheleensis. Next base: position 464,663 of record VWYE01007841.1, read on the forward strand.
AGTCCTGCCCCTCTGCATGGGCAGGGACACCTTCCAATAGCCCAGGTTGCTCAGAGCCCCATCCAAGCTGACCTGGAACACTTCCAGGGATGGGGCAGCCACAGCTTCTCTGGGCAACCTGTGGCAGCATCCCACCACACCCAACTTTTAAGAGCAACCTACCTTTTCTTTATTTGAAAATCCCCAGATGCCAGCAGCAATTTCAAGGGCAAAAATCACGAAGAGGAAGAAGAAGAACTAGAAAAGAAAGACCACATTATTCATGATAGCCAGAGCACCACAGACCAGCACCACACCCACTGCAAATTTGTCCAGACTCATGGGAGCTGTCACTCAACCAGGCTGCAGTTGGATGTCTGAGACATTGGTAACATCAGGAAAAAGGACACTGGGTCAGCACTTCTTCCCAGGAGCGTCGGAAAGTCTGGCAGTGCTCTCCAAGCACCAGTCCTGCTTTTTGATCAGAGTTAATTAAAGCCAATCATATGTCAACTCCAACTTTGAAGCTGTCCAAGTCATTCAGACACATCACAACAGCTGGCACCAATTATTTACTCTGGTTTGTCACTCCTGTTGCTTTAAGAGTCATTACTTAATTCCTAGCTTGCCACCAACTCCCAGAGAGCTAATGGTCACTTTGTTGTATATCCCATAAAACACAAATAGAAGTGTTCTGTCTTTCACTGACTACCAGATCCAAAACACCACTATCATTTAGCAGGAGCTTAAAGAGATACTCAGAATTACAAAGGGCTGGAGGCATCATTTTGCAAGAATTACTTGAATTTGGGTTCTTCTGTGACACAGAAGGGGAATTGTTCTTTCAGTGGCTATAGTAGTTGTCTTTTATTAACTAAGTCTTCTGGTTATTTGGATGAGTAGTTCTGCAAGTGTACAGATGTGCACAAACCCAGTAAGCTCTACTGGTCCCTCCAATCTGAAAACAATGAGGTTACTCTCCAGTAATTGGCTTGCAGAGCAGTTGTCAACTAGAAGAACTCATCCTGTGATTATGAACAGTAGAGACTTGTTGTTTCAAGCATCAAATACCACAGTTCTGGTCTCAGAGATTAAAGATTGCACAACCCTCAGAGTCCAGGATGAACTGTCTAGCAATGATAGCACTGGTCTTATCCATGTTTTAGTTCTTTGTTCACAATTCTCCCAGTCTTGACACTTCAGTGTATGTCAGACATACCCAGCCTCTTGATGTCATCCTGTGTTCAAATGCAGCAGGAGCATTTGTATTTCAGCCCAGAAATGATAACTATATTTAAAATTTTTGCATTATGTAGGTGACCATGAGTTTAAACACTGTGATTGTTCTGGGTCCACAATCTGCTGCCCATGAATTACACAATAATGTTTTCCTTTCTTTCTCATCATGCTGGTCAAAAATTTAAGCATTACCCTGAGCACTTACCAGGCCAAGCATACACTGAGATTCCTGTGATGCACCACAGCATCCCAAGAAACCAACCAGCATCATAAGGGCACCAGCTCCAATAAGGATGTAAACACCTGGGGAGGAGGAAAACAAAGGTGGGCAGGTCATTGAGACCTCAGCAGAAAGGTATGAAATTAATTGCTCCACAAATAGCATTCATAACTTTTGCCAAGGTTCAAGTTTCTTTATCAAAGTGTTTCAAATAAAAGAAAGAGAGGGGCTGTGCTTAATTTTCAAAGCAAATGCATTTGAAAAACTGATAAAAAAACCCCTCAATTTGACACAATGTGTACTCTACTGCAGTTTCACAAGTTTTAGAAAATGGGCAAGATAAAGCCATCTAAGACAAGCTGTAAGACTTTTTAAACCAGGCTCAGAGCCAAGAGTTATCAACTTTTCCTCAGGTGAAGATGGAGACAACTGGAATTAGAGACAGCTGGAATTGTAATTTATCAACAAATGTGAAGTCTTGAAGGAGATACTTCTTTGAATTATAAAAAGTGTCAGAGCTCGTAAACTATTCTACCCAGAAATTATGGAGGGAGTACATTGAAGCAAACAATTCTGAGGCAAAAGGCTCCATCTATGCCAAATCCTCTGGCTCCTAAACTTGGGAATAACCAGCCTAATCATCATAGCTGTGAGCTGGAGACAGCAGCAAGGTGTGCTGGTGCAAAAAACTCCCAAAGGATGGCAAGGAATATTACAGGGGCAGTGAAACATCAAAGAATCAGGACAAAGCACATGGAACAAGCAGGGCATTTCTATCACTAGGGGACAAAAATACAGTTCAGAGACCAAATCAATACTAATTAAAGGAAGCCAGATGTAAGCATTTGCAAACGATATATTCTAGATGCAAACCAGTAAGATTAACTGCCAAAATAAACATCTATTTGATGCAGCATTTGTAAGGGATTAAGCCTGACATTTCTTATCAAGAGGAAATTCCAGTACGGACTTTTAACCTCAGCTTAAACTTTTCATTTTGAAAAAGAATGAAAAGAGTCCATCAGTACCTCTTAAACCAGTCTGAGTTGTACAGAAAGCCTTTGAGGCAACTTGCTTTGTAACTTACTGCAGTCAGTAACTACTCTCAGAATATTATGTTAAAGCAGAAATTCCTATTGAGCTTCTTTTTAAAACTCAGTTTAGCCTACAGAGACTCCAAGCAGGTTTCACTGGCTGCATCCAGACAGTAGCTTAAACATCATACCATAAAAATTTTATGCTTTAGGTGAGAGTTGTTTTAGACTACCCAAAATAAGATTTGTTAAATATTCAGCTCAATGGCCAAGTTTAAATTTCTGTTCTTTTTCTGAGGTCCTCTTAAAAGCATTTGGGGATCTTCCTGACAACTCCAAGAATCAGTTTGCCAAAATGCTATTATATCAAGGGCAAACCACAAATTTTCTCAGAGATAACCTGTCTGCATGCCTGCAACTTCCTCATGAAGTCCCATGATCATCTCAATATTCCCAACTACAGCCTCTGCACCATTCCTAACAATATTCCCTGTAGGCACAGGCCACTCTAGGGACTAAGAGGCTGCAACCCAAGTTGCACCTCCTTGCAAGTGACCCTTCAGACACCAGTCTGGGAGCTGTCACAGGTGAGTAGCCAAGGACAGGAGCCAATTTCCTGGCAAGAGAAAGATGAAGCCATCCTCTGAAGACTTTAAAGACTGCCTAATTCCAACCCCCTTCCATGGGCAGAGACACCTTCCACTAGTCCATGTTGCTCAGAGCCCCATCCAGCCTGGCCTTGAACACTGCCAGGGATGGGGCAGCCACAGCTTCTCTGGGCAACTTGTGCCAGGGCCTCACCACCCTCACAGGAAACAATTTCCTCCTGATATCCAATCTAACCCTGCTCTCTGTCAGTGTGAAGCCATTGCCCCTTGTCCTGTCACTCCAGGCCTTGTCAAGAGTCTCTTCATCTTCCCTGGGGGCTCCCTTCAGGCACTGCAAGGCCACAATGAGGTAACCCCAAAGCTTTCTATTCCCCAGGCTGACCAATTCCAATTCCCTCAGCCTTTCCTCACAGCAGAAGTTTGAGCACCTACAGGTGACAGTAACCAAATTATGTGTGTTCCCCTGCCCAAGCTTAAAAGCAACTGTAGAGACCAAAATCGAAGTTCAGATAAAATCCAGGTCACTTAGGAATTCCTATGACATTAACATAGACTAAAAATGTGTGTATCCCCTAATTACTCATCTCACAAACACCTTCCACAGTAGCTAAAGCTACATTGATTATGCTGGCTGGAATAATTCTCATATGTACCAAGATATTTGTGCTTTCTTCCCATCCAGTTCAGTATGAATTAGGAGATGTGGGGTTTTAAGAGTTAGACAACAGTGCACGTGTGCCTTCTGAGAGATGAGGCAACAGAGTTGTGTTTTGGGTAGCTCAGGTTGGTCACTCTGGAGAAGAATTATGAATTACTTAATTAGTTTAGCGTGAAACTTTGCTGATGCATATGGTGATGAGCATCAGGAAGAAACATCCTCTGTCTTCCAGGAGCCCCTGGGATTACAAAATGCTTTCTGACAGCAACAAAGACCAACCACTGTGGGGTGAAAAGGATGAAGAGCCAAGAAACCACTCACACAGCAGCATTGCTGTCTGCACAAGAGCTCACAAGGGAAGCTGCTCTCAGGATGTTTAGGGCTGTTTTGCCTTTTTACCCTTTAAGGAAGGCCAAGGTTTCCCAGCAGCCTGGAAATCAGGACACAGAAGTGTGACCTACCCCCTGAGTGATCCCTCAGCTCACCTGTGTAGAACTTTGTGTCAGATTCCAGTTCAAGGACGCTTTTGGTCTGTGAATCAAAGTGAAGCCATAGTCCTATTGCAAGCACTGCTGTTCCTGCAAGCTGTAAGAACAAGGAAAGCCTGTTAAATGATACCAACTAATCCACCCAGCCTCACATTAGTAACAAAATCAGAAGCAAACACAGGACACAGCTTTTATTCAAAGAGGTGGTGACAAAGGACCAGCATAAAAGCATAGGGATATTAACAGATGAACAAATTCCAGACATGAGGCACCTTGTTGGCAGAGGCATGTACATAATATAAACTCCAATGCCACAAGAGAACAATGCAATTCTTGTTCCTTTCTGAAAATATCCAAGGTTTAGCCAAGTGTCAGTATTTCCACTGATCCTTCCACACATTGTTTTATTCTGGGTGGCTGCAGACATTGCATGGCTTAGTGACCTTAAAGCTCCACAGGGAAGAGCAAGTGTATCACAAGGAAAAGTGCCTTGTAAGGCCAACTGGAAGTTTTACTGTATTAAACAGTCTGCTGAGAGTTCAGTGTACCATGGAAGGGAGTTCAGGAAGAGTGCTCTTCTGGCAAAACAAGATAAAACCAACCCGTTAAGTGACCACACTGACAGGAATGAGAAAATACCAGCTGCAGAAGTAGCAACATTGCTGATCTGGAGCAATACAATTGAATTTTAGGTAATATTTAGTTTTATTTCCTTATTATCTCTGCCTGTGTGCCTCCAGGTTCCTCTTAACATCGAGGCCCATGTTTGCAGCAAGTAATTTTGTGTATAAATTAGCCTCTGGATGAAACATTTGGCAAAAGCCATAGGAAGTGTTGCAAGAAAGAGGGAATTGCACTCTGGTAAGGCCAACAGCAACAGTTTGCTTTGAACAGACTGAATCTCCTTTAAAAAGAAAAAAAAATAGGGTTTTCTTGCACATAAAAAATGAAGAAACCAGTATAAAATAGAAAGCTGGAGTGTGCTTCTCAGCTCTTCGTTTGAAGACCATTTAACTATTAAAAAAAGCTCTACAAAAGTGAGATGAGGACAGAAATCCCAAATGTTGCAGCAGACATTAAATATGTAAATTTAAGAGTAAGCAGTAAGTTTATAAAGTCTGGCACTTCAGTCTGCCAAAGCACACGTGAGTGTTTAATTTCAAAACACATCAAAGCCTGATCTCTGATAAGAAGGTCCTTGTAAAAGGGAACAGCATTCCTGATCTGCCTCTAAGAAACTGGGAAGTGTTTAATAATGGCAAGTGTTTAATTTCAGCAGGAATAGAGGCAAGATTCCCTTGGCAAGCACCCAAGGACACAGCCCTGGCACACCAAGCCCACCTGAGAGCCTCACTCCCTGCTGGGGAAGAGCTCCTGCTCACAGACAGCCCCAGTTTTCCTAAACCAGCTTTTCTTGTAGGGCAGGAACCAGAGTGCCAGGCCTGCCTCCAAGAGGAGCTGCAGGGCTGTAGCTGGGAAAACAAATCCAGTGACACACAACCCCAAGAGCCAAACCCACCTGGAGGTTTCCAGAGCTAAGCAAAAAGGCCTTTGTTCATGTTTCTGGTGCTTACTCCCAAGGCACACCTGCACTCACCTCCTGCTTGCCTAGCTAGGTCTAACCCTGACAGGATGATTAAGTTAAGCTGGAGCACCTTGGTACAACACAGAATGTCACAACAGTATCATTATTTCAATTTCTTGCGCCCCAGCTGCATCCCGAGGGGAGGGAGAGGCACAAAAGGGAGCTGACAGAGAAAAGGGCTGCTGCTCTACCTGCTCTCCTGGCTGCAGCATCACTTCAAAAAGCCTTTGCTACCTCATCTCACCCCAGTGCCTCAGTTCAAACATCAGAAAGGCTTAGTGATGGAAAAAACTCCACTTTGAAACTGCTGTTAAGTCACCCAGAATTTAGTAACACTCTGCTTGAGACTCCCTTTCCTGGGCCATCCAACAGTCTTCAGCTTTTACAGCTGATCCAGATCCCCATCACTTAGAAGAAACCTACAGCCTCTGCTGGTTTTGCCAGGCACTCACAAATTGTGAAGCCAATAGCCTGAACTCCCAGCTCTCCTCACCTACCAAACTTATTTACAGCTTGACAAGCTCCAGTGTTTGAGCAGAGAGCTCTGCAAATGGAGCAAGGCACAGAAAAGGACTATAAAACTAAAGAAATTCCTAAGTCATACTGTTACCATGCAGATAATCTTAAAATTCCAAGCAAAGGAGAAGGCTCAGTTAAAGCCTTCAGAAGCAAACTGGTCTGTTCACATGGGGCAGAGATGATGTACCTAATATAGCTTCTTTCAAAACAATTTTAACCCTTCCCCACCACCACCCAGAGGTACATGGCATGTTTTCTCCTTGGAAAAGCAAGATGCCAGGGAGACAAGAGACTTGGATCACAGAACAGTGATAACACTTCTGCCAGTTAACTCCTGCACAGCACTAAAAAAAGTGGTGGAATTAAACAGAGTGACAATTCTCTGCATGGTGGATTAGAAATAAAATGCAGCTCCTTCATGCAAGAATAAGAGACTTTTTGTCTCAGTTTATTAAGGAAAGCAGACTTATGCTCCCAGTTTGTACTCTTCCAACCCACAGTGACCACTGAACTAAAAAAAGGCAGTTTTAAAGCAGAAGGCAAGAAACTTGAAGCTTCAAGTTTCCATCAAAACAGGGGAGAAACGAGGACACAGCAACACAAGCCTCTGAGGAAGAAAAGAGGCCCAGCTCCATGGGCACTTGGCAGCACCTCTGGGCAGTGTGGCACACCAGAGGCTGGGGCACTGTCACCTCCCTGCTCACCCATGCTATGCCAGCAGGATGGCAGCTGTCCTAGGATGGTTTGGGAGCAGCGTTTTTCCTTCCTGGGAAAAGGGTGCAAGGCCCCCAAACTCAGCTGCATGGAAGCAGAGCCCCAGATAACCTAATTGTTGGGTTTTGGTGTGGTAATCCAAGGGGATTCCCTAATCTAACAGACCAATTTTGTCACAGGAGTTGCACAATACTGGGTGTTTCTCCGTAACTCTATCCTGTGCTGAAATTTAGCAGGAAAACAACACTGTATTCCTGAAAGTAATCCATTTTGTCTGGTTTCACACACACAATAAAAACGAGTGGGTCTGTGTTCTTATCAGACAGGTAAGTAGTAGGTTTCTGTAGAGACAACTACAGCAAAAAGAGCTCAGAAGAAAGGGTTGGGTTTTTTTGTTTCCAATCTGACCAAAAGGTGAAGTTAAAGGGATAATGCTTACTCGCTGTTTTGGTAAAGTCTGTGGCAGTGATTTTCCAGTAACAGCATGTCCTGGCACAATTACACTACTGACTTCCCTGCTCCAGCTAACCAGGCTTCCTTGTTTTCCCTAACCACTACTCCCAGCTCATTCCTGCTCTGCTTGGCTGTTCTACAGCTGCTACAAGGATAAAACCACCTGGCCACTCCTCTCCCAGCCCTGTGCAGGCTTCTCGGGTTGTTTTTCATTACGTGCAACGCACCCCTTCTGCCCCTAAAGCTCACTCCTGCATGCAGCTTTCTGCCTGTTGCAACAGGAAAAACAGCTTTTTTGGTCTATCTTCATTTCTTACACAGCCTTGCACCTTCCCTGGTGAGCCTCTTGTGCAGGATTTCCCTCCTCTCACCCATCCTACCCCACCTTTTCTCCAAAGCCACCCCTTCCCACGGCCCTGGTGTGTTCCCCTTGCTTTGCCTCTGGGTACATCCAAGGGTGTGTCCCAGCCTTCCATGTGAGAAGAGATAACTGAGAAAGGACCTGAACCAGTCAGGATACTCTTGAAAACCTGTGCATGTTGGAGGCAGCAGCCACACAGAACACTGCCTTCCTCCCCTCACTATCCCTGGCTAACTTGGGCATGAGCTCTGAGTGTGCCTCAGCACTGAACACTACCAAGCAATTCCCACGGCATTCTCACCCCTCTCTGACAGCCGAGGTTTCACAGATACAGTCTCCCAGCAGAAGGCTTGTATGGAAATAATCAGATTTAATGACACAATGCCATAAACACGAGTTAAAACCTTGAAGTTTAAACAAAAAAACCCACTCCAAACCATCAGTTCAGTTAACACATCCTTTAGCAGCACAATGTGTGACACTACTTTGGAAAGCTAGAAAGTTTATTTTGGGTTTAACCACTATTTTGCAAGGACCATTTTGTTCAGTCCCTTCTGACTCTGTCATCTGGATAAGGGACAAGCACCCCATTTGCCTCAGACACCTTAGAGCATCTTATATTTCCATAGGCAGAATCACCTCTCAGGGAGCTCAAGGTCCAAACACTTCCCAAGGCCTTGGACACTCCTTTGTGTGTCCTGGCAGACAAAGCTTTGGGAAGGGGACACCCTCCTCCAGCCCTTCCTGCACTTCCCCAGGGTGGAGGTGGGGATAGGAAAGAAATCAGACACTTCAAGAACGCCTGGGAAGTGGCTCAAAGCCTGTAAAAAAAGCCTTTGCATAAAAAAAAAAAAGAAGTGGGTTTTGCCATTTTGACACCTTCAGGCCAAGTTTACATATAACTTCTACCATGCTCATGGCATTACCTCCCCCAGAAGGTTAAGTCATTATGTGAAAATAACCAAGTCAGTCAAAACTAAATAGTCCTTTCAGTGTTGTCAGCTAAGTATGGCATCTAACAGAACACTTACTCATTCTTTGTCTTGAAGTAAGAAGGTATGTCAAGCTCTACACTACTGTTTCATATATAGGTTTACCCCAGGATGTGAAAAGAAGGCATCAAAAAATCACCATCTTCACTTCATAAACACTTGAATTATTAGCTAAAACTCTGACTGCATAAGACGATTTACTTCTCACTGTTTTAGACTGAACTAAAAGAGCCAGGACCAGATCTAGAAGGCTGCAAAGCACATGCAAAGAAACAGAGAACATCATGAGTAGTATGAACTGGTTCTGTCCAGTTACTGGCTGATACTCCATAAATAAAACCCCATAAACAGTAAGTACAGGTGAGGCTCAACATCACTCTAAACCCTCAATTACAGAATTAGTGTTATCCACAACAGCACAGGTTTTCAGAGTTTTGAAAAAGCTCCCCTAACTCTTGTGCTATGTGGGCTTGCAGTTACACAAGAAGCTGCAGCTATTTTCAAACTAGTCTGGAAAAAAGTGGACTGGAAAGGAAGTATTTTCTTTCTGCTTAGCCAGTTTCAAGAATGTTGTGGCCTACGTTAATGTCACAGCACTTTTTGCAATAAAATGGTGCTCCAGTACAGTAGGAGCAGCGTTACAGAATTCCTGAACCACTGCCAAGACCAGTGCCCATTTCATACAAGTTCCTATTCAGAAGCCAGTCTACTATATTTGCAATTAGAATTGCAAATAGGAGCTAGGACTGCTGGAACTTTAAGTAGCTTCACATCAGGTTTCTCAAGGCAACACACTCCAAACTCCATTCCTGACTTCACAGAACTTACTGGAGTCAAAATACACTTAAATTGAGCCCAAGCAGCATTAGTCACACACTGTAGCCAGCAACTGCATCAGTTCATGACAGAAAGCAAAAGCAACTAATTTCTGGGTTATTCATATGTGCCTGCATATATACAAGCTAACAGACACATGCATATGGCCATATTTCCCTGTCCATCCTGCAAGTCCTCTGCTCCACTGGAGGAGGAAAGACCCCCTGAACTGCTGTTCTTGGTGCACAAAAGCAGCTGAGATTATGGCTCAGAATGAAGTCACAGGTATCTTCAAGCTACAGAAGAGAAAGAGCTCTCCAGGCCTAATTATGCTCATCTTACTTTAGCAGGCACTACCACACACAAATGCATTTATTCATAAAACACAAAGCACTCTGGAGAGTGGGAAGTCAGGACAAGAGAGCTGCACAACAGTGAAAAAGAACAAGAAAATGATTGCTGAAAACATCAACGTGAACTCTGCCTTTGTGCTACAGCACTTGCTTGCCTAAAATACATTAAACCATAAATATTAGCAGCAGATGTCTTCGTATTCCACAAAGTTCACAAGGGGAAAACCCAGCACTGAAGTTCAACAAAGCAAGGCCTTGCTTTTGTTCAGCAGCAGGAAGCCAGTGGGAGAGCATGCAGGCACTTGCCTGGCATGATCCAAGCTGCTCAGGAGCCCACAGTTCTCCTAGGAAAAGACTTCATCACCAGGACCAACAAGCCTGAGCAAACCCAGGGAGTTCAGGGAGCACAGCTAAAGGCAACCACTCATTACACTCATTATTGATCTAGTTGAGGTTGAACATGGGTTGGACTCGATGATCTTAAGGGTCTCTTTCAACCTAGAAATTCTGTGATTCTGTGATACACAAGGCAATCCAGCATTGCTCACATAGCTAAGGTTGGTCCCAGCCAACTTTGCTAAGACCACGCCACTGCTCAGGTTTAAGGCACAAAATGTGTTGTTTCCACTGACTTCTTGCCAAGCTCAAGCCAGCCTGGTGGAAAAAATGTTTTATTGCTGCATCAGGCTTGACACCTCCCTCCCACATACCAAATCAGACCCCAAACTTCTATTATTAGAGAACCGACTGTAAGAGATACCAGGGCCTGCACTGGCCATGCCAAGAAGCAGAGCTGTTTGCAAATCCAGGTGGGAGAACACCAGCCCCAGCAAGGGCAGCACTACAGGAGCAAGGAGCCTGGCACCTGCTGCAACACTCCATCCCAAAAGGAAACACAGCCATCCCTAATTCCTACACCTGAGACTGGGCTGAATCTCAAAGCTTACTGATCCATGCTTAACTTGACTTGGTGCAAACATTCAAAGATGTGCCCTTCCATTCAGGCCACAAACACATTTTAAGACAAGTCCCAAAAGTTTCAGAGAACACCATGTTAGTGCCAAGCCTTCCCAACTGGAGAAAGGCCATCAGATCAATCAAGCACAAAATCCTCAGGAAGAGTTCAGAGAACAGGAAAGCCAGCAGCATTTCCCAGGACCAACCTCCTGGTGTACATATCAAGCACTTAAAGATTGTGCCAAGACACAGACAGCACCTTGAGAGAAGAAAAATTAACACAAGGCTGCTGACCTCCATGTCAGCAGGTTGGACTAGATGGTCTTAAAGGTCTTTTCCAACCTAGTTCATTCTGTGATTAGCCAGGTATCCCTTGACCAGCCTATTCCTCAACATCTGCTGAGGAGAAAGCACACCACTGTCCCCACAGTGACACTTTTCTGAAAACATCCTCTTTCCTGGCTTATTGTCCCACAACTCTTGCAATACAGTCAGGCCCTACCTGTTGCCTGGACAACTGGGATCCTAAGGAACTCCAGCACACTTCCATGCTGAAGAATCCAAATTTACTTACAGTTGCTGATGGCAGAAACCCTCCTCTTTCTTTCCCAAACATTACCAAGCTCCACCCATGATCCTCTCAAGGCAGGTAGATGACCAGAGCAGCCCACAGCACTGTAGGACACCAGCATGCCATGGATTTAGGGAGCTTTACATATCCTCTTCCATCTCTCAGTCCTTCATTTCTGAAGCTGGTTTTGCTCTGTTGACACTGAGCAGCCACCTGGTGCTTTTGTAAAGCCATCACAGATCCTTTTTATCCCAAGGCTTCACTGCTCCATGGCAGCAGCTGCCCCTGAACTGTTCAGTTCCTATCTCCAGGCAGCTTCCCGACAGTGCCTCCCACGGGAATTACTTGATGCCTGCCTTTGGCCAGAGTCTCACCCTGCTGTGTCAACACACAGCCCCCACCTCCATCATCCTGGACAACAGGGGACAGCCAGAACCCCAGCAGTACCTCCTGTGCTTCTCCAGATGAGGTGGGGCTATACTGACCACCAGGGAGTCTGTGCCAGCACCACTGCCTCTCCCCACAACAGGAGAGCTGCACCTCATCCCAGCCCTGCCTCCACTCCTACAGCCATCTCATCCCTTCCAGGATCTTACTCCAGGACTCCAGGTTTTCACAAAAGGCCTGAGACTTCCAGGAGACATTGAAAAAGTAACCAACACCAGTCCTTGCCCTCTCCAACATTCAGGCTTTAAAGGCTCCAAGGCAGCAGCTTCATGAAGTCTGACTTCCCCTTGCAGTAGCCAATGTCCCATCTTCACACATACACCAGCTTTCAAAAAGTCTTCTCCTCCGATTTTTCCAGATACTCCATATCTGCCACTCTCTGGGTATCCCAGACTACCATCAAGCAAAAACACAGCCCCCAATTTGCTGCATTCCAGCCCCGCAGCACCAAGAGGGATGGTGAGCAGGGGAGTTACCTAATCACAACTCACTTAGAGCTCTGAAGTGTTGTGTGACCTTGGAGAATTGTTAATCAAACATTTGCTGCTCCTTCTGTTTCACCTCCTTTGCATCAAGAGGTCAGTTCAAGCCTGTGCAGGATTCAGAGTCAAAGACAGGTTATGGCACAGAACTTTGTTAAAATCTTCCCCAGTAAAATAAAGCCCTGCCAAACATTGCTCCCAAAACTTTTATACCTGGAGTTATTACTGCCTGGAGGGACTTCCTGAGAAATTCTTTTCCTCATGTGTCTGAAGAGGGGTATGTTACTTGAATTTGTTTTTGCAAATTACTCCTAAAGCCTTCCTTTGACTAATGTTATTGAATATTTTATTTAGCTAACCAGCATTTATGAACCTTTACCTCTTTTCCCTTGGTTACAGCTTCAACTTTGAGTTTCCCTTTTTATTTTAATAACTTCCTTTATCAAGCTTGTTTGAGCCTTTCTGCTTCCTCTTACCCTTGTTCAAGCCTCTGATGGAAGCAAATACATCCCATCTAACACGGCATCCACAGCCATCTGCAGGTTTGCTACAGACCACTTAAATTCCTCCCCTATCCTTTGGAGGCAACTGATTTCAAGAAAAGGAGGTACAGAATTCCACTTGAGCACAATAGGTTTTGTCAACATACTTCCATTACTTCACAGACTTTTCACATCTGCAAAGCCATAAGAAGCATCAAAGCCTTTTTTCTTCTTAGAGTGGTTCTTGCCTTTTAATGCTGGCAGACCCAGAACACCTTTCTTTTCATGCTGTTCAGTGTGGAATAACAAGATACAGCTACTTTATTTTTCCACAGAGCACACAAGATTTACTAACACCCCCTAAACTCCCCTCCAACTGCTTTCAGCAGGCCACAATGATGTGGTGATTCCCAAGAGCCAAGGACCACTCCTGCTGGTCAAACACACACTCATCTCCGGCTGACCCAAGCTGCTTGCATTTCCCTGCCTCTTGGGGCCTCCAGACTGCTACTGGGATCTCCAAGATGCATTTATCTCCCTTTAATTCTTTTTTTCTTCCTCCTCTCTTTCCCACATCCTAGCTGCACACTGCCAGCCTCAAGAAGGCAATTTGAAAAGCCACCAGTTCCTCTGGGCAGCACCCCTCTTCTTCCACCACTCAATCACCAGTACAATTCTGTATCCATGATCACCCAAAGGTACAAGTAAAGCCTCAGCGCTTTATTACCATGACATTCCCAAGCAACAGGTACATCCCGAGCTAAACAAAACCCCTCTCCCCATTCTCACCCCTGCACCCCAGACAACAAGGTGGTAATGCTCAGGTTGAGAGCTTAAGGCACTACCTTTGCCACAACAAGAATTTCTGTCCCATAAAATACTCTGCAGAAAGCCTGCAGCTTTGAAACAAACAAACAAAACAAGCACAAGGCAAACCACGATTACTTCAGTCTCTTTTAACGAGATGTTTAGAAACTCGCTGACCGTAAGTTTCAGGTAGTGCTTTATAAGGCTTTTCCTTCTGCTCAGCTCTAACCCTGCAAACGTGACAGCCCTGCTTCACTGTCCCGGGGTGTAACTAACATGTGCTTTCCTGGGTCAAGTTCTGCACAACTTCCCTCAACTGCATCCCAGCTCTGTTTTGTCAAGTCCGCTGTAACCCATTTCGACATCGAGACATCCCGAGCACTTTACTCATTAACACTGCAACTTCCACACGTCCCACGGGCAGTGCTGCGACTGACTCCAGCCACGGCTTCTTCCCACAGCTCCAACTTCATTCCTTCATCAGAGCCACACACGCACTTCTCCACCGCGGTAAACAGCCCAGAGAAAGCCCAAGTGTTTGAACCATACACTTCGCACCTGTCCATCAGGCACATAAGCAGCTCCCGGGTACTTTTCCAGGCAGGAGCCAGCGCTAAATCCAGGTGCCCACACCCCGAGCGCTTGGGAACAGCCCCAACCTCGCGGCTCAGCCACGCTTTCTCACGCTGCCTGGCCAACAAGGCGTAGTGGGGCCGGGAACCACACCGGAGATCTCATTTCAGCGGGTGTTGGTCTGCTCCGAGCGATTAAACCCGAAGGGAAGCCACAGCCCTCACCAACACGAGGAGTTCACACACACACACGACAACCACAGGCTTGCAACTTGAGAGGAACCGGCTCACCCCCGGCAAGCCCGACCTGCACACGGAGTTTTAGGGCGAGCACTGTACGTGGTGCCGGGGGATGCTGACTGGGGTGGGGAGCTAGCCACAAACCCAGCACCCCCTCCTCGCCCGGCAGCACACTCAGCCCACCTTACATTAAAACCCAAAAAACGTGAAAAATATACCGGTGAACAACCGGGCACCCGCCCCTCTCCTTCCGGGGGGCAGCGAGTGGGGAAAATCAGCAAAAACCAAGCACCAGAAAAGCAAACAAAACGCGGCTCCCGGCGCTTGCCCCCTCCCCTCCACCCCCGTCCCGCGGGCTCCCCGCCGGGCAGCGCGGGGGACACAGCCCGGGCCGCCTCACCCAGAAGATGAAGTTGAAGCCGAAGAGCAGGTACTTGATGCACTTGGTGCCTCCCTTGACGGGCATGGTGGCGGCTGCAGGCGCGGTGACCAAGCTCCCGCGCTCCGCCGCCGCTCTTTAAATGCGGCCCGGCCCGGGCGTCTCGGGGACTCCCCCGCCCGCCCTCAGGGCCGCCCCTGGCCGCGCCCCGCACCTGCGTCCGCCCCGCTCCGCCCCACGGCCGGACGGGCTCCCAGCGCTCCGGCAGCGCCACACGGGGCCCTGCACGGCCATCCTGGGAGCTCCGAGTGCTCCGGCATGGAGGGGAAGCACGGGGATCGTCAGAGTCCCGCTCCCGGCCCTGCGCGGCGCAGCCTCAGCGATTCCACCCTGTGCCCCGAGCGCTGTCCGAACGCTCCTGGGGCTCTGGCAGGGTTGGGGGTTGTGGCCATTCCCTGGGAAGCCTGTTCAGTGCCCCACCACCCTCTGGGGGAAAAACTTCGTCCTGATATCTCACCAACCCCCCAACCCGACCTGCTCTTGCATAGATCATGGAATCCTTAGGATAGGAAGGGATCTCTGGAGTCCAGTCCAACCCTCCTGCCAAGGCAGGGTCACCCAGAGCAGGTGACACAGGAATGTCTCCAGGTGGGTTTGGAATGTTTCTAGAGAGGGAGAACCCACACACCCTCCCTGGACAGCCACCCTTAGTGTAAAAAAATTCTTCATCGTGTTATGGTGGAACTTCTTTTACTTTATGGCTATTGCTCCGTGTCCTGTCGCTGGGCACCACAGAAGAGAGTCTGGCACCATCCTCTTGACACCTGCTTTGAGATACTTACGTGCATTAATGAGATTCCCTTTCTGACTTCTCTAATTCATCTGGCCCAGCTCCCTTCATCACCTCTGTGGGCCTCTGCTGGATGTTCAGTTTAAAATAAATGCATCAGTCTAGCTTAAATGGGTGTTTTCCCGTACAAGATAAACTTACAGTGTAGTTTAACTCCTTTAATCTTTCAAATATGTCTGTATGAAGTTACAAGCATCCACTTTAGGAAAATAAGGTGGGATAAGTTCCAGCCCACCAGCTGATCTGTGGTAACTGCCTGTGCACGTGCCCTTAGGTCACCCCAGTTGTGAGAAAAAACATGTTAAATTTCAATTAAGAATTTCCCTTTCATCGTAGCAGGGCATTCAGCACTCAGCTTCTGAGCCTTTTAGCTCAGGGATGAAAACTGAGGGCTTGTACCTTAATTTCATACTGCGGGATTAGAAATTCATCAGGTATCGAGAGTCAAAAAAACACCCAAGCAGAACAGTAAAAACAGAAAAGCTATACTGAAATGCAAATAAAAACACGTTGAAGTTATTGTTGCCAAAAAGAAATGATAAGAGACAGCACATTCCAGAGGCAATACAGAGAGGGAGATGCTGGCTTGGGCAGGTTACAAAACAGGAATACATTTCCTATAAAAGAAAGGGAAGCAGAGGGATGGAGGCTGGCCACAACAATATAGATCCAGCAAAGATGGAATTAATAAATGCATGTGACTAAACTCTCGTGGCAACTGAAAACTGAGCAAGGGGAGGTCCTGTGTCTCAGCCTTGAGCTGGGACTGGCTTTCTGTATGGCTTTTGGGTTGGTTTTCTTTTGTCACTTTGCCATTAAGAATTTATGCTGTTAGCATCAGTAATACGGCTTCCCTTAAGTTTCTAAAATTAAGGATCACAGAAGAACTTTGGATAACTCCCCTCCTACCTTTGTATTATTAAGCTTTTCATGCTTATACTGTGTTAAAGCAACTCTCATTAAAATTCATGGGCAGTAACCTTTTGATCAGAGGCAAGAAATGGACCTGTCAGATAAAAACCTCCTGTGGGTTTGTAAAAAATTAAACTCTCCCCATTCACCTGGCAATTAAATTATGAGGAAGTGAAATGAGTTTGTGCATCTTTAGTAGTCTCAAGAATATGGAATGAAAATAATGCTGTGGCTCTTTTTTTTTTTCATTCCATATGAAGGATCTGGAGAGGACGTTTATGTTTCACTCCTCCAGGGTGTGACGATCTCGTAGATGCAACTCTCTGACCACACCTGAACTCTGCCTAGTGGAATGAGATAGTAATCAACTGAATTTCTGTGTAATAGAAATCACTAATGGAAATTCATGACCCTTGTAGAAGTACTTCAAACTGATTTATTATTTTGAAACTTTATATTTGCATGGGATAATAGGCATTTTGCATGAAATATTTATTATCTGCACTTAAAATTGTGCTGGATGGTTAAAGTGTTTATTTTGTCCTACTGGCACAGAGAAAAGCAAATTCAGGATATTGCTCATAAGAAGAAATCAGAGTTTACCAGAAGCCTTTTACAATTACCCTTCTAATAATCTAGACACAAAACTAATTGTGGAGCTTTTCTTTACAGGTAGGCTGAATTATTTTATCCTGTTTAAATGTGAAACTGGATGTCTTGTTTGGCCCAAGAGTGAGGAAAAGAAGCATTTGCTTCTCAACAGGAAAGATTCTCTCCTCAGACTGCACAATCCAGAGGACCCTGATCCTTTGATTATTACAGGAAGGCAAAGGAGAGTAGGGGTTTCTCTCCTGACTGTATTAAAGAACAGTGGGATTCTCTGGTAAATACTGCAGAATCTCTTGCCTGCTTGACCTGTTTTCCCCATATCTCTACCTTAAGAGCATGTGGAAGGACTAGTGTCAGCTAGCTTGAGGCCTTTAGCCTTCTTTGCATAAACAATTCCAGGTCTTTTAAAAGGTTTCAGCTCCCTTAAAAAGCCAGGCATAAACGGCTGGAACCGCGGAGAGATAAAGTACAAAGCTTTCACCACCAAAGGACAGGGATTAACAGATTTCTTGAGTGTCAGTTAAAGGAGAAATAAAATAACAACATTTTGTTCTTTGTAGAGAAACAACATCTCTGACAGTACAAGCCAGACACAGAACAAAAACCCTAAAGTTGTTTTGCAGGCTTTTTAGCTTCAGTGATTGTTTTTTTACAGTGACTGTGATGCTGGCCAGGCTGGATCTGTCCGTCTGTGAGGGGTGGGGCTGTACAAACACATCACTTCTCTGCTCTCAGGGAGTTGGGATGAATTTTGAGAGGAAAGAGGAAGCCACAGACCCTGTGCTGATGTCATCTGGGTCATCCTAAACTCTTGAGTTCATTCATGAAACATAACACGAACTGCCTTACTTCTGTCTCACCTTTCCAAACAAATTTTAAGGTTCTTTGAACACAGCAATACTTTGGAGTGGTGATGGGTGAGTGGTTCCTTCCACAGCTGGGGTTGCCAGGGAGAGGCTGGTCTTGGAGCTGGAGAGTCAAGACTGGCATTCCATTGCAAAATGGAATGAGTCACTGCAGATTGACTCACAGGGTCAGTCATGCTGATAACACTATGAGGAAGGCACTGGCCTTTTTTCCAGTGCTGGTACAAATGTGTTTGGTGTTTGGTATCCATAGCAGATAGATTCTGGAAGAACTCATGCTGGGAGTAAATCTGTGCATCCTGGAAGCGTGTCTGCTTTCTGCCACGAGAGAAAGGCTTTGAAGAAACCACACAGCCCTGGGGGATTTCACTAGAAATTAGGTCTTCTCCTGTAACTGGAGGTGTATCTGGAAGTGAAAAGTCAAAGCCAGACTTCTTCATTTTCCATCTTTTTAAAACACTTTTTTGTTTTTAACTGAGATTTGAAGAAGTTTAGAAGAGATTTGGGTACATCCTTGCAAATATTTGGCATAAGACATTTGTGTATGATGCACAAGTAGTGATACTGTCAAGAGAGCAACTGGAAAATCTCAGTGTGAACTTAGGAACCCAGACAAGATTGTTTTATAATCAGTTATCATTTTGCTGGGAAATCTCAATATGAACTTCAGAACCTTTATGGAATGGCTTCGTAATCAGTTATAATTTTCAAAATTTGAGATAAAATGCATGGGATAAAAAAAGCAAAGGTTCCAAAAATTTCCAAGAGTTCCAAAAATTCCAAAAAAAATCCATTCAGAATAATCCAGACATCCTTAAAATTACCAATTATGAACATAGACTTCTTCAGGAAGGAAGGGTGATAAAAGGATGGAGCCAGGCTCTGCTTGGTGCTGCTGGGCAATAGGACAAGAGGGAATGGACAGGAATTGATGCCCAGGAAGTTCCACCTGGACATGAGACAGAACCTCTTCTCTGTGCATTGACTGAGCACTGAACAGAGACCAGAGAGGGAGTGGAATCTCCTTCACTGGAGACCCCTCTGGATACAATGGTGTGCTGTGTTTCCTGGCATAGCCCTGCTGGGACCAGATGAGTCACTGTGGTCCCTTCCAGGCTCGCCCATTCTGGGATGTGGAGTATGTCATCATTTTACTTAGGAAGAAGAAAACACACTTGCTTTTTTAATTGTTGTGAAATACAAAGATATAGTCTGGATGGATGCTCCTTAATTTTTCACAGCAGCATTTCAACATCACTGAAAGTGTAGCCCATGGTTTAACTCCTTTTCAAGTTAAATTACCATTGAAGCCCTTCATGCTGTATTTAGCAAGTTTCAGTGTGAGAGCAGGCTCATGGCTGGAGGAGGGAGACCAAAGCTTTACCAAACAAATGCTGCGACACTGAAAGATTGCAAAATGCCTGTTTGGAAATCATGGCTGTAACACGTGTGCAGCTCCAAGGGTGATTCATCTAACTGCTATGGTGAAGTCTGCATGTGTCAGACCTTTCTGTGAAGTTATTTTAGGAGCAGGGGACAGGAGTGGGGCCACAGGCTGTGGCTGCTGTCGAGGTGCTGGCAGGTTAGGCAGGTTCTTGAGCACAGGGCCCAGTGATGTGACACATCTTCCTTGCCATAATACAGCACTGTGATGTGTGTGGGGACTTAGGGCAAACCTTTCTAGGTGTCAGTTTAAAAATCAGGTATGTGAGGCTCAGCTATGACTGTTGTGGAAGAATAATCCTGTTTTTTTCTAGTGCACATTAGAGAGAAATGCAGGCAGCATCAGGAAAGAGCTTCAGGTCTGTGTCTGACAGCCAAGAAAGCCACAGCTAACAGTCTTAATAGTCTCTCTACATGCTTTTATTTCCCCCTTCAAATGAATAGAATAGAATAGAATAGAATAGAATAGAATAGAATAGTTCAGTTCTAAGGGACCTACAACAACCATCTGGTCTGAGCACTTCATGGCTAACCAAAAATTAAAGCATGGTATTGAAGGCACTGTCCAAATGCCTCTGAAACATGATCAATAATAATGGTCCCAAATCTGATCTTTGTTCTGCTCCAGCCAGAGGTAGATTTCCAGGTGTTTTCCTCAAATTCCCCCAGCAGTCCCAGTTTCATGGATTCAGGTTAGGGAGGTTCACAGGCTGTTCAGTGCTGTCAAGTGGATGACTAGGAAATTGTCAAGATATTATTTTTAATCAGATTCATGGTTCCATTAAGAATTTTACAATTTAAATTTCTTGTGCAGAGTAATCTGAACACTGTGGCAGAATCTCAATTAGCTGTATTTAGAAATCCTTTTGTATGTATAAATATTTTTTATAACTAGCTAGAAACATTGGTTATGGAACTGAGCTTTGAAATGCTGGTTGGTTACTTTTCAGTCAATTTAAGAAAGCAGGAATAGTAATGTTCCACCAGGAGAAAGGGGGAATGTTTCTTCCCAGTTTTTCAGTTATGCAGAAGTTGCAGGACATTTTTCTTCCTGTCCTCCCAGAAAGAAAATAAGCTTTCTTAATGCAAATGCCAAGAACTAAAAAGAAACATCCAATATCCAACCCCAAAAAATCATACATGAAAATTAAAAAAAAAAATCACTAGATGCTTTTCATTTTTAGCAGTAATGGTTTAATGTTAGGATCTGTTTTGATACACAAAAAAGCTCCCTAATCTATGTCCTCACTGAAAATTAGCAGGATTTAATAATTTGGTGGCTATTTTAGATAAGCTGTCGCAGAGTAACCTCCTCCCTAAGCACACTGTCTGCAAGGGAGAGGATTTTATTTCTGGGTAACCACACAGCACTTGCAGGTGAAGTTAAATAATTTTTAATTCTGAACTAGCACTCATCTGAGGGAGCCAATCTAAACATATATTCCAACACAGGTCTAACAACGTTGGACTAGATAAAGTTGATTTTGTTTTCTGGGTTTGTTTTCAACTTCATTTTCCAAACATGGATTTGGTTTTAAGCTCGCAGTTCACTTTTTGGTATGCTTTGCCTAAAGTGTGTGGATTAAAACATAGCTGCTTGTGGGATTGAACTTCATGTTTTATTCTATTGGTTTCTCTTTCTTATTCCTTACCCTCCCCACTCCAATTCAGTTCTTAAATTCTTCTCATATTTTCTTCGTGGTTTCCCTTTTCTTCCTTCAGTTTCTTTTAACTGTCTTGAGAACTGAGGAGGAAATATTGCTGGATAGAAATTGCAGTATTGAATGTTGCTCCGTTGAAACTGTCAGTTCTTAAGATGTCATGTGAGGTCTCTGGGAAAAAAAGTGATATGGAACTATATTTAAAAAGAACTGTCTATTTTTGCCATTCTAGTGAGGTCATTGACTTTATTAGCTTCTGTGAAATGGTCAAATGAGCAAGAATGGGGTTTCCAAATATTTCTGGTTACAGGCTCTTTGTGTCCTGTGGTCATTTCCTGCTGATCACGCCACAGATTGCTCCATAGCATGGGAACCCTGTGAAAAATCAGTCCCCTTTCACCCAGCATCTCTTTTTTCACTTCATAAAATTTTTCCTGCAGGCCTGGAACAATGTTCAGGGCTTGCAGGTGGGAACTGCTGCTTTAGACCACAGTGCATGGGTCATCCCAGCTGGTGTCACAGGAGGCCTGTTGTTATTATCCATAAGGAAACCTAACAAGGCTTTAATTACCAGTGGTGTTGGGCTGCAGCTTACTTTCAATGCAAGGGAGGCTTCTAACCATCTCACCTATCTTATATGCTGAAAACCAGCTGACAAAATGTGCTTTTTGTGGACCCATCTTTTAAAGTGTAGGTGGGAATTTATCTCTAAAATTACCAGGAGGTTCTTGAGTATCCTCCCAAGTACGTATCTTTGAGTGATGTATCTTGAGTATATTCTTTGGTGACTAATGCCAGTGCCATACAGTGTTGCCATCTTTTGTCCCTTCGTTTGTTTCTAATGCTGTCAGAGTAGAGGGCAGCATAGTGGGCAGGCTTCTAGTGAGTATATGCAACATGTTATGTAATTTATTTAGCCCCAGCTGCTATGAAAAGCATGGTAGGATGGATACCTTCGCTGCTCTCAGCACTTCAGAGCCTTTGAACAATTACAATTGCTGTTGTCAAGTGTAAATCAGGTGGGAAGCTCTTGCAGGAGACTTTGTACAGGTGATGGATGTGATCTTGGGAGCTGAAATCCATCTGCTTTGATTTTTTTGCTGTCTGTGCTTCCTTGGGCACTTGTACTTTTATTTCAGTGATGGAAACAGAGAAGCATAGATCAACAATACCTGCTTGAGGCAAACCAATCTGTGTCTTCAGAGCAGAAGTGAGAAATAAGGCTGCTACAATCAATCAGTGAGTTTCAAACATTGTAAAATGGAAACAACTCCCACCTTTCCTCAAAAGAATCTTAAGAGTTCAGCAAATAGCATGAAAAGGATTACATCATGTACTGGTTGCTCTTTAGAATAGGTAAAAGGTAAAAAGCCAAGGTGGGGAAACTCTGGATGTTGTGATTCAGTTTGGACAAGGGAGGTCACAGCAAACTCGAGCTGATTGCTCAGTATTTTGTCAGTGAGTGTGTTTTCATTAAATCCAGCAACAAAGCATGATATTCAAGAAGGAACAGGTTACTGAACACGCTTTCCCTGTTCCTTATGATACCATCAGGGGCAAGGTAACATCCTCTCCTCCAAGACAAGATGTGGTGGGTAAAGTTAAATACATTTATAGTGAAGTAAATATGCTTATAATGAAGTAAATAGAAACATACTTTACTACACTATAGCTTACAATTATTCTCAGGTGTTTCTTGTTATTAATCACACTGCCTTGAAATGATGGCTACACTTCTCCAAGTGCTCCAAATCACCATTAATTAAGTGATGATTAGTTAAACCCTCCTGAAGGGAGCTGGGCCAGCACATATCCTCTGGTATCCTTCAGAAAGGTTTGTTTCTGTGGGAAGGTTTTTCAGAGAATAAGGGATGTTTTCAAAACCTTGATGTTGTGTTTCTTGCTCTCTCAACTTCAGCTTGGGTTAAACTGAAAATCCTCCTTTAATGGCTCTTACTTATGTCATTTGTTGATATAATATGTGAAACTTTCTTGTAGTGGAGTAAAGTTGTTGGACTTTTGATTGTTTGGTGAGCCCACTGGTGGGTTTAAATTAGGCACTAACCGGCAGTGCTGCAACCTCCTTTAATTAAACTTTTGATGAAACTGGTGGATAAAACAAGGGTCAAGATAAGGCATAATTGAAATATCTCTTTCACACCTTTCAAATGAAGTAAGGGGTGAAAACCTCCTTAGAAATGGTATGTGCATTTTTGCTTTTTTTCTCCCTTTTACAAGGAGGCAGCCTTGCATTCTCTATACCTGAAATTTTGTTTATTTTCTTATCTTAAATCTCATAGTATTTTCTGAAATCAATAGCTACCTGAGAAGTTAAAGAGGTTGTAAATAAGCATCATTATATTGTTTTGGTTCTTTTTACATTGACATAATTAAAACCCTTTGAGTTTGATTTAAGAAGTCATCTTGTTCAGCTAACTACTAAATTTGAAATTATATTTATACTGTTTATAACCATAATACTGAGGGGCAAAGATGTTAATAACATAATTGAAGCGGGGGAACTTATTTCCTCTTCAGAAATCTTTTGAGATAGCTGAAGGTGTGCTTTCTCAGAGCTAGACTAGGTATTCTTATTTTCTAAAAATATTTTAGCTGCTTTAATAAAGCCTGTGAAAAGTCTTTTCAGATCATAGGGAAGATAAAGGTTTGAAATAAAATAGACCCAGAGCTGAGGGAAAAAGAGGAAAAAAAAAAAAGGGGGCAGTAGACCTTTTAGAGATAGAGAGTCTTGGGAAAAGGAGTGGAATTTTTAACTCTAACAACCAAGTCTTCAAATGCAGTAGGCAGAGGCAGACTGTGAGGTGTGTCTCAAAACTGACATGTGGTTCTAGTCTATTAATAGCTCTAAAACATTGAGAAAGTCCAAGTAATAAATCATCTTTCTAATAGAATACTGCTATCCTCCTTGTCTGGGGGCTTTGTGTGGTTCCTTGTCAGAACATTGATATTAGAGTTTGATTTATAGCAAGTCAACTTGTTCCTGAAAATTGAAAATAGCCTATTGTATACCTGAACCTGGACACACCTGCACACAAAATGAACTTCAGTTCTGCCTGTCTAGGTATGGTCTCTAATATGGTGTAAAACCTGATATGTCTAGTTTATATTAAGTGTGGATATAAGTCTGCCATAAATAATGTGGATTTGTGATGATTTTTTAAAAGTGATTTCATTTTTACCTTTCATTACTTGCAGAAAAACTTGTTGCCGTGAAGGTAAGCAGTGTTTGGTGTGACTCATCACAGAAACTTGAGGGAATGTTTGGCTGGAATTTCCAACCTGCCAGCTCTATATAAAGCAAGAAAGGGTTTATTTTGTTCAGTTGCACTGTTTGGTATTGACTTTGGGCTGTAGTGCTCAGATGTCCTCAAGTCACGGGGCTTTGCTCTCATTAAAAAGAAGGGTCTCTTAACAATGCTCAGCAATGAGTCAGGTGTGTGGATATCTGAATTTAGGTTTCTATACTTGGAATAAAGGGCTTAACTAGAATTGCTAAGATTCTGTCAAGTATCTTTATTCAGAAGCAAATCACAGAAAATAATCTGAAAAGGGTGTTTGATTTTCTTTAAGATTACCTTTGTGACTTTAGCAATCCTAAAAGGTAGTGGAGAGAGAGGAATGAAAATAGGTCAGAAAGCAATCGAGTGTGGCATGAGTTGTAACAATGGATTTACTGTGGCTCTACCTTGAAGTGAAGAGACCAGCAGAGTTTTCCCTGCAGAATGGCACCCTTTTACCTGGCATGGATATCCTGGTGCCTGTCACATGCCACAGGTAGGCTTATTCCCCGTGGGTATGGCCTGAGGTTGCAGTTTAGGACATAGCAAGTGTCACTCTGCCTGAGAGTGTCATTTCCTGAGCATTTTGCTCTCAATTCTTTGTATGGAAAGGATGAGAGATGTGGCTTTTTTCCCATGTAGCCTCAGCACCCTCCCTGCTCTAATTTCTCACCAGAGCTGATGGTTTATCCCTTTTTTCTCTGTAAAATTCTCTTCTCCCTGCTTTGCACTCCTCTTAGTTAAAACACAAACTTTGTATTTCCACAGCAGGGTTTGAATTGCTTCTTTAACTTTGTGGGTGGAGGAGGGAAGTCTTTTGAAAAGAATACGGGAACACTTTGTGCAAAGGGCTGGGTTCATAATTCAGCATTATCCTGGAGCACACTAGGATAGTCAGCAAGTATGTGATGTTGAAGATTTGCCAGATACCAGAGCTCTGGATGACTGGAATATATTCTTCAGAAGGCTGTGAGATTTGACTACACAGCTATTCTTTTCTAACCACAGAATTAACGAGTTGTGTCAAAGCTGGGTTTTCCATTGCTTAGCTGCCCCTTGGAAGCAAAACTTCTAGGGAAGTCCCACATCCTAGTTGAGTACCTGGATTAGAAATGCATCTTTCAAAGAGTCTCCACATGTAATTCAAAGTTGTTAATTATGGCATCTAAATATGTGTTGTTTAAGTGCTTGATCCTGCCAGGCTCAAGCCTGGGATTAGATGATCTAAAAACAAAGCTAAAAACCCCACTGCAATGATGTGATATTTGTGATGGCTATTAGTAGTAGTTTTTTTGCCATTTAGTATGTTCTGGTCCTTTAAAAGTCAGGGGTCATGTGGGGACAGCTCTTTGCCTTGCCTTGGCTGCTGTGACCTGGGTCAGGAATTGGTGGAGAATGGACAGGGGTAATTGTGCTTTCTGAGGAGCTTCAAGCTCAGGGTAGGAGACTTTCTATTTCTTAGGTGTCCAGCTGGAGATACTAGGTCAGGAAACTGAGAATATTTCCATTCTCAGATGTTTATGAATATAATTTCAGAATTTCTATATGGAACACCCCTACCCCAATTTCTCTAAGGAACCTGTGGAAAATTTGCAGCTCAACTGAGGTGTCTGATTTTCTGGATAATTGTCTCATGTATTTAACAGATGTAATAGATATGTATAGTCTGCAGGGAATATACAGCTGTCTGTTTGTTGTGTTATGGGTTTGTCTTTACTTTCTTTTCTCTTCCCTTTTTTCACGTCAATAGACCTGATCTCTAGTTTGAGATGAAGGGGAGGAGAGGAATGTCATTCTCTCTGCAGATGATTTACTTTGTGTGTCTAGGACTAAAGCAAATATTTCTTTTCTCCTATTATATTTCATTCCTAGAGTTGCATCCAGAAGTGACAGCCTTCCCATTAGTGTGATTTGTGGTTGGTTTGTTTTCATTTCAAGGGCTCCTCAGCACAGCTAGCAGCAGCCCAGTAGGTACTTTTCCATTGGATGCAAATCCAGGTGTGTTCCTGTCATTTTAAAACTTCACAGTTAAAAGTGCAGAGGAAATATTCCCCCAAAGCAGCTGGAATTGTATTTGCACAGTTAGAATAATGTAACCTGCCTTCTCTTATCACACCAATCCTACTATCAGCGTTGAATCAGTACCAGAAAGAAATCCAGGGAAATAATTTTAAAAGTTCAAAGGCATTTTTATCTTAATACACCAGCATGTGATCTGGGATTATAGCAAATAGAGTCGTGCTTCAGAGCAACCTCACCCTGACACATCCTGGGCTGGCAAAGTTAGAGCTGTCTAGTGAGCAAAGCCTCTGCTCAAAGTTGGAATTAATAAACCTCAGATTTAATCTGGCCCTTGGTCTCATGAGGCTGCAGGGCCTCGTGCCTGTCAGAAAGGGAGTTTTCCTTGTATGTGAAGATGTGCCATGATACTTCTCACAGCAGGATTGGTTCTGTGGCAGCAGGAGCTGCAGAAGGGTAACAGCACGCTTGCTGAAGAGCAGGAAAAGTGAGGAGCCAGGGGGAAAAGTCTTGGCACCTGGCAGGGGAAAGCCCTCAGAACTTGTCCCTCCTGCTCTGCCAGTGAACACAGCTGGGCTGGAAAGCTCAGGGTGCTTGGGGCTGGGCTCCTCCTGCTCTGTCTTCTGCTCTTACCCTGGGAGAAATGGTTTATTAAGGCCAGAAGTGACTGCTGGGCAGCCTCTCTGACACCAGCAAGTTTAGATTTATTCCTGCTTCCCATTGAGCAGAATGGATTTAAAGCACTCATCTCCCCACAAAGCAATCTCTAACTCCACATTTCTTGCTTCTCAGCAGATGGCATTTATAGCACCTTGTTAGGCCTTGGGTTTGGAGATTTCTTTAACACTGGGAAAAACTTATTGCCGCCCATCCTTACCTTTCTGTGAATAAGGATTTTTGAAAACTGCTGTTTTGTACACATAGATGCATTTTTGAAGGGATTTTTTTTCAGGATACTTTTTTAACCCTGGCTGACTATTTTGGAGTCCCTGGCTTCCTGGCAGTGACTGTGTGGGACACACAGTGCTTTGGCTTTGTGCTGGTTCTTTTTGCATTTCTTGATCCGCTATGCTCCTTCTCACTCAGTGCAACAGTTTCTGTTATTTCCCACATTGGGTATCCTGGGATGTGTTAATTGCTTAAAAGGGCAGAGAGAGCAAGAATCAGGAGCTTTGGCTGGTCTGGTGATGGGGCTGTAAAGGACTTTTAGAAAATACTGTTGAGGACCATCATGTTTTCACTGCAATAGCCAACAAATGCAGTGTCCCAAAATGTTGGGACACAAATATGCAAAATTACCTTTGTCAATAACTGGGATGGTCTTGGTGGATTTTGATCTGAGGGGCTTTTGGTGTGTTGACAAGGAGGGGGGAAGCCAGTGTGAACCTCTGGTGCTTAAAATCTTCTCTGAAATAGTCCCAGTGTTTGTTATTGAAGGGTGTGAAGCTGTATTTCATGCCATGGCACTGTATTGTTACTCCTTTCAGTGTAGAAAGCTTTGTCTAGACTAGGATTTATGTCAGTTGTGTGATTAGCTCCTTGGTGGCTGTAAACTCTAGCCTAGGTATGAATGTGTCTTTCACCACTTGCAAAGGCTTTACCTTCCCTCCATTCCATGGGATTAAACTTGACAGGCTCAATGTGCAGAGCTCAGTTTTGGCTTGGTTTTCTTTTGTTTTAGGGCTTTTTTTTTTTATTCCCCATGTGGTATGATGCTATTTGTAAGACAGAGTTGTGGACCAGGTCCCCACTTCAGGTGCTGCACAAACTGACAACAGCACCAAGGTGCCAGCACCAAATCATTTGCAGTGTATGAAAAACATGAAACAGAAATTCCTGGTAGACAGGAGGAGCACAGAAGTTACTGAACCAATATTGGCCTGTCCTTGGCAGTCCCTGCAGTCAAGCCACCCTCCTGGTTCTGTTTTGCCCTTTTGCCCTGACGAGGTGATGGTCTGAACAGATCCCCTGTTGGAACCCTGGAAGCTGAAAATTTTAGTTTTTCACTGTTAAAAAGTGCTGACCCTCAAACAAGCACCACATTTGACTTGAAGCCTTGAGACAGGCTCCCAAGATTGAGTGATAGCACAGGGGTTGTGGGTGTGTGTAGTTTTATTAGAAGATCTCACAGGGTGAAAAACTTAGGGTTTAAGATTTTAGTATATAATAATGTGTGTGAGCCAAGATGGAGAACTTAGGGCATTATCTAAGACTTTCTTTTTTACGTTCTTCATAAGACCTTTAGTGGTCATCATTGGGNCGTCTGCATTGCAGACCTGTAGTGATCATCATTGGGTCAAAAACATAAATAAATATAGGTGTCATGTCATTACTGGGTAAATAGTGCTTAAAAACCTTGAGAAAAAGTTAGTAGTAGTCGTTTTTGCCATGTTCTTCTAGCAGCTAATTAGAGCTCATGGCTTGTAAGTCTGAAAATACTCTGTAAATAAATAAAATATAATAAATCACCAAGTCCAAACTCAAGCTTCTGTTTCCCATGCATCATTCATCCTGATCTTGGTGAGAACAAGAAAAACAGAACCCACACTGTAACAATCACCCATTTTAATCTTTGTCAGGTTAAATGTTGCGAGTAGTATATGCATGTTTTGGTGCCACTGAACTGCTCAGCTCCAACACAATTCAGCAGTGACCAGATAAAACCAGACTGAGAACAGCTGTGAGCATTATTCTGTGCAGAACATCAGTATCAGATTTATCTTCCTGCGTGGTTGAGTGGCATTTCTGGGGAAGTCCACAAGCCTTCCTTTGTCCCCACCACGAGTCCTTCAGACAGCCTCCTTGTTCTCCTGGTGCGTTACTTGCTCAGCAAATAATTGATGGGAAGGGACACTGTGGTAGTGTTTGATAGGAGCTGTGGTTCCTGAGTTGGTCAGAGGCTTTCTAGCATTATCACTGGAAAATTCTAGATCTTCATAAGGAACAGTGTGCCTGTGGCACCTTTGGTTCAAGTATCCATCAGTCCTCTTGCCCAGTTCCCTTATTTTTTGGCACACTGCTTGATTAGACTCCTAAAGTCTCAGGAGACCTCCCAAACTGGGAATGAAAACTTCATGGAAATGCAAAATTGTCTCGTTTCCAACCCCACCCGCCCCCCCTTAGCTCAGTTATCACCAGATTGTGGAGTTTTAGATGTCTAATGGTAATTTCCAGACTTTGTGCTTCTATGCTTCTTCCCCTTTAATCAAGGGGCAGGACAGGACCTTTGCAAATCCCATGCCAGATTTTTCAGATGAAGCATTAAAAAAAAAAATGTCTGTTCATATATAAACAACTTTGGGAACAGTAGCAGAGTTAAATATCCCTGCTTTGTTTACAAACTACAGTCAGGGGAAAAAACCCAAATATGGACTGGTTTGTAGTGAGACAGTGCTGGTAACTGCTGAGTGGTGCTTCAGCTTTCCTTTTCTGGGAACGAGATTCCCTCTTCCTTCAAGGTTTGGTCATAAGTGGCTGAGGATTTAAACGTATATTAAAATATGTATATAAATAAAGTTTATTTATGCATATAAATAAAGGCTGAAAAACAGGTTTTAAGTACCTATCTTCAGGAAAATTTGAATTTTACTTTCCAATGCTATTAATTCGCAGCTGTCAGCCAGGAGCCAAGAGATTTGAAAGAGCCCAGCATGAATTTGAGTTTAGTGCCCCTGAACCACCTTCAAGGTAGAGCCCTTCCATAGTTCAGTGGTACAGGGAGCTTTGGACACAATAAAACCTCATATGAGATGTTTTCTGGTCCCTAAAAATATGGCAGCTGGATGTTTTTAAGTCTCTGGAGGGATTAAATCTGTGGTTTAGTAATGTTGTAGTTCCCAATGCTAGTCTGATTCTTGCTGGTTCTGGTTACTGGAGATTCAGGCTCCAGTGCTTTTCAGCTTTTCCTTGAGAAATGTTTCTTTGCCTTCTCTGAGCAGCCCTTTTTGCTTTAACTCAAGTTACACATTTTAGGCTGCAAAGCTACAAATTGCTGAAAGTAGTGTTAAAATACTTAAAGCTTAATTTACTTGTAAATCTGAGGTCTGCCCTATGATCTGTGCAATTTTTTTTAGCGTAGCTTTCTCTCTCAAGCCTTCTTTCTGTGGTCTTCCTACTGATGCTTTGGTTTGGACAGTTTATTATCCTAAGTCTGTGCAGTACTTAACATAGTGGGACACTGGGCTGTGGGTCTTGTAGGTGCTCTTAGGGGTCTAAAATTGAGGTATTTTTATTACCTTTTGATAAATAAAGCACTTAAATAATAAATAAAACTCGTTTTCTTTCCTCTTTATAAACAAAATGTAGTGTGGAAGCTGTTTTCAGTTTGGGATTTATGCAATTGACTCCATGCTTTTGAGTCTGGAGGAAAATCAGTGTGTGTTTATGGGACCTAAGCTCCTTGTTGTCTTTCAATAAACAAGATGTGACTGTGCTCCTGATTTAGAAAATTAAAAGGTGTGCTTTCTTTTTCTTTCTGTTTTCCCAAAGAAATGCCTATACTATAATATTTTATAATGGCTGTAAAGTATTTTCCATGCTTTTTATTTACAGAGAAGTTGTTTGATTTTTGCCACCATCCTGTATAGAGTAATTGATGTCTCTATATGTTAAAGAAGTAGTTTATTTACAGAATCACAGCATAGTTAGGACTGGAACATACCTCAGGGGGATCACCCAGTCCTACCCCCCTGCCCAGGCAGGGTCACCTGGAGCAGGTGACACAGGAGCACATCCAGGTGTGTTTGGAATGTCTCCACAGAGGGAGACTCCACACACCCTCCATGGCCAGCTGTTCTCATGCTCTGCCACCCCCAAAGTAAAGAAATTCTCCCTCATGCTGAGGTGAACCTTGCTTTACTTTATGGCATACAGTTGTAATTGAACTAGTGGCTGCTTATTACTTTTAAGTTAGGGAGAATGCTCCCTGCAAGCAGTTGTGGCACTTCTGCTGTCACTGTAATGGCTGTAAAATTGTCCTTATGCAATGAGTGTGGCACCTGCTCCAGCAGTGCCTACTGTGTTCATCTCTGCCTTCTGTCACCTGGGAGTGGTGATGTGACCTGGGATGTGATTCCTAAATCAGGAGAACAAGGAGAGTAAAAGATGAGTCATACATGGCATGATGAATGCATGGATGTCACAGCATGTTAATTGAATAGTCTGTATTGAAGTGAAATGGCTGAAGGTGGCTTAACTTTTAGAAACCTTTGGCATTCTTTTTCTGAAGGAAATTTGAGGGCAGATGATTTTCATGCCCAGTGCTGGAAGGTGGGATGGGAAAGAGAAGGAAAGGCACTGCAGCCACCATGGTAATCCACCAGAATACCAAGTCCCAAGGGTGGGTGCACTCTCCTCTCATCCCACCAGCTTCAAATCAAACCTGACTTTTGCCATTCTGTGTATCCTGTAAAATCTGCCTTAACCTTCCCAAGATATCCATGAGTGAATCTGTCCTTCCAGAAAGCCTGGCAGGCTGCTGGGGTCGATAGCTCAGGTGTGCAGGTGCCTTGGGGCCTAAGGACTTCCAGAACTGTTTGGGTTTGAACCAGAAGGATGTCAGCAGGAAAAAAAAAAAAGCCAATAAAATATACAGATATACTTGAGCTTGCAAATATCCTCAGGCACTGTTCCTTTGAATACTGTGCATTTTTCTGCTAAGCAAGAAAAGGAGAAAGGAATATGTTCCAATTTACTTTTGT
Organism: Alaudala cheleensis; assembly: GCA_013398995.1. Classification (NCBI taxonomy): domain Eukaryota; kingdom Metazoa; phylum Chordata; class Aves; order Passeriformes; family Alaudidae; genus Alaudala; species Alaudala cheleensis. The sequence goes on from VWYE01007841.1 coordinate 496,977, forward strand.
TTGACAAAGAAAGGAAGCCTAATTTTTAACTGTTTTGTGTTTTCTGAACTATTTATGGCCATGATTTTGTTACTCAAACACACAAACTAGATCCTGTCTTTTTATTGTGCTTCTAAAGATTAAATCTTTGGCAATGGACTCATCAAATAGTGAGATCAAGGTATCTCTCAGCTTTGAGATGTTCAAAAACGAAATTTTGTGCAGTTCTTGTCCTGTCCCAAATGGAAAAAGATTGGACTACCTGGTGTATTTTTTTTTAATCAAGTCAAACTTAGAGGGTATTTTTAATTTTTAATGCAATTTCTCTATGGTTCCATAGTTTTAGGAACAGTCCAGTGGAGAAACACACACACACTCTCCATTACCTCCAGTCTGTGAGAGGTCTCATGGGTTGGGCACAAAGTGAATTACGGTGACATCAGGCTGATTCCATGATCCTTGTCCCTTCCAGCTCAGGATATTCTATGATTCCAATCCTTGTGTTATCTGTATTGTCGACTTGCTTGATGATGTTTTGGAATTGTGGAGTATTTAGAGAGTTTTATCTTTTATTTGGCTGTTAAATGTGGGGATTGGGAATTCTTGTGAATGTCTCGGCTTTGTTTTTCATCTTGATGTCTCCACCCTTCATGTTTCTGGAGAAAAACATTAATTATTATAAATGCTAATCTTTGATGGCAGAAAAAAAATCAAAAGTCATATGGGAGAGCCAATTAATATTCTAGAATTTTGGAGTCCTTGTATTGTGGTTGATGTCTTGCCTTGTGATTTTTAGGATATGTTCTGTATACCAATACATGAGGAAAAAGCAGGAACTGGAGGAAAATTTCACCATCTGAGCTTTCTGCTTCCCCTCCCACTTCTTGTGCTTACATTGGATGACTGCAGGAAAAAAAGGGTGGTGGTGGGGAATGTGCATAAGACACAGATTTGTTGATCACATAATGGTGTCAATTGTTCCCAGCAGAGCAGTGAATGTTTCTGGGACTTAATTGTCCTCCACAATGAGTAACATGCTCTGTCTTGTACTGGGGTAAATCGGCCTTTCAGAGGGAGAGACACGTGATTTTTGTCTTAGTGATATGCTTTTTCTGGGAGTTGCTTCTTCCTTAGCATTATAAAAACGAGTGAAATAGATTTTATATAGATGCTACTTCTTTCCTTTTCAGAAGTGATTAAGATAATGCAATAAATGTTTAAGATAATGCAAGGAACTTCCACAGGCCAAATTTCAGTCTTAAGGGATCAAGATCATCCAAGGTGAAGACTTTCAGATGCCCTGCTATTCAATGGGAACTGGGAATTCTGCAGTTCCGTGGAGTTCATAGCACTGTTCCCAAGTTTTTTCAACTGTTTTGTTTGTTTGATAGATTAGTGTTTACATTATGCTGCTTGTGGGGTTTTTAATTAATTTTGATGGGTTTATGAGAAAAACAGTGTATAATAAACCTTACAAATCTTTAGTGAGGTCTTAACTTTGGCAAATTGTATTAATGCAATAATGCATGCAATAGGTGCCTAAAGGTGTTCAGGCACCCTTTAGGATTTGACATACCATCATTTATGTGAGTAGAAAAGACACCAACAACTGAGTGTTCATCACATTGGTTATATGTGACCAAATGGTAATTTACCCTTCTGAGGTGTTCTGTTTCTGGTTATTGGTAGTACCTATCTCTGCCTTATGCTATTTAAACTGCTGAAGTGGTAGGAGAGGCTGGTGAAGGGATATGGATGATGCTGCATTCTAGGAATAGCAGCAGTGTTAAATATTTAAACCTGGCTCTGGTATCTGGAGTTTGAGATAAGCCCTGAAAACCATAAAAAATGGGGAGAAATTCACTTTGGAGAGGCAACCTGGGAGCTCAGTTCATTGAACTTTAAAAGGGGATGGTGGAGAATTGTCTTAAACTCATTGTCCAGAAACGCATGTGGAGAAAACATGGTAATAGATGTTTCTTAATTTTCTATTAAATGCTGTCTGAAGCTTGGGCTGGCAGAAACCCGAGTTACAGTGAGTGTTTTTAACGTGGTGTGGCTTTAATTGTCAGAAGAGTTTGCTAACAGTTGTGTTGAAATGTTAAATGAACCCCTGGTGCTTTTCTTGTTCGAAAAATAATTAATTTGGGACAAACCTACAGGGGTCAGCCTTGAACACAGAAGCTCCAGCTGGCTCCTGAGTTGGGCATTTTATAACAGTTGTGACCCTGGAAGGAAACCTGTGCTGTTCAGGAGCATCTCAGGAAGTCTGTCATTAGTAAACTTCTTAATTAGTGAATCTCCCAGGGCCCAAGACCAGCCCTGTGCATGGAGCAGAGGATGTTAATTAATTTATCCTTGCTTACATGTTTGTGATGCAAATACACAAAATATGGTTTCTGTGGTACTGCACAAAGGGGAGAGATGTGAAAGTGCTTCTCAAAGCAGCAGCACAAGGTCTGTGTTTGCTTCCTTCTGTAATGGCAAAGCCTCACTCTGTAAAAATCACCTCTCAGGCTTTTTCATTCTCATCTGGGAAACTGTAGCTCTTGTTTCAGTTGCCATAACTGCTGGAATTCTTTGGTTTATATGGATGATCAGTCATGATTTAGGACTAGAATCACAGGTACTTGTGAGATAGGTGATTCAAAATCAGAACTTTTTTTTATAAGAACACGCTTGTGAGAAAGAAGGCTTCCCTCATCTATTTATTTACATCTGTCTCCCCACACGAAGGGGATGGTTCCCATATTTGGGCTGTTCCTGTTTATATTTCCTCCTTTCTCAGTATATTAATATTTTCCTGTCAGGACAAATTTAATTAGTGGATATATGCAGGTGGGTGCATGTATTGGTGTCTATCTGCGCATGCATGCATGCATTCATTAGGCTTGATTAAACCTCAGGTTAAAAGACCAACTGAGGACATTTTTCATATCAGATTTGGAGATCTCTCTGTGTCTCTGAGGGTGACTGGCTCATTTAGTAATTAATTATTCTACTGAATCTACAGAGTCACAAAGTGAATTGGTACTGCAACTGTTTTACAGACCTTCAGCCCAGAAGTGTTGGCTGCTCATTATTTACATGGTTTCAGCTAAAGGCATTTCAACAGCCATGCATTTGGGCAAATTTAATCCCAAGGGCAGGGATGAACTGCTTTTAAAGCACGGACTTGGAAAACTGACCCTGATGTCACGCTGCATAATACAGGCTCTCATTTTCTCTTATTATATTAATGGAAAAACTCCTTTGCATTTTATGTTTTGGGGTTTGTTTTGGTTTTTTTTCTTCAGCAGCCTGATGGTGATTTCGTGGTGGTGGAGTGGTTGGTGTCTGATGTCNTTCCGGGGGTGGGGAAGGAAATCGTTCAAGTGGCCTTGGCTGGCTCTCTGTATGCAGGGAATTTCAGCCCAGGGTGGAGGTACAAGGCATTAACAAGCAAAAAAGAGAGAGCAGTGACCGCCTGCCTCCAGGCTCTTCCAGGAGGAGGCTGAGAGCGGGCGCTGCCCTCCCGGGCGGTGCCCCAGGAGCCGCCGCCCTTCCCGGGAATGCCGAGTGCTTGGCCTGGGGAAGCCGGGCCCGTCTCGGCGAGGTGCTACCTCACTCACACAAGGGCGGAATTGCCCACAGTCCAGGCGAAAAATCACCTCCCCCCCGCCCTTCTGTTTAATTTCTGGTGGCTCTCTGTAATGTAATGCAAAATTGTGAGGTTTTTGGCTCTTCAGCCAGCAGTAGTGCCACTGACTTCAGCCGAGCTGGCACCATCTGCAAATGATGTTCTGCAGCTCTAGTATCCTTATTCGCTGGATATGGAGGAGGGATATTTTGCTTTGATGCCGTGCTGCAGGTCTCACGGCTCCCAGGCTGCAGGTCTCAGGGCTCCAGGTCGGGATGCTGCCTGGAGGTTTGGAGCCTGAAGAGTGGCACCCAAGAACCTCACTTCACTCTGAGCTCCTTGTGGCTCGGCTGCCTCCAAACACAACCCCCGGAAGGGCTGTGAAATTGGAATTGAATCCCGTGAGCTTGCCGCCAGGGAAGGAGTTAAATTGGTAAAAAGGATTATCTCGGATAATGCCCTTCCCTGCCCAGTCAGGGGAGAGAGAGTACAAATGTTTGCTTTGCCTTGTGAACTTCCCAGCCTGTGGAAGAANTGCACACTGCATAATACAGGCTCTCATTTTCTCTTATTATATTAATGGAAAAACTCCTTTGCATTTTATGTTTTGGAGTTTGTTTTGGTTTTTTTTCTTCAGCAGCCTGATGGTGATTTCGTGGTGGTGGAGTGGTTGGTGTCTGATGTCAGTGCTGATGTTAAATTATGACAAGGATGCTGAAATATTTTGCTCTCTCCAGAACAGGCTTCATGAAGGGCAAACCTCCCACAGGATAATAGTGAATAACATGCATGTATTGGGTACCCTGCTTACAAAATCTTGTGCCTGTAAATACACCCTATAAACCAATAAGATTATAGAGTTTTAACTANAGGTTCGGAGCCTGAAGAGTGGCACCCAAGAACCTCACTTCACTCTGAGCTCCTTGTGGCTCGGCTGCCTCCAAACACAACCCCCGGAAGGGCTGTGAAATTGGAATTGAATCCCGTGAGCTTGCCGCCAGGGAAGGAGTTAAATTGGTAAAAAGGATTATCTCGGATAATGCCCTTCCCTGCCCAGTCAGGGGAGAGAGAGTACAAATGTTTGCTTTGCCTTGTGAACTTCCCAGCCTGTGGAAGAACGTCCGGAGGATGAGGGCTTTCAAATGCAAAGTGAGGGTCGTTAGTGCCTCCCATCCTCTCTGAGGGTGGCTTTCTTCAAACCATGGATCGTTAATTATGCCAGGAGAGGAGCTGAGCATGATGACCCCCAAAATGCGCTAAAGCCCCTGCAATTCATCGGAGCTAAAGTTTTAGCCCCTTTCCTGATTTTTTTTTTTTTCCCCCCCTCCCCTGGTCTTTGCCCCTTTCTTGATCCTTTTGCTTTGTTTCACTGTTGGATCTGTAATGGGAAAGTTAATTTGAATCTCACTTGAGGAAAAACACGGAAACATATCTTCTTGCAGACTGGGATAGGATAAAGAAAGCTGCCTAGTTTATTTCATTCTGTTGGGTGTTTTTTGTTCATTTGGGTTTGTGGTTTTGTTTTGTTTGTTTTTTTTTTAACAAAAAAGTAGGATTCTGGTGGCTAGCAAAGTGCTTAGGAAAAGAGAAGTAAGGAATAAAGTGCAACATTAAAGGATGGGATTTCTGCTTCTAATACACAGCAGGGTAAAGACTTTCTAAGCCAAAAGCTGTCTCTGATTCATCACTTGAACCCTGAGATTTGATCCCTGTGATGCAGGGGTCCTTCATTAATTTGTCTGGCTCCTTTTTGACACAATGACCTGTGCAGAGACCTTCCATTTATGTGTTTTAAAGGCAGCCAGCCCCCTGAGGATTTCATTGCTTGCTCCCAGCCTTCACCCTGGGAGAAGAGAGGAGTGCTGATTTCCTACCTGCTCTGTGATAGGACACACAAGAACCTTCTATAATGTCTCTGATTTTCCAAGGCTGGAAATTTCCTCTGCTCCCAGAAAAGTTGCTTTCTACCTCTGATCATAATTTTGTCTTTTCTCTTTCTGTCCTTTCCTACATTTCTGAGTGCACTCTCCTTCATTTGATTTTTGTGGCATCTGAGGTTGTGGCGTTTGGGGTTTTTGTTTACTCCAGATGTCAGGAACACTTATTTTAGATTCCATAAAATAAACTGGTGCAGTTGGCTGCAGAAATTAAGTGATTGTTATGCAAACAGACTTTGTCCAGGATAGAATCCTTCAATTCAAACATACTGGTGGCAGGGCCAGGACTTGTTGCATGCAACCTGGTGTTTGAACAAAGCAATGAAAAACAGTGTTATGGATAATTTTTCTCAGAAGTCCTTCCTGTGCTCTTTCCAAGAATGGACGATAGATGTTTTTTTGGCAATACTCCATAGCTGCTATGTATTTTCTCCTGTGTCTCTGGTGTACTGTTTGGAAAATTACTTGTCAGAAATGCTCAACCATCACTAAACTTTGTGTAGGAACAATGTACAATATCAATCAATAAATGCACTCTTTAATTACCATTTCTTTATTTTTGGGGGGACAAAAAGGGCCAGGATGAAAAAAGGAGGTTTGTTCTTTATGTGTCTATCTCAATTAATTTTGTTTGTTGTATTCCTCAAGGTTGCTGATGCACTTAAGAAGTGTCACAGTGTCTGGCTTATCTGAACCAGTTTTTATTTTTAAGGAATTTTTCCAGATATTCTCACTCTACCTTCTTTATGTCCCAAACAAAAAAGTGTGAATTGAAGCCCTGCTGGATTTACGTTTGCAAGAGGAAGTTGCCAAACGAAGTGAATTATTTGGGACTCAGGAAGTGAAAGGATTAGAACTGAGAAGATGACAGGAGACCAGGGTGATAGAAGACCTAATTACCCCTATCCTAAGTAGGTCTGGCATTCCCATAAGGAAAAGTTTCGGGAGCATCTCTCTGGGATCACTCCTGTTCAGACTCTCAGGGTTTTTAAGGACCTGCTGAGATGTGGCAGCAGGATCCAAGAGGAGAGAACAGTTCCCAGTCAGTGTAATGTGTTGCCTCCCAAGGCCTTTGTAAATCATAGTAGTTATTGAAAATATGAGAAGTGGGACATGGAAAGTCAAATAAGACTTGACAAACTGTGGTTTTTGTATGTTTTTATTCAGTGCTGTACCTGCCCATAAATTTGTTGCCCACTGTGCAAACGAGGCAGAGCAGGATTAACTTACTGCCATGCGTTTTTCCAGAGGAACATTTCAAGGATCAAATGCGTTGCTCTGATAGAAGGTGGCAAAATTCAAGTGTGTTTGCACCTAGAGAATAAACCCAGGGCATTACCAACTCTGAATTTTTCTTTCTCCTTAAAGGCAGTTATTTAGGAAAAAAGGCTCAATGATTCTGTGGCCTTTGAGGTGTGGAGCATCCTACTACTCCTTTTGAATAACATTCTGTCAAATAAAAATGCTGCCTCTTGGCTCAGCCAGTGAGATTTGTCACACATACACATGTGAAATGTATTTCAAAGACTTTATCTGTCAGTTTTTAAAACTATTTCCCCTCATTGTACCTTCCTGGCAATTAAGAGTGCCTGATTTCCACGATAGCAATTTAATCTATTGTCTTGAGAATCAGGCGGATGTGACGTCTGCGTTTTTATCTTTCCTCTTAAATGGACAAGAGTTCCTGGCTTGTACAAAAACAAGGGATTTCAGACCAAAGCCATTCCAGGCTTGACTTCTGAAGCACCAGGGGAACAATGGTGTGGTAGGCTAGAGGTGGAAACTGGAGGAGTTTCTTGCTCATGTGCAAGAGGAGTCTCGCACAGAAGAAGGTACATTCATTTCTAATTAAGCCAGTGATAAAACTGTAGAGGGTTTTATAGTGGCAGATCTTACTGGATTGTATTCTGATTTATCAGTGGCACCTGCTCTGTTAGAATTGGGGGAAACTCCATCTGCAGTTCAGAACAGAGTGGGAGGTGGAAGGGGACTGATGGGAAGGGATTTACACCTTGCCTTTTTTTCTCTGCCTGCTTTGTAAAAGGGTTAACAAAGAACAGCAGTATCTGATTCATCACAATAACACTGTGCATGCACCAGAAATACAGTAGCAAGTGTGTTATCTGAGAATAATAATGCCTGCTGTTTTCTTCACCATTCTTTGTAGTGTCATTCCCATGCAGTTGCCACTTCTGAGCTGTCTTGCAGCCTTATGTCAGTTTGGGATTTGCAGCATTATATTAGACTGAGTTATAGAACAGGTCTTTGTTTTCCTGTCTTGTGTAAATAAATCAAATTCAGTGTTTATTTATGTGCCTGTGAGTTGAACCTACATAATTAACAGCAATAAGTGTGTGTCTATACCTGAAATCTCAATTTGTGTTTGCAAAATGCATTCTACTCTTTAATTGGAAGGTTCCTTTAGGAAAAGGTGTTTCTGGTCTTCTGGCATTAATAGATTAACTTTGGTCTATTTAAGCCTCTCTAGTTGTTTATATGATCACTAAAATTAATTCCCTTAGATGGAGGTCTCTACAGCTTTCATCCTTAACAGCTGATGTTTTGCTACAGAACCCATGTAGTTCACCATCTGCATGACCCTCCAATCCTATTATTAATTGTTATTTTTAGAGGCCTGGTCATCCTGGAGGTAGTTTATTGACAAATGGAAAACAAAGACTGATGTTGTGGTTGCAGAAAGGAGGAGGCAATGCTAAAACTGATTTTGTTGAATGAAAATTTTCACCCTGGGTCTTTAATCTCTGCATGATTTCCTCCCTTTCCTTCTTGCCCCTTATCTCAAGCACGTTATCACCCTGAAATCAGTGGATTATGTGGTTACAATGGTCTGCCAAGCAAATCTGCTGGCTGGTGCAAAACCTATATATTCTTTCTTTCTCTTCATGGATATTTGGGAAGGGTGCAAATCTTGTGCTGCAGGGGTGACTTCTGCTGGAGCCAGCTTGGCTGAGCCGGTCTGGGGTGCTTCTTCATATCAGGCTGGCTGAGAAATAATGGTGTTCATTGAAAGGCTTCGTGTGCAGGGTGTTAACTGAGGGGAATTGCAATATGTGTCTGTGTTGGCTTGTGTTTCCCGTGCAGGTAGCTCACTTCTCTACCATGAGCAGTGAAAATGGGGGCAAAGAATAATTAGTAACTCTCCTAGATTACCCATTTAAAGAAGGATGGAGGGCAGTTGAGTTACCATGACTGTCTGCATGGATTATGGCTTTCTGAAATGTTGCAGAACCTCAATAATAATTTTCTTTATATAGAAAGGATAGAAGGTGAGGAGTTGTGAAACAGACTGTCTCAAACAAAGAATATTCTAAATTGTCTCTTTTTAATTTTTAACAGATGTTCCTCTTGACAGTGCTGCAGACAAACCTACTGCTGGCCACTGTAATCACAGGTAAGAAAACACATTATATTTTCACTATTATTTTTGTGAGATATGAGCCCACCTTCCCCTTTTTGTAATGACTCAGGGATTATTCTCACCATGCTGAAAGCATCAATAAAGTAATTCCTTTCATCTGTTTACCTTGAAACAGGCACTGTGTTGAGTCCCGAACACTCCCTGAAGTCAGGGATGTTTGACTAAACAAGATGTGGGGCTTTCCTAGTGCCCTATAAGCTTTAGTAGTGTTGCAGGCAGGCACAAATGAACACATGACATTCCTCAAAGGATCAGGACTTAAATTACCCATGCAAGATTTGGGCTGGTGGAAATAAAGCAAAAGAAAGGCATTTAAGTAATGCATATAATAATTTAAAAAAGCTGTGATTCTATGGCCTGCCCTGGCAGGCTTTCAGTCTGCCTCGATGCTACCAGGACATCAGTGGGGATAAATTCCAGCCAATAAATTCCTGAACTGCAAAATGATTGCTTTAAATTGCAAGTTGACGTTGTGTTTTGATACCCAGAGTTATCAGGTGCTTCGCTGCAGGAGTCATCAGTTGCCCGTTGCAGCCTTTTTGGGGATGCTCACATCAAAACATTTGATGGTTCCTTGTATGATTTTGCTGGGGACTGCAGCTACCTCCTTGCTGGGGACTGTCACAAGCACTCCTTCACGCTCTTAGGTGAGTCTGAGCTGGATTCCATCACTGGAAAAAAAGACAGATAGTTCCCATTTGTCAGATAGGATGGACCACTGCATAAGAAGGGGTCTTGGTTGGGGTTCCTTTTGTTTGCATTGTTTGTGGGTTGTATTAGGGTTTTTTGGTCTTGTTTTGGGAAGTGAGATTGCTTCTGGGGCTTGGTAATATAGGTCACACATAATTCAGCTGCTGAGAAAGTAGGAGTAGTAAGAAAATCACTCTNGGATTACTTCTGGGGCTTCTATTATCCCTTGGTAATATAGGCCACACATAAATCAGCTGCTGAGAAAGAGTGATTTTCTTACTACTCCTATTAAAAGGAGAAGACCTTTACTAATTTTGAATTTTTCAGGGAGTTTCAGTGGCTGAGTTAAATCTGAGTCCAGAAATATGAACTATACAACCCTTTAGAACTAATTTTATCTGTATTCTAAACCACACCAGTAGGGGAAAAAAATCCCATCTTCTAGGACAGAAGGCCTTGGAATTAGCATAGGCCTCTGCAGAGTTATTCTTAGGCATAGAAGTGATGATATATGTACCAAAACTGTGTGTGACTTTGATACCAACTGCTTGGGTAGATGTTTTTATGTTCACTGATAACTGTTCTGTGTTGGTCATAGTTTAAAATAAGTTTTTACTGACTACAAATTGTCCTCTTGAGTGCCAGAACTAAGAGAATTTGTTTGTGTCTCATCTCCTCAGCTGATTACCAGGATGGGGACAGAATTGGTTTCTCTGTGTATCTCGGAGAATATTTCAGTCTTCGCCTCTCTGTGGATGGAGTTGTGATGCAGGATGACAAAAGGTACCTGTAGGAACTATTATTCTAGCAGAAAACAACCTGATGGGTTTTGTGTGTCACATGCTGAGAATTTCCTGTTTTTTCTCCACAGGGTTTCCATACCTTTTGCCTCCAATGGTGTATTTATAGAGAAGGAGGCAGGTTATTATAAAATATCCAGCGATGAGCACGGCTTTGTGGTGAAGATTGATGCCAGTGGAAACACTCAGATACTCCTTCAAGAAAAGCACTATAATAAGACCTGTGGGTTGTGTGGCAATTTTAATAAATTCCTTGAGGATGACTTCAGAACTCGGGAAGGTGAGGTTACCACTAACTGATTACATTTTAATGGATGCTCTGCACACTTTCCCTGCTGGGTGATTCAACAGAGATGTTGCTGATCCAGCAAAATGTTTCTACAGAACTTGTCAGGTACCTCAATTTGGTGTGCTGAAAAGCTGTCATCTTCCTTTCTCCTGAAAGGAAAAGGCTGTCACACCTCATTCCTGAGGAAGGCCCAGGAATCTGAACATAGCCTGTTTAGACACCTGGAAACTTTCAAATGCAAAGATAAAGCTACAAGTTAATTCACGTGGGGAGATTGGCAAGAAGAAGACCCAGCAAAAAAAGCTGTGTGAAATGCCCACTGATTCAACTTCTAATTTTTCATGCATTAGCCAGGAGGTAGTAAGAATAGATAGTGGAAGAATAGAAAGATGCAAAGATTAAATTCCTGCTGCTTGCAGGTTTGGTGTGGGATGCTGTTCTACAAAGGGTTTACATTTTAATGGCATTTCCCTATCTATAAGGGCTGTTGGATTGCAGGTGCACCCTATGTCACATTCCTGTGAGAATGAGAAGCAAGACTGCTTTTGCTGCTCAGCACACCTTTGTGTGAAGACTGAGAGTTTCTGAAAAGCCCTGAATGGGACTTTGAAGAGTTGGTCTTGATTTGTGGTGCTTCAGAGTGTCTTTAATTCTGAGCACTTACCTGAAGAGGAGAGGTTTGAAGTTAGTTAATACATTAGATTGATAATATGAAGTGTATATTAAAAATAAATGATGCACAAGATAGAAAGGGAGGCAAAGCAGCTTGGAAAGGAGCCTGGCAGTGCTCCAGAGATGTGTCCTAATGGCACTCAGGATACATAAGCATAGATTCAGTGCACAGAATAAAAAAGAGATCTCTTGGTATGTTAAAATGATTAATCTGTCCTTTAGCAATGTAAATAATAAGAAACAAACTCTGGTCACAGAACTGCTTGCCAGGGCTTGGATCCCTTGATGTCTGAATGAGATGAGATAGGAAGTTTATAACTTTTTCTTGAGACAGTAAATAGTAGTAAGACTCTTAGAAAAAAGCATGAGCAAAAAAGGAGACTGTAATGCTTTGGATTGTTAAAATGTAGAAAAGGCCCCTCTGCTGCTCATGTTTAAATGTGTTTCATGCTGTATTTGTTCTACATGCTGGAGGCTGTATCTTCCCTCCTAAAAAAACAGTCTATTCACAGCCACAGATCTTGGAATGTAATGAAGTCCATGACAGAATCTCTGCTTGGAGGAGATGTAAAATAATAGAGGTGACAGTGAAAATGTGTTCTCTGTGTCTCTTACAGAAGTCAGGGATTTCCTCGTGTTTATCCACCTGTGTGGATACACAGATGTGTGATTTTTAGCCTGAAGAATAGAACTGTGTGTCAGCAGTTCTGCCAGTTTTTCCAGTGATACAAAAGACCTTTCATTTAAACTAATTTAGAAGGAATTAGAGTGAGTTATGCTTGAATTTGTTGTATCAGTGAGGGACGTCACTACACCCACGCTCTGTTTGTCTCCTTGGCAGCTCTGCTGGTTCACTGGAGTGTTTCTTAACTTGCTCCAAGTAAATCAGTTATGGAATAATTCAGATCACTTTTTTTGTTTGTTTTTTAATATAGTGTTGAATCTAGCATCCAGGTGGGGGGCAACACAAACAGCTGGGAGAGGTAATATTCCTTTAACAGAAAGAGTAGGCAGCCTTTTGGAAGCCTGTGAAGCATTTTACCCTTTCCTTTTCATTAAAGTTTTTAGTTGTTCTTCTTTCAGGCTGATTAGATCTCCTGAAGGTCAGCCTATCCCGGGATGTGAGCTTGGTGTAAGGACTTAGTGATCTGAGGGCAGTGAAGGAGTGAAGGGTTACCTTAAGGTTGCCAGCAGACTGAATTGTCCTGCTGGCGTGTCCATTGCTTCATGTAAAACCTGGAATTCATCAGATTTCTGGGATGGATTTATATTGATAAGAGATGTGTTAAGATCTTTGAACTTCCGAATAACATGCAATCAAAACAATGGAAATATGATTTTATTTTTCTGTATTTTAGGGAAAGAAATTACTGTGGTTTAATAGCACAGAGCTAGTCTGATTTTTTTCCCTTAAAGTGGAGTATGATATAGAACGTCATTGATTATATCTGGATTGCTTTTAGGGTGGTGGTGAAACAGGAGGCAAAGCACCTGCTCTGTGAGTGGATATTACCACTTACAACAAGTAAATAAAGGAGGCATGAACAGAAGGGTGTTTAAAACTTAATGAACACTGTAATTGCTTTTCTTTTCTCTTGATATATTTATAGTCCTGTTCTATAATCTATTCAAACGTGCTGTTGTCATGATGCTCTTATGACTCCTCACTGTGTTTTTAAGTGTGGAAATGGAGAACTGATGAGAATCTGATGAGAGAATAACACACATTGTTTCTGTGTACCCTTTGGATGCTCAGCTATTGAGGTCCTGGAGCTCTGAGTGATGAGAGTAAAATTGATACCCTGCTAAATTAACACTGGTGGGACTGAGCTTTGAAGGCCTTATGTGTTAGTTCTTGAACCCCCCAATAAAGCCTCTGCAGTAGGTTTTGGTGTTGATAGAATATCCTGAGTTGAAGGGGACCCACAAGGATCAGCAAGTCCTGGCCCTGCACAGGACACCCCAACAATCCCACCATGTTGTCCAAATGCTCCTGGAGCTCTGGCAGCCTTGGGGCTGTGATGTTTTCCCTGGGGGGCCTGTTCAGTGCCTGACACCCTCTGGGGGAAGAACCTTTTCCCAAAGCTGCAGACACACTGCCCTTCAGACAGGCTGGGGTGCTGAGTCACTGCCATTGACATGGTTCCTACAACAGCTCATCCTGTGGAGAGGTGCTTGTGTCCTGTCCAGGCTGACAAACAACATCGATTTTATTCTATGAGCTTGTTTGTTTATTGGCTATGGAAGCACAACCAAGCCAAACCTTGAGAGTTTGTTCTCACACTTAAAGCATAACTAAAATATAGAAAGAAGTGTCTCAGAAGCTTTCCAGGGTTTTTATTAGGTCTTTTTGTCTGTTTGTTATTCTCCTAGACCCTGATGAAGGGTTTCCCCTCTGCTTTTTTCCTGCCAGACAAGGTCTGGTCCTTTATGGCCATTCTGTGAAGGCTTCTAAGACTTGCCAACTGAACAGGCTCTGCTGACCTCAGCATGCACTTCTAACTGGTTGCCAGCCTTTGCTCATACCAGAAACATGAAGTTGTGATCTTTTTTGATGCTCAGATATCTATTTGGCCGCCACCAACCCATGGCTGTGTTAATTCTGACAGTTGTCAGAAGCATTTTACCACTGGGGATTGAAAGCACAGACCAGAAGAGGTGACTTACATAGCATGACAGAGGAAATCTGACTCAGCACAGGCAATTTGACCCTGGAAGCTCTTCAGGATGTGCACACAGGAGCAAGCTGCTGAATCTC
>VWYE01007841.1:511306-569650 GCA_013398995.1 Alaudala cheleensis
GTTCTCTGTGTCTCTTACAGAAGTCAGGGATTTCCTCGTGTTTATCCACCTGTGTGGATACACAGATGTGTGATTTTTAGCCTGAAGAATAGAACTGTGTGTCAGCAGTTCTGCCAGTTTTTCCAGTGATACAAAAGACCTTTCATTTAAACTAATTTAGAAGGAATTAGAGTGAGTTATGCTTGAATTTGTTGTATCAGTGAGGGACGTCACTACACCCACGCTCTGTTTGTCTCCTTGGCAGCTCTGCTGGTTCACTGGAGTGTTTCTTAACTTGCTCCAAGTAAATCAGTTATGGAATAATTCAGATCACTTTTTTTGTTTGTTTTTTAATATAGTGTTGAATCTAGCATCCAGGTGGGAGGCAACACAAACAGCTGGGAGAGGTAATATTCCTTTAACAGGAAGAGTAGGCAGCCTTTTGGAAGGCTGTGAAGCATTTTACCCTTTCCTTTTCATTAAAGTTTTTAGTTGTTCTTTCAGGCTGATTAGATCTCCTGAAGGTCAGCCTATCCCAGGATGTGAGCTTGGTGTAAGGACTTAGTGATCTGAGGGCAGTGAAGGAGTGAAGGGTTACCTTAAGGTTGCCAGCAGACTGAATTGTCCTGCTGGCGTGTCCATTGCTTCATGTAAAACCTGGAATTCATCAGATTTCTGGGATGGATTTATATTGATAAGAGATGTGTTAAGATCTTTGAACTTCCGAATAACATGCAATCAAAACAATGGAAATATGATTTTATTTTTCTGTATTTTAGGGAAAGAAATTACTGTGGTTTAATAGCACAGAGCTAGTCTGATTTTTTTCCCTTAAAGTGGAGTATGATATAGAACGTCATTGATTATATCTGGATTGCTTTTAGGGTGGTGGTGAAACAGGAGGCAAAGCACCTGCTCTGTGAGTGGATATTACCACTTACAACAAGTAAATAAAGGAGGCATGAACAGAAGGGTGTTTAAAACTTAATGAACACTGTAATTGCTTTTCTTTTCTCTTGATATATTTATAGTCCTGTTCTATAATCTATTCAAACGTGCTGTTGTCATGATGCTCTTATGACTCCTCACTGTGTTTTTAAGTGTGGAAATGGAGAACTGATGAGAATCTGATGAGAGAATAACACACATTGTTTCTGTGTACCCTTTGGATGCTCAGCTATTGAGGTCCTGGAGCTCTGAGTGATGAGAGTAAAATTGATACCCTGCTAAATTAACACTGGTGGGACTGAGCTTTGAAGGCCTTATGTGTTAGTTCTTGAGCCCCCCAATAAAGCCTCTCCAGTAGGTTTTGTTGTTGATAGAATATCCTGAGTTGAAGGGGACCCACAAGGATCAGCAAGTCCTGGCCCTGCACAGGACACCCCAACAATCCCACCATGTTGTCCAAATGCTCCTGGAGCTCTGGCAGCCTTGGGGCTGTGACCATTCCCTGGGGAGCCTGTTCAGTGCCTGACACCATATAGGGGGAAAAACCTTTTCCCAAAGCTGCAGACACCCTGCCCTTCAGACAGGCTGGGGTGCTGAGTCACTGCCATTGACATGGTTCCTACACCAGCTCATCCTGTGGAGAGGTGCTTGTGTCCTGTCCAGGCTGACAAACAACATCGATTTTATTCTATGAGCTTGTTTGTTTATTGGCTATGGAAGCACAACCAAGCCAAACCTTGAGAGTTTGTTCTCACACTTAAAGCATAACTAAAATATAGAAAGAAGTGTCTCAGAAGCTTTCCAGGGTTTTTATTAGGTCTTTTTGTCTGTTTGTTATTCTCCTAGACCCTGATGAAGGGTTTCCCCTCTGCTTTTTTCCTGCCAGACAAGGTCTGGTCCTTTATGGCCATTCTGTGAAGGCTTCTAAGACTTGCCAGCTGAACAGGCTCTGCTGACCTCAGCATGCATTTCTAACTGGTTGCCAGCCTTTGCTCATACCAGAAACATGAAATTGTGATCTTTTTTGATGCTCAGATATCTATTTGGCCGCCACCAACCCATGGCTGTGTTAATTCTGACCGTTGTCAGAAGCATTTTACCACTGAGTTTGAAAGCACAGACCAGAAGAGGTGACTTACATAGCATGACAGAGGAAATCTGACTCAGCACAGGCAATTTGACCCTGGAAGCTCCTCAGGATGTGCACACAGGAGCAAGCTGCTGAATCTCATAAGCTGTGCAGCATGTGAATAGTCTCAGGGGAATGTTCTTGCCCTGCAGAAATGGTGAGGGAATTCCTCCTCAGTGAGTGAGGCTGCAGCACAAAGCTGCCAGAGCTTCTCCCTGTGCCTGCAGCCTTAGTCTGTGCCTAATACTCTTACATCAAGGCTGGAAAAAACCTCTAAGATCAAGTCCAGCCTTTGGCCAAACACTACCTTGTCAACTCAATCAGGACAGTAAGTGCCACATCCAGCCATTTCTTGTATTGCTGTGATGGGTGCTTGGGTGTCTGGGTCATCCTTGAAGTCTCTTTGTGCTAAACAGATTGTTCCAATCCAACACAGGGATGTCCATGATGGATGTCACTCCATCATTTTGCTCTTTGTGCATGCCACACACACTTAGCATAGTGGAAGGAAAAAGAAAAATCCCAGCCCAAATTAATCCAGCATCCCATTATGTTTTTCTTGGTGCTGACAGGAAGCAGGTTTTCTGGGAATCTGGTATCCAAATTATGAAGATGTTTATGATAAAACAATACCCAGGGAGAATTTTGGATAAAGCCTGCTCCAGCTGTAAGCAACATCCTCCAGCCTTAAGCTCCTGAAATACAGCATATATGATGAATATATATATATTCACAGGAGAGTAAATAAAGGTTAAACACACAGAAGCAGGCAGTATCCACAAGGAAAAATCTGATATTTCAGGTAATTATTTAATTTCAGAAGTAGTGTAGATATATACGACTGATTATGTGACTTCTCAGCATGTGGTACCTGGACCAGAAGCTTTTAAAACACATTCCAAGCTCACAGTGATAATAGTGCAGATAAGAAATGTTTTCTTTTTTTGCCTAAGAAAGTAAATAAAAGTTTAGGTTGCTCTGAAATGCAAATTTCTTGGCATTTTAAAGGATATCAGTAATCTGATTTTAGGCAAGTTGAATGCTTTTGTTTCGGCTGAGTCAGTAATCCCAATTTCTTCCATTTTCAATTGGAAGTAAAGCGAGTAGATTCTCAAGGGAATTACAGATGGCACAGGTGAAGATGACTCATGTTTAGCTGTCTTCGTTTTAGGGCATTAATCTGAGATGCCAGAAACCTGCATTCCTAACCCTTGTGCTTTATTCAGGGTCTGGGATCAAAGTTAGTCATTTTTGTTGTGATTGCAGAGGAGTGCGATTGCATCACTAGGCTGTAGGGTTTTGGAGATGGCTCTTTCCCTCTCCTGTTTAATATTACTGATTTTATATTCATTGTACTGGAGTGGGCAGGAAAGATGTTTTTAGCCTGTGACTTTGTTATTTCATATTATTAATTTGATGCAAACTATGAATCAATTTTTGGGCAGCCTTGCCAATAGTTTTGCTTGGCTGGAACCATGTAAAATGGTGTAAAAAAAGCCCCCAAAACAACAAATAAAAAAAACCACCCTCACAATTCCCCCCCTCATTGCATGATAAATAACCAACATAAGAAAGTTGGTTATTTACCAACTGAGACTCTATTTACCAAGTAAGACTCACAGTACTGTAGTGTCTTGACCAAATTCTTGCATTTATTTTATAGATGAGTTAGCAGAGCTTGGGAGAGTTATCTGATGGGCCTGTGGCCATATGGAAAATCTGCAGGAGGTCCAGGGAAGGGAGGTCAGGGTTCCTGCTTCCCACTCTGTGCCTGGAGCATGAGGTGGTTATTCCTGATGCTTTGCTTGCCTGACCATCAGTGTCAAAGTAAACAAGCTCATGCCAGTTTCAGGTTTCAGAAGGAACAGGTGACTGGAGGCTCAGATAATCATAGTGAACAAGGATTTTGCTGTGAGGAATGGCCATCACTATTTTCAACACATTTCCTGCAAGTCTTAAGCAAAACCACTGCTTTAGCTCAAGTCCCACCCAGGCTGCATGGAGGGTTTCTGGGTGTAGGGCTCTGATGAGGGAATTGTTTCTGCAGCAGGGTGGAATCTTCCAAGGAAGAAGAGGTGACCACAGAAGGGATAAAAGGCAAAACAAAACTCTGCTGTGCAAGAGTCCTGCTGTATAGTGGGATTGCAGTGCCAGATTTTGTTGACAGCATCACCTGCCCACTTAAACCCCAGATTATTTTTTAGGTTGTTGTGTGGTTTCTTCCACTGCCTTTCCTTTCCTCCCTTCTTGAGTGGTTCAGCAGAAGGAAATGGAGGTGTCAGGTGGGAAAGGAAGGGGTGTTGGCAGCTGCTCTTCCCTCTACCCACAGCAGTCAGATGTGCTAGGGATATTTCTCCCTCCACATTTTTCTTCCTGAAGCCTCATCAAATGGGTGGAATATTTATCCAAGATCGTCAGGTCCAACCTTTGAGTGATCTGCACGTTGCCAACTAAACCAGAGTCCTGAGTGCCATGTTCAGTCATTCCTTGAGCACTTACAGGGGTTGGTGACTCCACCACCCTGCTCAGCAGCCTGTTCCAATGCTTGATAATCCTCTCCATGAAGAAATTCTTCCTGGTGTCCAATCTGAACTTCCCCTGGCACAGCTTGAGAACGTTTTTTCTCATCTTGTTCCTTGTTCCTTGGGAGCAGAGCCTGATTCCCCCCCAGCTGTCCCCTCCTGTCAGGGAGTTATGCAGAGCCAGAAGGTTCCCCTGGAGCCTCCTTTTCTCCAGGCTGAGCACCCCTAGCTCCCTCAGCTGTTCCTCACATGACTGGCTCTCCAGACCCTTCACCCTTGAAGTGTGAATCACAGACTACAGCAAACAATTAAAATCACATAATGCAAATGTTGCGTAAAAGAACTGCATAAGAGGTATAAACTTACAAGCACTGCAGGAAGAAAAAGATTTAATGGAGGGAGAGAAATGAAAAAACTAGTGGCCAATATTTTAGGGCCAACAGTTGTCCTGACCTTCAAGTCTTAGCTTGTGGGTGAGGGAGCCCCAGGGACAGCTGCCAACAGGAATCCTGGCATGGATGTGCATCCATGGCTGGAGGAAGGGCCCCACAGAGCAGAGCCCAGCTCCTGTTACACACCTGCTAGGGAAAGACTGCCCTACTGCAAACAAAAGGGAATTTGGCACCTTGCTTCTCCTCAAGCTGGCTTGCATTGCTTCTTTAATGTTTATAATACGTGGTAAGCTAAAGGGTTGTGTTCTTGTTGCTGCATTTCTTTTCTTGTGCCAAGTCATGGCTGCATGGATGAAAATTTTGTGTCTTTTATCCCCTTTCCCTGGGAATCCTATTAGGCTGTGGGCCTACTACATGGTACCTTTAAAAGCCCCTCATTTCTAGTTTTCAAAAAAGTCTACAGATCTTAATACCTCTGCCCTAGCATTCTCAGTGCAGTTTTCATGACTACCCCATAGTTTAGAGATAAAACTCCCCCATAGTTTAGGGAGAGTTTTAGTGGTCTCTATATTCCTTGTGTTTGTACTAAAAAGGGAGCTCAATTGCATCTTTATTATTTATACATGTATATATTATTGAATATTCTATAGGTATATTTAGGAAGAATTTATTTTGGTTTCTTTTGATTTTTCAGATACAGCCAGGCTTATATTTCAATAGATCCTCTGCACAAGGTCTTGGGAATGCATGAACACTGGCAATTGATATTCTCACAGGCACCACAAAGGGGTTTTAAAAAGCAACTGAGGGTCACAAAATAGTTTAGTAGCAGGTACCCACAGTAGGAAGCAGAGATAGTCCTGGAAACCAACAAGGCCATGGGTGGCAAAAGGGGGTGGAGGAAACATTCCCTCTCTGGGAGGATCCCCCTTCCCAGCAGGATGGAGCAAGAGCAGCAGAGAGGCGGTTTGCATCTCCTGGGAAGTCACAGCCATACAAACTTGTTCAGCTTTGCTTTTATGCAAAGTGGATGCAAATTTTGCTAAGCCTGGGCCAGGAGCTGCTTGTCCTGGGACAGAGGAGTGTGTTTCAGGACACCTCATGCAGGAAGAGGATGGGCCCAGACCATGATGGTGCATGTCAGGCTTCTTTGCACACAAGATTTAGTTTTGGACAGGAGAAAAATCAAGGCTAGCTGGGATCAAGAGTGCTAATGCTTTTGTCAGTTAGGGAAAGCAACTAAGTTTTTTTGCCTCTCTGTTTTGTGTTTTATTGGCAACTTTTAAGTGGTAAGAAATGTGCAGGCATGCTTTGGCTTCTGCAGATTGTAGCTGACCAGCAGCAACTCCTACCATGTTCATGCAGGTGTGAGGGAGGTGGGGGCTGCCTTCTGCAGACTTTAGCCTGTCCTTGAGCTTAGAGATGTCCTTAGCAGAAGTAAATCCATATCACTGATAGTGGCTTTCCTACAGTCACTCTGTTTGGAATAAAAATCCATTTGATAAAACAGTTTATATTTTTAAAGAGATCTTCTGGCAGACTATTACCTTAATAGCAGCCAATAATGCCCACTTGTTGCTAAAACCTCTCAAATGGCCATGTTGCTTTTCCTCTTCTTCATTCCCAGGGACTCTGGTGGGGAACAGTTATGATTTTGCCAACTCCTGGGCTTTGCACAGTGAGAACAAGCGCTGCAAGAGAGTGCAGACTCCAAGCAACACCTGCAACATTTCATCTGATATGGCAGAGAAGGTTGGTGCTGCAAGATGCCATTCCAGTTTCAGTCCTACCCTACCTGAAAGGCAACTTGCCTGCCCTTTGGCAGAAATCACAGAATATTCTGATTTGGAAGGGCCCCACAAAGATCACCGAGTCCAACTCCTGGCCCTGCACAGACACCCCAACAATCCCACCCAGTGCCTCAGAGCATTGTCCAAATGCTCCTGGAGCTCTGGCAGCCTTGGGGCTGTGGCCATTCCCTGGGGAGCCTGTTCAGTGCCTGACACCCTCTGGGAGAAGAACCTTTTCCTGATACCCAGCCTAAACCTGTAACATATCTGTCTATATAACCACCTTCCCCTCACCCCAACCATTAAATGGATGAACAAAGAAAACAATAGCTTGTTTGAGGCTGAAGTGTGAGTTACTGCCAAAGAAGTTATGATGTTACTTGTGGAAGGTGTGTTTCAGTGATTCCTCTAGAATGAGGTAAATTCCCTTTCTGATTGTGCCAGCAGGGAAGCATCAGTTCTGAAGCCTCTGTGGGCACTGCCTCCCCAAATGGTATTTGTGAATTTGTTGCAGTTTATATACTTGGGAGTCAGCAGAGAAGGGAGATGCTCCAGCCAGGCTGTTTTTGACAGAGGAGATGTTTTCTGTTGGTGTTCCAAAAGCTCTGTGTCATCAGGCTATTTCCCTTCCCAGGAGGAAGTTCCTTCAGCTATGCATGCAGACAGTAGTGCTGATTTACTGAAGCAACACAGAACTGTTTGCCTTGGCCAACTCTGTGACCCCCTTTGCTGAATCAACCTTTTTCTTCTTGTCTTTTATAAGTACAAACAAGTCTCTTGTTTCCCTTAGGCAGGGTGTGGATGCAGGCAGATGGTCACCAGCTCAGGGAAGAAAGTAGCTTTGAATATTTACTGAAGCATGTGATGTTAACAGGTTATGACTGTCATGGTAAATTGAGCCTTCATCCCTCGGGTTACAGCTGATTCCATGTACTCTGTTGTAAATCAGAATGATTTCCTGGGTGATAGATTTAGATTTATACCAGAATAACTGAGGCTGAAATGTAGTTGTGAGTTTCTCACTATTCAGTCCCATAGACAGGTATTTGCAAAACTAGACTTAAATAGTTTCTCAAGAGTAGTAGCACTTCTTGGAATATATCTGCTCTCCAGGCACCCTGAGTGCTGGTTTCCCAGCTACCTGGAAAAGGCTAACTAAGAGTTGGACAAGTTGCCAAGTTCTGACTCTTTATACTTCCATTAGGCTTTTGGATGGGGATGCTTCACATGTGTTGTGAAAGGATGCTCATGCCCCTCAGCACTTCAGCCTCACTGCCTGCAAAACTGGCTGAGGATTTATAGCAGTGATTTCAGGTTGGAAATCTCCAGCTAATGTTTCTTGCTTGGGCAGAAGTGGTGTGTGTGGGGTGTTTCTGTCATGGCTGGGGCAGACTGAACCACCTGACTTTAGTAGAGGTGTGTGGTGCAAAGCACCAAAGCATGAGGGGTTCCAACCTGGCTGAGGCTTTTTTAGAGACAGGGCTGCTCAAATGGAGCTGCTGGAGCCAGTCCAGAGGAGGCTACCAAGGTGATCAGAGGGATGGAGCAGCTCTGCTGTGAGGAAAGGCTGAGGGAATTGGGGTTGTTCAGGCTGGAGAAAAGAAGGCTTTGGGGTGACCTCATTGTGGCCTTGCAGTGCCTGAAGGGAGCCCACAGGAAAGATGGAGAGAGACTCTTGACAAGGGCCTGGAGTGACAGAATAAGGGGCAATGGCTACACACCAATACAGAGTATGCTTAGACTGGATATCAGGAAGAAAGTATTCCCAGTGGAGGGTGGGGAGGCTCTGGCACAGGTTGCTCAGAGAAGCTGTGGCTGCCCCATCCCTGGCAGTGTCCAAGGCCAGGTTGGATGGGGCTCTGAGCAACCTGGGCTAGTGGAAGGTGTCCCTGCCCATGGCAAACCATCCTATGAACTCTTTAAACCTGGTTACAGCCCTAGAGAAAGTGTAGTTGTTGTGACTGGCTGTGGTCCCTGGAATTGTATCTGTTCAGGTGAGTTTAATGTTTAGAAAGTGTCAACATTGCAGCCGACGCTGGGGAGTGGCATGCGGGGTGAAATCCAGTCTGATGGGTCGAGTACAACTAATTTGGGTTTTACACAGATACTGTTAAATATTGATGCTTTGTGGATAAAGTTTTCTTTCCCACAAACTGAATGAAATTATTTTCTCTCTCGTGTGAGATAATAAATTAAGGCATTTAACGTTGCCTTAATTTATTCACTGTGCAAGAATAAACACAGCACTATTAATAGAAGTCCGGCCAAACAAGTGCCTCCTGAAGAATGTAGGGCTTTTTAATAGTGTGCTTTGTTTGCTTGCCTCAGCTTCAGGAATGTAAATCTCCTTGGTCTCCCAGCCTCCCTCCCAGCCAGGCAGTCAGCTGTTAGGTGAGGGAAACAATGGCTCTGCTTCAAGGCACTCCTCCCACCCCAGTGTCCCCGAACTGGGTGGGTCTGTGGTTTTCTTTACCCTCTCTGTCTGCCCCCCTCCCTGGCATTGTTGGAGAGGTGGCTTCTGGCTTCTTTCAGCAGGAATTGTAGTGACAGGATGAGGGGAAATGGCTTCACACTGACAGAGAGCAGGTTTAGATTGGATATTAAGCAATTTTTGCTGTGAGGGTGGAAGGCCCTGGCACAGGTTGCCTAGAGAAGCTGTGGCTGTTCCATCCCTGGAAGTGTCCAAGGCCACGCAGGATGGGGCTCTGAGCAACCTGGGATAGTGGAAGGTGTCCCTGCCCACGGCAGTGCAATTTGAATGAGATGATCTTTAAGGTCCCTTCCAACCCCAACCATTTTATGATTCTATGTAGTGGAATCAGAAAGCCCTGCTGCTCCTTTATCTTCAAATCCTAAAAAAGGTTTAAAAACGTTTTTCTTGGAAGTTTTGGTCTTGTTTAATGGCTCTTTGTGTCAGCTGAAAAGTCTTCAACCAGCTCACACTCCTACCCCACTGTTGCCAGGGCCTTTCCCTGCCCTCCACCTCTAAAGCACACACACATTTAGTGTGATTACCTGCCCTGCCTCGAGATCCAGAGAGCATTCCAAACTGGGCAGTGTTGGAGGGAGGAAGAAAGCCTTCCCACCATGCCCTGCCCTCTGCAGCTGATGTTTAATTATCAAAAAAGCACCTCACTGCATTGCCTGATCCATTCTTTCACTGGTTTAGGCTGTTCAACAAAGTACTGCAATTTAACAGGCTCTAAGATGACCAGCAGCATGGGTAACATGGATCTGAAATCATAAATGGGTGATCTGGAAAGCTATAGCAACAAAGCAGCCTTGGAAACAAAAATGTGTATGGTTTAAAGCATTGCAATTGTTTACTGTCTTCTTATACATTACCTTTATTTTCTAGATTTTACCTCTAGTAGAAATCGTATGTGGAGGTCAGAGGTCGCTATATTGTTTCCTATTTTATTTTCTTATTAGGAAATTATACCTATAGTATGTTAGATGTGAAAATTATTGAAATTAAAATTCAGCAGATTTCTGCTTTTGCTGAAATTCAGCTCCTACTGCAGTTGGTAAGAAACAGTTCCTCCATTATCCCATGGAACACTTCCATATATAATAAAGAAATAACATTCATTCCCAGATCTGAAAACAAGTAGAAATTTTCAGCTTTGGACCATAATTTGTCATGACTGGGGTCAGTGGCAGGTCCAGCCCTGTCCCTGGAAGTGTTCAAGGCCAGGTTGGTGGGGCTTGGGGCAACTTGGTCTAGTGGAAGGTGTCCCTGCCTGTAGCAGGGGATTGGACTAGAGGCTCTTTAATGTCCCTTCCAATCCAAATAATTCTATATAATATCACAATACATTACATGGGTGAAAATGATGTCTACTATATAAAAAATTTCATTTTTCTTCATCTGATTAATCAGCATTCAAGGAAAGTAATTTCTTTCTGTTGTTACTTAGTCTACTCAAACATACAGCCAGTGTTTGGTGCATTAAACATACTGGGTTTGGATGCTTTTAATTTGGAGAGATGGGAGGCTAAATCATTCTCTATGAAATATATTTGCTGAAAAATTATACCCAGTTATGGCACCAAAATATACCTTTCCTGAGTGTTTTGGAGAAACCATATGTGGATCTGCACACCATAGGGTTTAAATTCAAGGGAATGAGAGGGTGTCTTTGATTTCTTCTGTTAATTTTTAGGTTCTCTCTCTTTCATGGTAATTGTTAAGCTGTAGACAAATGCAGTTCATGCAGCAGCAGAAGGAAATGCCACAGAAATGGGAAGAATGTACAAAATTCCACCTCCAGCTCTGTGTGGTGGGCCTGGGGCAGAAAGAAGGTCAACAATTTTTGTGGTTGCTGAGGGCTGCCAGTGCCAGGACCCTGCCAACCTATTTAAAGAAACACTTAAAATGGGATTTGTGCAGAAGGAAAGGGAGAAATGTTATGACCTTCACCTGCATTTCAGATACTGCAGTCAGTCCTGGTAATTTTAATCTTTGCAGTTATGTAAGCACCCTAAGCACCTTTACCCTAAGCCTGAGGCTTCACTCTCCAGCCTGTTGGGTTTAAATATTTCTTTGTGTGGAGTAGCTTCCATGAGTGGGAATGTTACAGCAGTGGCTGAGGCTGCCATTATCTAATACTCACCACCGTCCTCTAAGCTAAAGATTAAGAACCTCTCTTAGTCCAGCCTGACCAGTGAGTTTTAAAGAAGGAAAGGATTGAAAATAAAAACAATTTGCAGAATGGTTAAAGTTGGAAGGGGTAATTGAATCAAATTCCCTGCTTCCAACTGGGCCATCCTAGATCAGGCTGCTCAGGTCCTTGTCCACTCACATTTTGAGTGTCTCCAAGGGTGGTTGTTCCAAACCATGTCATTGCCCATACCCTCATGGTGATCTTTTGTTTGTTTGGTTTTGTTTATATCTATTTAGATTTACCCATATTTCAGCTTATTTGTCATGATAGTTGAGATAAGTCTGAAAGATGGGAAAATTTCAGCAATAATTTTTTGCATAAAATCACTGGAAAATCAGACAAAATTTGAATGGCAAGAAAACCTTTTTGTAGAGAAAACCAACTGTTTGTTGCTTTTCAACATATATCCCTTGGTTTCTAGATAGGGCTGAGCTCCAGCTGACTATGCTGTTAGTGAACAAACCCAAGACCAAAGAACCAGAGAAAAAGAAAAATGGATTAATTTGTGTGTGTGTAATCTCCTTTATTTTTAAGTCATTCCCATCTAAAATGTTCTTTTTAGTAGAATATACAGTCTGAGTTTTGCTCTTTGAGTTGTATTAACAGGATATTACCCTAAGAAACTTTATTAGCTCAGCCCCTAAATGGGACTGTTGCATATACTGGTTTTTCTGCTGCACTTGATACTGTCTGGATCAAGGCTTTGATCCAGGAGGTGCTGTACTGCTCATCCTCTGAAGGGCTCTGAGCTTGCTTTTGGTTTTATCAGTTTCATCTCCAAGCACTGCTGTAATAGCTTTCTTGGCTGCTTCTGTTGTTGTTACTTCCACCCTTAGGGCACTTCTTCAGCTTTTTTGTACTTCTGTGAGCAGCACCAACCACCATTTATGTAATTCCTGCTCCCCCCTTCTAGTCTTATTTTTTCCTTTTCCCATCTGATTCAGCATGGTGGGTGCTGTCTGGGCATCAGAATTATCCCAGGCTGGAGCTGAATTTCTGATTTTCACCATGTCCAGCTGTCAGTTAGCACTGTTTCAAGTTCCCTGAGTCCTTTCTCAGAAAGCTCAAAACCTCTCTGCACATGTGATTGTTCCCTGAGCCCTTTGCTAAACTTGGAATACATTCCCAGTAGACTAGACATTTCTGGTTGGTTTGTTTTCATAAGCAAGAAATTCTGTCTTGGCTCAGACATGTACCAGCTTGAGTTGATCACCTGAACACAAAACACCCTTTAGCCAAAAGAAAAAGGTATTTTCTACTCAGCAGTTTTCCCATACAGGCACTCCAACTGCCATTCAGAGAAGACATCCTGATCTTTTCCTGTGGGGTTTTTTTTTGCTCTCCATTTTTCATCTTCCAGAAAATGAGAAGATTATTTATTTATTTTTTGCACAGCAGCTTGTGTATGCTGTCACCTCAGGTACGTGTGAAGTTTTTTAGAAGAAATTAATTGTAACTGTGAACCCTCTGAAGAATATTCCCCCCCGCCAACCACAGCATAACACCTGCAAAATAAACCATGGTTACATTTACTTACATAAAGCACTGACAAACAAGTAGAGAGACAGTTCTGTTCCAACTCTTTGTGGTTGGGTTGGATCAGAAAATCCTTTTTTCACTTACCTAAACTCTGTGCCATCCTTTCAGAAAGTTGCACTGAGGACCTCAGACTCATTGGACTGTGACATATTGTGCACAGAAGAGTTTATTTGGGAGCCTCCCCTGGAGAACTTAATCACACACTAAGTTTTCCTTAGGTTTTGTTTCACATACAATTAAGTTTCCTCTTAGGTTTCTGCTGTCAGAAAGAAGAGGTCTTGTTGCCCTCCTCCCATCTCCCTGTGGTGTCCTCCCCTCACACTGGCTGTCACCACGCTGATTTAACTCAGGAGAAGAGCAGAACAAATTGCTTCTCTTCCCTGGGCTATTGTTCTCCTATTTATCTGAGCTAAATTGACCTGTTGTGCTTTGGACAAGCCAGCAGGAGCGACGGGAACGTGTGGCCAGAAGTGGAAAACAAATTTCATTCCGGGAATTTCAGTCAGACTCAGTCTTTGCCTCAGACACCTGCTCTGGTCGCTTGTTATCCAAAAGATTGTCTGGTTGTTTTTCTTCCCATGTACCTCAGTTCCCCTCTGTTGCTGTGTGCATCTTCCTGGGAATCCAGACACCATCCAGCTCTTTTCTGGGAAGCCAAAGGAGGTAGAATGCCTCCATCCTTTTGCTGACTGACTGACATGTTTCTATGTGAAACATCCCTTGTGTTACTCCATTCTATAATAATCAGTATATTACCGTAGTCATGGATGTGATGAATAAGTGATGGAGCTCACTATTAGCTCTGAAGTTTTATTAACTGCTTGGTGGTGTTAAATAAGAGCTGTGATGTTGTTCAACAGCAGTGGTGACAGTGTGGAAAAGTTGAGTTTTCCCTCGTCTTTCTGAGACAGTAGGAAGTAATTTTGTCCCCTTTGCTCTTTCTCTCTCTGTCCCTTTGCCCCTCACTTCTCCTGCAGGGCGTCCTGGAAATCTGCCAGCTGCTGAGCACATCCCTGACCTTCTCCCGGTGCCACCATCGGGTGGATCCCGAGCCGTACGTCAGCCTCTGTGAGAGGGACATCTGTGCCTGTCCCCAGGGTGTGGACTGTCACTGCCCCGCCTTCCTGGAGTACGCCAGGAGCTGCGCCCACGAAGGAGTCATTCTGGAGGGCTGGCCTGAAGAGAGCTCCTGCAGTAAGCTGACAGATTTATTCCTAGGCTGCTCATCCCCAATAAGATCCTGCCTGTCTTGCAGATTTATGCCCTGCAGCTAAAAGCAACTGGTGCCTCTTTAGGAGGCTGGTTCATTTATAGGAAGTGGCTTTGCTCACTCCCCATCTCAGCTCTCCATCACTCGCCTTTTTCTAGAAGTTTTTGTCCCCAATGCAGTATTGTTTGACCTGTCTATAAAGAAGATCCTGAGCTGTTACATGTCCCACCACAGTGTACACAGGCAGTGAATGCTTATTTGATACACAAAGGTGTAGGCTGGGATGTTCAGGTACTATTTCACATAAGGTTCAGATGTTTGATGTTTTCCAGCTTGTATTTTTAAGTCAGCATCTTTGTGAAATGTTCTCTAACAATTTTGCATAAAGACAATTGTTTCACCCTTTATTTGCTTGAATCAATTGCCTTGAAATTGAGATGTTGCCTTTTCTGAGCCAATTTTTGTCTAGGTTAGTGATCCTGATTGCATTTGAACTGCTGCCCTTATTAGCCCAAATTTGCTGAGTTCAGAGGTCCTGATTGCATCTGTGCTGAGGTTTTGCAACAAGGAAGTGCACAGATTGACTGAGATGGATTGTGTTTAAAGAAAGTAATGTTTGCACCCACTGCTGATAAACCACTGTTCTCCAGTGGAGGTAATACAGAGAATTCAAAAATAAATTAAAAAATCCACTAATATCACATTCTCAATGATTTTTCTCATGTTTTTTTGTTAGGACAATTTCCTTGGTATGTTTATGTAAATTGATTTCATGGGATAAACAGTCTGATTTGTACTGACAACACTTGGTTCTCTGGTAAAGATCTTCTGCTATTGGCCACTGAAGAAAACTGTGCCTTTAGACTTCAAGATGCTGCCAGCCACTTGTTCTAGGGATTGTACAGTCTAAGTTCTAGCAGTAATTTATTACCTTTCCACTGGGACATAAAAGAGATCTATTAAAGCTCATCTTGCTCAGGGTGTGAGCCAGAGAACCCATTTTTGCTGGGGCTTTTTGTAAGTCTGATTAAAAGCCACAAGTGAAATGATCCCTTCTGTGATCCCAGGGGCTTTAGAGCTCATTTCTAACCCTTGAATTCACGAGCCACATGAGTTTGATCTTATCTCCTGGGTCAGGCAAGAGGGAAATGTCCTGCTGCCACAGCAGGAGCTTAATTTTCTATCACCCTTTGTCTGTGCTATGGTGCTTTCTTAGGAGATGGGGATGATGATGATGATGGAGGTATGGAATGCTCTGCTGTGTGGGAAGGGCTCCAGTGCTGGGCACACTGTGCAAGTGTGAGTTGGTGCCCGAGCCCAGGGCACCCAGAGCAAGATCACTCCTCCCATCTCTTCAGCAGAGGATTTGCTTGGAAAGGGCAGGCTCTAACCTCTTCTTCCCACTCCATGCCCCCACAGTCTTGTAGGGCATGGTGTGTGTATGCAGTGGAGAGAAGGAATGGCTGTAATAGAGTGTGTTTTCAAAATGGCCTGGCCTAGATAATGGCAATAGTGGAGATACAATGGCATGGGTGTTATCCTGAGCTGGTGGTTCTTTGGAAAAAGGATGATGGGATTTCAGAGTTTTAACTGTCTCCTGGTTCTCCCTGGAGATGCCAAACAGGATAATTTCACAAATGAGTGGAGTAAGTGCATGGCATAAAGGTACAAAACAACCATGTCTGTCCAAATTGCTTAGATATTACTGCAAAACTTCTCCCTGAATTTGATTATTCTTAATGCACTTGGGTTTAGTTATTAAGACTCAATTTATGAGAAAACAAATTGACTTTAACCTCTGAGTATTCACCGTGCTACCTGACAGATGATGATATTGCAGCAAACTGAAAATCAAATATTCTAAAATGTTCTGCTTCTAAAAAAGAAATAATCATTTGGAAGCTGACATGACCTTTTGTGTCTCTGTGGTTCAACCTTTGATAATGAAGGGATTTGTTGGTTTAAGAGTTGTTGAGGAATTTGCATTTCTAATTTCTTTTAATTGTTTCAGGGCCAAGATGTCCAGTTGGCATGGAATATAAGGAGTGTGTATCCCCATGTGCCAAAACCTGCCAGAGCCTGAATATCAATGAAGTGTGTCATGGACAATGTGTTGATGGCTGCAGCTGCCCTGGTAATTTATTTACTGGATTATTTACAGAGAAACATTTGGCAGTCAGGCTACTATTTTATTAGAAGAAGGAAAGCTGTGTCTTCCCTTAAATTTTCTTGAAATCAGAAACACTTCTTTTTTCTGGGACTATGCTCTAGAATAATCCAGTTTTTGTAGTGCCTGTCTGCTCACTCCATGAAAGGGCCATTTTTCAGAGCCAACTAAAAAGTAAATGTTTCTGTGAAAATCAGTACCAACTAATATTCCAGGATTGCCTTTATTTCTTGGTGAGAGACTGCTTGCCCTTGATGTACTCCTTCTGCATTGCTTGGGTTAGAGGCAAATACAGTTAGGGGAAGAAACAGCAGAGAATACATTGAAGGAATTTCTTGCAGAAAAACAGTACATGTAAAGCTTGCACTGCCATTTCAAAGGTCTTCGTGATTTAGGTGAATAATTAAATTTATTATTGAATCTTCCATACAGGAGATTTGATTGGATTAAAGGGAACAGCCCAGCCACGCCAATGTTCCACTTCTGTCTGTTGTACTTAAAACCACTGCAGGAGGAGAACTTGATTCCTGGCTCCATTTCGAGCTGTTTTTTAAATTTGATTTTGTTCATTGGGTGCTTTGTTTGTTTTGAGTAGGGACTATCTCTGCATTTCACCCTGTCTGAGCTTTGTGAATGCACAGAGGTGTTGAGTGTCCCCTTGTACAAGATGCCAAGTATGATGGAGGTTTGCAGAGATTTGCTTTCCAGAACAAGGCAGTGATGACAGTGTCAGCCTTGTTTGAGGAGTCACTGCATCCAGAGTTTGGTAGTTTCCCATTCAGCTGCCAGTCTCTTCCTTGCTGGAGGTTCAGAGGTGTGGCAGGGCCTGAGAAGGTGCACATGGAGGGTGACAGGTGATGCAACCAGACTCAGGAGATTATTTTGTTGTGAAGGATCCAGCTACTGTATTTTTGAAGTCCTGGAAGTGTTGGACAGAGTTGAAGGAGGTGTATTCACTGGCTGCACAAGGCCTCTTGCTGTATTTTTCCTTTGGTAGATGCACTGGTCTGTTTGGCATGGGAAAGGTCTAAGGAGAGAGGAACTGAGGAGCAGAGAAGCAGGAGCTCCACACAAAGAGTAAAGGGCACAAGAATAACAACCAGCAATTCAAAACTTTAACTGCTGTTTGTTGCACAGCCAGAAGGGAAGAACCTGGATTTGAGTTTGATAGAAAACCAGGAGGATCTGAGAGATGACTAGAGGGGGTTTTGATGAGGAGTCTACCTTCATTTAGCTTCCCTCCAGTGCTCCAAGAGCAAACAGGGCCTGGAGGATGTTTGACAAATGTCTTCTTTCTTTTTTAATTTTTTCCCTCTGTTAAATGCCCTTCATGGTTACGTTAATTGCTGTAAATGGAATTACTCTTGCCAGGAAAAGGCAGGCATTCTGTTTCCTTGTCTCTCTGGAGAGCCAGAGAACTCCTAAATGCTCAGATCTTGTTGTGATTCTCTCTCACTGGAAGGATTTTCTCAACAGCCAAGATCTTTCCAGGCAGCTCTATGGGAAGAATAGAAGAAAGGAGACTTACCTGGGTCTTGCTGTCAGTGGTGACTGTTGCTGCCAGGGAAAAGAGCCACAATCTCTGCAGGTGATTAGAAGAGTCCCTCAAAGAGAAGGGAGAGAAGTGTTCAAGAAAACAAATGTTTTGCCACAGCAGCTCTTTTGAAAATGGGGGAATATCAACTATCTCTCAATATAGGGATAGAATAGAAAGCACTATAAACTAGCAATAGAAGCAAGACCTACCTTAGAAAAGTCTCATAACTCTTTTGTGCCTCTGTTTATCCTTGGAGGGTAAAGAACTCTCTATAGAACAGGCAATTATAGTTGTGTAATATGGAAACTTCAGCAGTTGGACCCAAGTTAGGAAGCTGGCCCTTTTGCTTGTTGCCTCTGCAGAAGTTCAGAAGTGGCTTCTTTCTCTCAGACCCTCTCTGCTAGGCTTACATGGTGTTCAAATTTGTTTCTTCATTCCCCACTTCGCCTCATCTTTGTTCTCTAATGACAAATACAAGACCTGTGGACCCCCTTTACTGCAGCCAGTGAAGTTCATGGGTTTTCCAACAGTCAGATCCCAGACCAGCTCTTATCAGCTTTGTGCTCCCTGTGTTTGATTTGTCGATGTCCCAACGTGTGTTCTGGACCTGAGGATGTGCTAAGCAAAGAGCTTTTCTGGGAGCACCAGGAATGCTTTGTTCAGCAGGTCTGAGGGAGAGGCAGCACCAGAAGGAAAGCAGACAACTGCAACTGTGGGGCTTTTTGGCAAGCCTTATTCCCTTTTATTGCTGTCTGTGACTAAGTATGGATAATAATTCATATGAAGTCTTGGCAAGGCATATGAAGAACAAGAAAATCTAATTGTATTTATGTTCCTGTCCCTGTGTGTGTGATATGGGTGTCTGATGCTACCTGACCTATCCAGAGGGGCTGCTCCTTGATGGTGAACACTGCATTGAAAGCTCTGACTGCTCCTGTATCCACTCTGGAAAACACTATCCTCCTGGCTTCACCATCTCCCAGGACTGCAACTCATGGTAAACCCTGTGCTGCTCTGGTGTGGTTGCTGTAGATAAGTACTGCACACTGGTCAGTGACTGTTTTGCATTCTCTTTCTAGAAATCTCTCTACCTTTAAAAATTTTCCTTTCACTGGCAAGGGATTTGCTCTCTTATTGGAATTGCCAGCCCCTTCCAAGAAGTGAGCTGCTCACAAAGGCAAAATCAGCTCTGTTTTTAAAGGGATATTTGATCTGATAGAACAACATGAAGGTCACACTCCTTCAAAGAGCAGAGAACTACCTGTTTCCTGTGGATAAGACAGACCAGCAGGTTCCCATGTGTGGGTAGTGTCAGCAGTGGTGTCTTTGTTTTGACTTCCTACATGTATTTAACCTCTAAACCCCATTTCTTTCCAAGAGGAGTTAGCCTAAGGCACGTCCTTGGAACTTGTCACAGGGCTAATTAGTCTTCCTAGCATGGCTTGTGATTTTTCTTTCACTCCTGAGTCGCAGACTGGAGGGGAAAATCCAGCACTTTAAAGAAAGGAAGGGGAATTAGTCACATATTCCTGATCTGGTTTTGTGTTCAGTGTGGACATACTTGTGCAAGCAGTTTGGACAACTCTTTACTCAGAGGTTTCCAATTAGAGCACAGAAGAGGACTCAGTGGAGACCATGATATGCAGAAGAAAGGTGGTCTATGCATCAGCCCTGTTTATCAGAAGCTTTTCATTACCTGCACCACGTGTCCCAGAACACAAACTAAACCATGACATGAGCATTTTGTCTTTTTCCCTGGAGTCCTCTGCAGCTTTGAGCTTGGCCACATTGTTCAACCTTGGTGCTCTTGGGAGATGAGTGTAGCCTGACAGGCTGGGTTTTTTATTGCTTGTGTTTTGTTATTGCTTCCTGTTATTCAAACTTGATGCTGCTGTGGAGAACGTCATTCCAGTGACTCTGCATTTAACATCCTCAATAATCTGCCTCCCCATAAATGGTTTTCAAGGGCTGGGATAATTAAAGGAATGAGAAGAATATAGTAGCTCTTGAAGCAAGAAGTGCAGAGAGGCTTGTGGTGGACACTGGAGGTGATCACAGCAGGGGAGTTTGACATAAGAAGAAGCAAAGGGGAGTAGGTTTGTTTAAGGGCTAATGAGGGAACTTTCACTGCCTGAAAATGGGGCCAAACTCTTCTCAGAGGCAAACAGTGAAAGGTTGTTATGTAATGGACACAAGCTGCAAAAGAAATTCTGTTTTGACACAAATAAAAAATCCGTTCCCTTCCCCAGTGCTGTACTGGCACAGCTGCTCAGAGAGGCTGTGGGACTTCATCTTGGATATTTCTAAACTCAAATGGGCAAAGTCCTCACCCACCTGATCCAGCTTTGTTATTGCTTTTTCTGAGTTGGGGACTGTAGTAAATGATTTTTCTAGAAGTCCCTTCAAACATTTTTTCCTATGATTCTGTTTTATTGATAGATATACCTTGAGAATTGCATTGAACTCATTCCACATCAGTGGAATATAGCTGAAAACTCCATACAGACCTTTGGCAGGGAAATACAGAAGTCCTTAAATTCTGCAGCCATACCCATTCGTATTACCAGCAATTGCTATCAAATGATGGGAAGAAGGGATGAATACATTAAGAAATGAGGTTATGGGAGATGGAAGGGATGTTGGGGATTCCCTGAGACTGGGGACCATTTTCAGGTTCTTGGGAAAAATGTGCAACAGAAGATTTAAGTTCATGTTAAGTTTGTGTACTCTTGCCTAACTTGCTACTATCTCTTTCCTAGCATTTGTCGACGTGGAACATGGATCTGCAGCAATGGGGAATGCCCAGGTATGTTGGCTTTACTCTTTTCAGGTTTTGACAAGTAAGCCTTGCCTACATCACTCCCACTCGTGCCCCACTTACATTTTTTTTTTCACCCAGAAAAGCAAGTCTTTGTTCTTCCTTGCTTGCTCCAGTACAATCCAGCTGGGATCCTACTTTTAGGTTCTCCTGAGATAAGTCAGACATTGCCCTGTGTGGTTTATGTACAGCAGTGAAAAATTCTGTTTGGTGGGAAGGCCAATTCCTGCTTTGATTACTTAGTTTGCCAATTATAAGGATCTGTATGTTCAGAGGATTGGCTTCCCCCCAAAGTATCAGCACTTAAAGAGGAGGATGGGGGTGGTGTATGCAAACACTCAAAATGGAGATGATGTTTTTAGTGAGGTGTCTCTTGTGTTTGCTCATTAAGGATCTCTCCAAGTGCAGAGAATCTCACTGTCTAAAACACAGCCACAAGGGCACAGCCCAGGCTGATTTGTTGCATCTTTTAGCTAATGGGCAGCAGCACGATTACAAACAAGAAATAGGTGCCTTTCTAACTTCAGTTTTTCCTTAGGTTACAGCTCTTAATGTCCTTGCTCTCTGGGCTGTGAGGAATAATCCATGGGCCAAATTTTCATCCTTAACTCTGGCCACATTTTCTTCATAGTGATTATAGAAGTGAAGATAAATCTGGTATTGAGGCTTGCAAACAGAAGGTTGATATCCAGCTCTGTGCAAGAGGCAATGTAACATTGCAGCCTTTTTCTGAATTGGGAAGCTGTCCCAAATGAGGAGAAGTGGAACAGAAAGGCAGCTTATTTTGGTACCTTCTGCCAATATTTCTAACTCAGCTTTCTGCTAGGCTTGTTCAAGACTGAATGTTGAATACCTGCAGCTGTTGTACATGTGTCTGCTAAAAAGTCTATAAACTGTACTGAGACAGTATGGGAGGGCAGCAAAGCCTCCCAGAGTAGCCAAATTTATACTGTTACATGTCCTGGTTGTCTCTAATTGAAGTAACATTGCAGCACATTGAAATTGTTGGTTAGTTACCAATATTTTTAAAATAATGTGTCCAGAAAATTTATGTAGTAACTCATATAAGCTCTAGGTAGTTCTGTTTTTCTTTTGAATAACTTTTTTGCCAGGAAAGATTGCTTTCATGCTGTGGAAGTGAATTGCTCAGCTGTAAGTTTGGTGATAAGGTGAATCCACAGCTGGAGCTGGCTGGCACTACCGAGAGGCTTTCAAGCTAAAATCATGATGGAGATAATTATGAAGGCAGAAGGTTTTGGGAAATTTCATGGGGTGCATTACATCAAATGGACTAGACAGAGGGACCCATAAGAAAAGACTTGGCCACAGAAAAGAAATTTCCCTTTCAGGAGCAATGCCTAAGGCTGGGACCTGTCTTAGCAGTCCCCAGTTCCCTGTGCTACAAACCTGTCCTCTTGTTTCCTTGTTGCAGAGAATGCCAGGGAAATAAAACTCCAGGGGATAACAAGCATCTGGGAGATTCTGGACTTCTCTTAGGGTGAATCAGAGCTGTGCAAGGCTGGGAATCCTCAGGATATGTTCTTTAGCACCAGCTGGTTTTAGATAGTAAACACTGAATAATATGCTGAAGAGGGACATTTCTTCATGATGTTCATTAGACAGATCTTCTTTGGAACTCAAAGGCAGTGAAGAGAGAATAACTCATGGAGTTCACCTGCCACCTTGTAAGGTTTAACTTCGCTCCAGTCTTTGGCTGGTGATGGCCAGTGTAGGCCCAGCACCTGAATTTTGGTTTAGATAAGGAAGTGGCTGCCCACCTTGTTTGCCATGGGATCATCTCTAAGTGTGGTGGTCTTCTCATATGGAAGATTTTTTCTGCCAGCTCTGTGGAGTTGGAGCCTTACCACGTGTTTGCACAATCCCAGCTGTGGTACCTGGATACTGCCTTCCTGGAAATGAAAAGCCAAAACTTACCAAAACACCTTCAAATGCTGATGTGTTTAAATAGCTAGGTGTTTTCTAGTAGGAAGGTGGTAAAGCCAGGCTTTCACATTATTCTGTGTGG
The DNA here is from genome assembly GCA_013398995.1 of Alaudala cheleensis. NCBI lineage: Eukaryota > Metazoa > Chordata > Aves > Passeriformes > Alaudidae > Alaudala > Alaudala cheleensis. The sequence continues at coordinate 534,031 of VWYE01007841.1, forward strand.
TCTTCAGATGTAGCCATTGTACCTATAGAATTATATTTAACTTTCTGTTAGTTGAGATGATGGTTCAGGGTAAAGTCTAACATAAATTCTACCCTTGGAAGGATTCCCACAGATATTATCTTCCAGCTCTTTACTCTCATAAGGTATTTTATGTTCAAATAACTTATTGGTATTTAAGACATGCCAACAAAAGAATACAGGCTTTTCCATAGGCACAGATTTCAGCTCTTTACTGCAATTTATTCTGTGTTTCCCAGCTGTTGTTGGTTCTTCTGTTGCTACTGGCAGTGCCTTACAGAAATAAAGAGTGAGATAAGGATCTTGCTGGTTCTTTCTGGTCTGTGGGGCGCTTGGGCCTTGTACAACCTGTTCCACCAGGGCTGCTTTCCTCCCTCAGAGGCTTGTGGGGGCTGAGCAGGATTTTGCTCACAACTGGCACTGGGATGATTAATGGCTTTTTGCTTTTTCCAGGGGAATGCTCTGTCACTGGCCAGTCCCATTTCAAAAGCTTTGACAACAAGTACTTCACCTTCAGTGGGATTTGCCAGTACTTATTTGCCAAGGACTGTGTGGAAAATTCCTTCTCTGTGATCATTGAGACGGTGCAGGTAACAGCAGCCTTGGCTGCTCTTGAGAGAGGGGGCAGGGCTGAGGGACTATGACATGAGTTGCAGATGCACAGGCCAACAGAAGTAATTTCCCTATGAGATAATTAGTTTAAATAACAGATGCAATCTTTCTCCTTAGTTAATAAGTGTTTTGCTTCTCCTCACCACCATTCCCAGGAGCCTGCCTGGGGATGGAGACTTGTGATGAGGTTTGGAGAACAGGCTCTCTCCCACTCTTTGCCAGCCGAACAAACAAAGGAGAGGTTTTGCCCCTTTCAAAGCACTCTGGCTGCTGGTGCCTCCCTAATGCCTGTGGGGAAAGGACATTTCCTTGCACACCAAGGAGAGTGCACTGGCAGAGCAGTGCCTTGCATCGCTTCCCCTTTAATCGGATTGGCTGGTGAATTTTTGTACTCAGACAGCAGCTCTTGACTTTCTTTGCTGCCTCCCCCCATGGATGTGTGAGAGGCAGGAAAGGGAGCCAGGCCAGTGCAGGGAGGGCTGGAGACTCTGAAGGGGGATGTCACAGGGAGGTTAACACAGTCGAGAAATGAATCGAACTGTGCTTGGGAAAAAGTGAACAAATCTGGAGACTGAAAAGGACCCTGAAGGAAGCAGAGGGGAAGAAAGGGATGGGGGCAGAGGAATTGAAAGCAGGGAGAGGTGCAATGGAGACAGGAGACTGACAGGACGGAAGAGGTGTATCAGCCTGTCCTACAGCACCAGGGAAGTTGCAGGCTGTGGAGGAATGGGCTGTGACAATTCTCCACACCATCTGCATCTGTCTCCTTCGTTAGGCAGCTCTGAGGTCATCAGTGCTTGGGAACCTGCAGGACAGGTTTCCACTGAAACTTCCCTTTCGAAACCAGGGAGGAGCCATGGGGCCCCTGCAATCCCTGTTCCTGGGTATCCCACAGCTGGGAAAATAAACACTCCAGGAGTCTGGGTAATGTGAACTGTGTGGCTGTTTGCCAGGCTGTGTGGGTCAGGTGGCCTTCCTGCCCCAGCTGTGGGGATGGTCACTGCTGTGGGTCACTCCCAGGGGTCTGGTGGAACACCCACAGATCCCTTTCCAAGTTGTGGGATGGGGATCTTAGCCCTGGTGTGTGATTAGCGGGATAATGGAGGGAAGGCTGCCAGCCGGCTGTTTGTGGGATGCAGAAACCAGACCTATAAAACCAGTGTGACACTCAACACCTCCCAAATTAGATGCCAAAATTCCTTCTGGGACTAAGTCACCAAGAAAGTGAAAACTTGATGTTTGAGGCAGGTTTTCCCTTCTCTGCAGTGTGCAGATGATCCTGACGCTGTGTGCACTCGCTCCGCTTCCATCCGGATCCGGGACATGGACAACAGCATCATTAAAATGAAACATGGAGGAGGAGTTTCACTGAATGGACAGGACATACAGATCCCTTTGCTGCAAGGTGTGTTCACACAGCCTGACTCTGGCCAGCCACTGAAAGGCTCCTATTTAGTAAGGGTTTTAGACATGCCTTAGCCCAACTCAATCAAAGAGTGTTTTCAATGCCAAACTCTCACTTGCAGTCTCATCTAGAAGCTCTGTCATTTCAGCTTCTCTGCATTCAACTGACACATCTTGACTTGGCTCCTCTAAAATCAGGAGAATTAAGCTGGTCTGCACTTGTAAGATTTGTGAAAATCACTGTTGGTCCATTCTTTTTGAAATTATTATTTTTCAACCAGAAACTTGATATCATGGACTCACAGAATTATTTGGTTTGGACCTTAAAGATATCTCATTCCACTATCCCAGGTTGCTCAGAGCCCCATTCAGCCTGGGCACTATCAGGGATGGGGCAGCCACAGCTTCTCTGGGCAACCTGTGCCAGGGCCTCAACACCCTCACAGGGAAGAAATTCTTCCCAATATCCAATCTAACCTTCCTCTCTGTCAGTGTGAAGCTGTTTCCCCTTGTCCTGTTGCTGCATCTTGTGAAAGCTCACTGACACCCTGTGGTTGCCTTCAGGTGCCCTCCGTGTCCAGCGCGTGGTGAGGAGTTCCGTTCGCCTCACCTACAGGGAAGATCTGCAGATTGACTGGGATGGCCATGGAGAACTCCTAGTGAAGGTACTTCTTCTGTCTGTTGCATTTCTGCCTGTTTGCCCCCTCACTCATTCCGCCCTAATATGTACAAAGATTTTCTTGTCTGAAGTCAGAAATTGCTTTGTGTTGCATGTTAGAAATTCCTTTCCCTTGTGCTACCCCCAGAGTGACATACAGGTCCTTTTGTATTCCAGAAACAAGCACTTCATCTTACAGCAGCTTGGTAGCTTTTTTTACTTTTTTTCTGTGTGTGTGCAATGACAGCTGTTACTAACCATGAACAGTTCTGTGTTTTTTTCAGCAGATACCCTCCAAAGTGGAGTTTTGTTTTTATTTGCTTTGACTGCCCTGTCTAAAACAATGGATGTGAATGACTTAAAACAAGGGAAGAAAAGGCCTCCAGGGACACAGTTACTCATAATTTCCAGGAAATAGAAATCAGCTCATCGAAGACGTGTTGCATGCTCCTTCTACTGTGAGGAATGTTTGAAGTCAGTCTTGATTAACAATTAGGTTTTGTTGGTGCTGCAGACACAGCAGAGTGCAGAAATACCCAAGCCAGGTTTAAAAGAAATCTGGAAGAAAACTCTAACCACAGCTCTGCTGCCTTTGAACACCCCTTGCAGTAGGGGTCTGCTCACAGAGAGGAGTTTTGTCAAGAAAACCAGTTTTCCTGGGATTTTCTGCTGAGTGTTAAATATTGCCCTCCTTGAACCATGGCATTGCTTTTGCATTCTCCTTGCCTGCCCCAAAATCTGGTTTAAATGTCATGTCTGGCACAGCACAAAGGGTTATGAAAACCAGTTCAGAACTGAGTTCAAGAGTTGAAAAGAAAACAGATTAGAAAAGTCTGGAATAATTTTAGAAAGCATCTGTGGGTTTGTGGTTGTTGTTTTGATTTAACCTGTATCTCTGTGCTCTGAGAGCCCTAAAAGTTCTTTTAGGGCTTAGAATAATCCACTTCAGTCCCTTGGCACATCTCAGGAGTTTTGGCTTTCCTCAGTATTCAAACTATTTTTCTCCCTGATCAGAGACCCATCTAACCTGGTAAATTTTTTGTCCCACTGAAAACAAACCTAATTTTCTGCTCCAGATCCTCTACCCATAAAACGGTAGAAGTTTCTCCAGTTATGTGCTCCTTCCCTTGCTGGGCATCTAAAGCATCTCTTTAATTGCTTTTGGAGAGTTGTTTTATGCTGGATTTGTAGACTGACCTGTTGCCAAGGATTGCTGACAATTGGAGGAAGTGATACACTTCCATTACCTTGTTCTGGCAAAAATTCTTCCTCTGTGTTTCTCAAGAAGGCTCCCCTTTCTGTGATTACCTGATATTTGTGATTTGAGCTTCCACTCCAAAATACTCCACAGTTTGGGCTTGTCTGAGTTATTGTTCCATCCGCAGAGTACGTGAAAGAGTAGTAGTACTCTTAGGAGTAATATTTATCCTCTAATTGTTCTTTTTGATGCTCCATATTTATTCTCTGACCCCTGTGTTTGAATGCTGGGTAGTATCAGGTCATCAGGTTTTTGGATGATGGTTTTTATTTTTATTTATGCAGAAAATTGGTTTTCTTTAAAAATGTGGATTTTGCTGCTGTTTGTTTGTTTCACTGGTTACTCCTGCAAGCCTGCCTAAACTAGCACTCTACTACATGGGTACAGAGAGCTTCTGTAGCATGAAAGCTCCTGAGTAGTTGATAGTGTTTGTAATGTACCAGAGCTTTACTCCTAACAGAAACTGACACTTCCTACTAAAATGAAAGGTATTGGTGCCTTTGTGCTGCAGATGTTGCTTAGGAGATTTCTTCCTGTTTACCTCTAGGTTTGGGGTCACCTTTCAGCTACCCCTTGATTTGCAGCAGGAATAAAACAGGGTGAAAAGTGCACCTGCTCTTTTGGATTATTGGAAGTTTTAGTGTGCCTGCAGTTCCTGTGGGCTGGAGGAATCTCTAATGCAGGGTAGCTTTAGGGGTATTAGTTTATTCCTTATTTTATCTAGGGCCCTCAGTGTTGAGGAGAGCATCTCCAATATTGCCTCAATTTTGTGATAAAACAGTCTGTTTAAATTTCCTTCATTGTGCATTTTTCCTTTAAGATGTGAAATGCTCCCAGGTGCAGTCTCTTTCCCCAGATTGCCATTAGAATTACATTAAAAAAATGCTACCCCCACTTTCACCCTCCTTATTTGTATTAATGAAGGGGGAGAATAGGGAAAAACTAAACTGGACTGCTGATCAAGGCATTAAAAAATAACCAATTTTTTCTTAGTTACCCTCTGAAATTTACTGTACTGTGCAAAAATTGTCTTTCTGCTACTAATAGTAGCATTTTTGTTAGGAGTTTGAAAATACAGCACAATGGCATAGTGTCTGTAGCATTTTGATGGGTGTTTGAGAATTTTCTTGACTATTGAATTGTGTATGGTTCATTCCTTAAAAAAAAAATCTTGCTCTACAGTGGTAACCTGTTTTGAAAGATTAATATTGTGTTCTTTAGGTATCTCCAGTCTACTCTGAAAGGATGTGTGGGCTATGTGGAAATTACAATGGGAACCGAGGGGATGATTTTCTTACACCTTCTGGCATGGTGGAATCCCTTCTGGAAGACTTTGGAAACTCCTGGAAGCTCAATGCAGACTGCCAGGACTTGTTAAAACAAGACAGTGACCCCTGCAATCTCAATCCTCATTTAGGTACTGACCTCTGTCCAAAATTAATGTGTGCAGCAAGTGGTGATCTTCCATTTCCATTAAAAAAAAAAAAAAAGGAAAATAAAGAAAAAGAGAAGAGGCTAATGTTGCTTACATTACCACCAGGGTGGATGTAATATATGTTTTTTAAAACCCAATAAACAATAGCAAAAAACCCAAACAAACAAAAAAGTCCCCACACAGAGACTTGTATTAATGCAGGCTTCCTAAGGAAATTGGAATATGTTGTGAAAATTGAAAACAAAAATTAGTTTAATTTTGCAAATATAAAAAGGCAGCAGAAAGCAAAGGCCCTGTAAAAGGAATTACATCACTAGAAATAAAGCTAACACAAAATAAAACCATTGTTTTTCCTTGATTTGTTTTACTAGTGAAACATTATTCTTCCAGTAGAGCTCATGACATATGAGCTATGGTGCTGTCAGGATCAGGTGCCTGGCCTGATCCTGTTTTATTCTTGTGGGCTTTTTTTTTTCCTTCCTTTTATAAAAGGAAGAGAAAATGCTTACTGTGGCTCCTCTAGCTTTCCCTGAAAGCCACTCTGACTGATGGATTCAGCGTGAGCGTGTCATTTGTCTCTTCCAGCCAAATACGCTGAGGATTCCTGCTCAGTCCTGATGTCTCCTGCCTTTGAACCTTGTCACCATGAAGTCAGTCCCACTCCCTACGTGAAGAACTGCCGCTTTGATGTTTGCTCCTGCTCCAGTGGCAAGGATTGCCTGTGCTCTGCCGTTGCTAATTATGCAGCAGCCTGTGCCAGGAAGAGCATCCTGGTCCCCTGGAGACAGCCCGACTTCTGCCGTAAGTGCTGTGCTGCTCACACCCACTTGTTTTCCTCATCCTGAAGGGATTTTTTCTGGCAACGTTGGATGAAACATCTAGAATGAGGTGCCAGATTTTCCTTATGGCAAATGGTGAGAGCAAATCTTTCCTCCACACCGGTAAGGATGGAAAAGGTGTTCCCAGGGACTGCTCAGCACTGGAGGAGAGAAGCGTCTATCTGACACAGCTCCATAGAACTTTTGCCTGGATTTCTGTTGTCAGCTACTCACCTGGAAACTTTCTGAATGTGCCAGGGTAGGAATCTCCCAAGTGATTTGCAGTAATCCATGAGCTGCCTTTTTATGAGGCCCAGACTTCCCAAGTCCTGACCTCATCAGTGAGTCCTGACTTTAGCTGAATGAGAGGTTACAGAGGAAGCACAAAAGGGCAAGACAAACTTGTGTCAGAAGAGAATTTTGGCAGTCTTGTGGCACCACCCCTGCTCACAGCAGGGCTAAATTACTGTAGATTGCTGGAGGTTTTGTCCAGACAAATTTTGAATATTTCCAAAAACAGATGTACTGCAGCCTCTCCAACATATCTCTAGTCCAAGGCAAGATTAATAGCCAAAACTGCCAAGAGGCTGGAGCAGAAGAATCCAACACCTTTAATTTCTTTTATTTCTCTATTAGGTCAATGTGGTAGGAAAAAATCCATTGCCATGTAAATTTGATTGAGCACGGACATACTTTACCCATAAATATTTGTGAAGCGAATGTTTTTCCATTTTCCTGAGCAACTTTGTTATTAAGGAAAGAAGACAATTGAAAAATTTGGGGAAAAGCATATGTGCTTGGCAGATCTCCAGATTTGTTCTGCTACTTCTTCCCAAGCAGAGGGTGGGAAAAACATTTATAAACGGAGTGTGTAGAAAGTGGAAAAGAGAGAGGTCTCTGGTAGGGTCTGCAAAGTCAGTAATTACAACTTCTGCAGGCTGAAGAGTGTTTGCTGTGAATGAGAACAAACCCAATTTATATTAAGCTGCTGCACAGTTTTATAATATTTTACCTAGTTTATGTAAATGTTCAGATAGTGGAACAGTAATGTAATAAAAATCCTTTCAGAACTCTACAGGTCTGGAGGCTGAAAGAAAGAGCAGCGATAATGCCCCATTGCTCTTTCTGTAATTGAACAAGTCAATTTTCACAATTAATCTTTAATAGTGCAGAGCTGCTTATTCCTTTCTGTGCATTTCAGAGAGCTTTGTGCTCTCTCAAAGTGACGATTTCCCTGATTGCAGATCCATCAGCCCCCATTAAATAATCCTGGTGCCCTAGACATCTCCTGCCATATGAAGGAGAGCAATCCCTCTTTCTTAATGGGCTTGAGATGTGAATGTGCAGGTTGTGTAATTTGTGCTGATGACCCACCGCACTGAATGTGTGCTCCACCCCTACCTTCATCCCCAGGGATTCGGTTTCTTGGGAAATGACTTGACAGAGCCAGTTTGCTTGATTTGGAGTGGATGAGTGCCAGGGAGCAAAGTCATTAGTGCAGCACAGCATTTCTGCTGTGTGTCAAGCTATCAAGTGCTTTCAGCTCCCCTATCTTTGACATTATTTTAGTTGCAGTTTGATTATCTAAGACCTGACTCATACCCCTGTAGCCCACCATGAATAAACACTGGAGCCAATCCCTTCATGCTGTAAGGGAGGAGCAGACAGGCCACACCGTGAAAGGCTGTGTCTCTTGTGCAGTGCATGTAAAAAATTGGGTAAAACTCAGGCTGAAAGGCCTGAGCCCAGAGAGCGGTGATGGAGTTAAACCCAGCTGGTGGCTGGAGGCCACACCTCAAATCCTGTGTCCAGTTCTGGGCCTGTCACCACAAGAAAGATGTTGAGCAGCTGGAGCATGTCCAGAGAAGGGGACGGAGCTGGGGAAGGTTCTGGAGCACAAATCTGATGAGGAGGAGCTGAGGGGGCTTAAAACTGGAGTAAAAGAGGCTCAAGGGGGACCTTCTCTCTCTCTCCAACTCTGACAGGAGGGTGCAGCCAGGTGGGGATTGGGGTCTGCTCCCAGGGAACAAGGGACAAGAGGAGAGGAAATGACCTCAGGTTTCACCAGGGAGGTTCAGATTAGGTTTTATGTAAACATTCTTCATGGAAATTGTTATCAAGCACTGGCACAGACTGCCCAGAGGTGTTGTTGAGTCACCATGCCTGGAGGTAATGTGGTGCTTAGGGGCATGCTTTAGTAGTGGACTTGGCAGTGTGAGGTTAATGGCTGTATTCAGTTATCTTATGGTCTTTTCCAACTCAAATATTTCTATGTTTACTTGTTTCGTGTATATTGTTCTGTGGCATAGAGTAATCAGTCAACAGGTCCTTAGATCTTCCTTCAGATTCTAGGACATGTTTCTAAGCCCACTATTTTCCTCGAAGTGGTAGTGCTGGGGCAGTTGGTAGCTTTGCATGCCTTCTGTAAGAGGATTTGTATAGGATAAATCCAAAAGTGCTGGAGTAGGGAATTAAGGACAGGCTCTGAGCAGCATTTGAGGATGGCTACAGTGCATGGTGGGCCTCAGCATGGTGGAGAAACTGTGTTAAATCTAGTCCTGGCAAGATGCACCTTCACCCAGAGGTGGCAACGTTTTCACCTTGTGTTACTTGAGGAACTGGTCACGGTTTGTCTCTTTCACTCTGATTTCAAAACCTGCCCACAAAAGCTGCATGAGCTATTTGATGCAAACACTTTTTTTCCCCACTCTGTCCCACTGTTTCTCATCTTATTTCTGGGATAAGCTGTGCTTCAGGGCACAGCATTGAGCTATTTTGGTTTTATAGGAGCCATCCACAGGGACTAGATGCACCTTGCCTTTTCCTCTCATTTTCATGTCAATAATGGGATGTTTTTTTTTTAGTGGCAGTGTATTACACAGAGAGACAACAGGTCTCTCCCAGTCAGTTGTCTTGCCTTTTTGCTGTTAAAAGCTGATGTTGCTGGGAAGGGATAGAGCAGTGTTTTGGGATGTGGCATTGGGAAGCATAACTGGAAAAACCAGGGGATGATCTGAAAATTTAAGGAGATGCATGGGCAAGGAAAATCTTAGAATGGTTTGGTTTGAAAGGGACCTTAAATATCATCTTGTTCCAAGGGATACCTTCCACTAGACCAGCCCCTTTTTCCAAGTTCCTTTCAGCCTGTCCTTGAACACTTCCAGGGATGGGGCAGCCACAGCTTTTCTGGACAACCTCTGCCAGAGCCTCAGCATCTTCACAAGGACAAATTTCTTCCTAATATCCAATCTAAACATGCTCTCTTTCAGTTTGAAGCCATTCCCACACATGAATTACAAAGCCTTATCTAAGAAAGGAATGCACTGCAAAGTTGTCCCTGTGGACAGGGAGTGTTACCACTCACTAGAAAGTAGGCCAGGATGTTGGGCTCAGTTATCCCATCCTTTTTTGAATCTTGAAACACATGAACAGATGTACCCATCTGAAATGTGCCAAACCAGTTCCATGTTTCCAGAGGTTCATGTGTAGCAAATAAAACTTTTGGCTGAGGCCTCATGGTTGTCCTTCTGGGATGTGCCTTTAGTGGTGAAAGTTATTTTTAAAATGGTCCTCAGCCCTGGGCTGTGCCTGTACAGGGTTTGATTTGCTGCAAAGATCAGGTTTATGTAAATTAGAAGCACATTTTTGTGAGTGGCTGCCAAAGACTCCTGTAACAGTGAATGAGCATCTTCTGCTCAGTCCAGATTTAGGAAGCATTTGCTGTATTGATGAGCACACATTTCTTGGGCTGTGTTGGGACAGGTACATTCAGCAGTTTGGGCACAAGTCCTAGGGATATTTTTGGACTTTGGGATATTTTTGCTCTTAAGAAGTGTTCATGCCATCTTAGATGTTTCTGGGCCAGATTTTCAGTTTTAGGGTGTTACACTCCCACATATAGGGCTGCAGGAGCCTCAAGAGAAGCTGGTGCAACCATGTCTCTCATCAGTAGGCAGGAATAATTCTTCATTGCAGAAGAGTTTTGTGAAGGTGACCACAAGCCACTGATCAGCACAAAGGCCTTGCTTTGCTGGTCCAGCAAACACCTGACTGAGGCTGCAGGCCCATCCTGTTATTCCATGGCTGCCAGAGTCCCCAGGGATGTGTGCTAGAAGAGAGCAGGGATTATCACATCATTCTGCAGTGATGACAAGAGGAAGGGCTTTCTCTGTAACCTTTGATCTTGGTTTTAGCAAGGTACAAATGTGCCAACTTTTCGTTTGCAGCTGCTTCCCTGAACATCCTTTCTCATCACTTTACAACTGTTTGCTATGGAAGGTTGCTACAAACGACAGTGTAAATTCTGGTTTATCAGGAGGCCTGTTAAAATCAAACTCTTGATAAAACAAGCTCGTTTTTCTTGTCTTCTGCAATGTGTTGTCATAGCTGCCACCTAGTGCTGATGCTGATGTGTGCAGAGGTGAATGCCTCAAAATCGGCCCTGTAGAAGTGGAAGTTTTATAAACTAAGAAACCAAAATTACTCCAAAGGCTATAATTAGTCTCCACATAAAATAATTAATCATTAAAAAATCGTTACTATCAAGGTTTGGCTCCATGATTGCTAAATTACTTCATTATTTGCACCTGTTTCCATAGACATCCCAGCATAGTTCTGGGATGTGAGGCTGTAAAGCATTGCAGCACTCCTGTTTACCAAAGCAGAAAAGTACTTTTCTACTACTTTTCTACTTATTTTGACCAAATACTCCCTAAGGATATTGCAAAGGAAGAGAAGTATGATTGTGTGCATGACCCTTGTAATGCTCCTAACATGTGGAATCATGGAATGGTTTGGGTTGGAAGGGACCTTACAGACCATGTCATTCCAACCTCCTTCCATGGGCAGGGACACTTTCCACTAGACTAGGTTGTTCTAAGGGCCATTCAGTCTGTCCTGGGACGCTTCCAGGGATGGGGCAGCCACAGCTTCTCTGGGGCAACCTGTGCCAGGGCCCCAACACCCTCACAGGGAAGAATTTCTTCCCAATATCCAATCTAAACCCACTTTCTGTTAGTTTGAAGCCATTCTCTGTGGCTCTGTCACTCCAGGCCCTTGTAAATAGTCTCTCCATCTTTTTGTAGGTTCCCTTCAGGTGCTGGAGAGCTTCAATTACATTATCCTGACTGTGATGCAGATAATAACAGAGGTTGGACAGAGCTGGTGTTTCATGTTCTGGGTGAAAGTTTGTGGCTGGATTTCCATACACAGTGCAGTGTAGTCCAGTCCTGACATTTATTGGGAACTTCCTTTAGTAAGGATTTGTTTGTGTGTACATATAAGCAGTGCCTTAGGCTACACCTGTGCTGCAGTTTAGGAGGGATGGTGTAACAACATTGACAAGTAAATTGAGCAAATACCTTTTAATCCCAAACTTCTCAGTCTGTTTTAGGCAGCTCTTCCTCTAGCTGGATGTGGATCAAATGCTCTTCTCCCTCATGTGTTCCCCCAGCAATGGCCTGTCCTGAAGGCCAGGTGTACCAGCAGTGTGGGACGCCGTGCAACCAGACGTGCCGGTCCCTGTCCTACCCGGAGGAGCAGGACTGTGAGCAGCTCTGCCTGGAGGGCTGCTTCTGTCCCCCTGGGCAATACCTGGACGAGCACCAGCAGTGTGTGCCCAAGTCCCAGTGCTCCTGTTACTATGATGGGGAGATCTTCCAGCCAGAGGATGTCTTCTCAGACCATTACTCCATGTGGTAAGTGCACTGTTTGTGACCCTTCCCTACACGTGTCACTCGGATTTTTGGATGGCTTGAGTTGTTAAATGGGTCAGTTCCTTTGCATCTTGCTGAAACTAGTCAAAGAAAAGACAAGATTTTGCTTCCAACAAGACAAATGGTGAGTTTTGCTGTTGTATCTCTCTCCATTTAATTTCAAATCCCACCTTACTCAGAATTACTCAGGATTAAGCCCTATTCTATGAACAATTCCTGCCACTTTGAAATGGAGCTTAATTACTGACAATAGCTGCTTTGTGGGCTTTTAAAGTGTCACTTTAATGTACTCTGCTACGCTTCTTAACTGTTAAAACCTAATTACCTCTTGTCAAAGATACAAGTATTAAAAAACATTTCTAATTGTTAAATTGAATAGCAGTACACTTGGAGCGGGAATGCAATTGCTGGGCAGGCCCAGTTTTGGGAACAGTGTGTTCTTCTTTTCCTCTCCACCACAAAAATCCCAAGTTTCAGGAACTAGGTGGTCCCTTACCTCTTTCCTCAGCAAAGCTGACTATTGTCTTGCCTGGCTTTATCCCTGTGCAGCTGCACTGGATCCAGCAGGACAGGGCCAGCAGGCAGCTGGGTTGCCATGCCTCTGTATCCCATCAACTCCCTCAAGGAAAGTTTGCCTTTAATGTTGGTAGACACCATGGATGGGAGAGCAGCAGCTCAGCCCCACTGAGGTGTAGTTTTGTATTCTGACAAGTTCCCTGTTGACTGAAAATCAGTGTGAGTGAAAGCTAAATGCTGTTCCATTAAATATAAGCTTTGTTTGTTTTTCTTAGCTATTGTGAGAATGGATTCATGCACTGCAGTACAAACAGAGCTCCTGGTGCCTTCCTGGCTGATGTTTTTGCTGATGAGAGGCCATCTCCCAGAAGTTAGTATGCCTTAAAAAATTAATCTTTTATTTTGATTTTTTTTTTCTCTTCGCTCTCCTGGTAGTGTAGGTTAGAGAAGAAATTGGAGAAGAGGTTGCAACAGCTGTGATATTGTGAGATTTTTTTTTATGGGGTAGAAATAAAAGGGATGTGTGGGAGGGTGCAGGGCTCACTGAATCTCACCTCTCAGAATTATAATTGTAATTAGCCAGTGCAGTCTCTTGAGCTGAAAAGGTTAAAGGATGCCTTGGCAGTGATCTGAGGTCCCCAGCTGCTATTTGAGGATCACAAGACATCAGTAACTGATGAGTTTTATACCTTCTGCTTCTCATTAGTGGGATGCAAACTCTTTTCTGGTGCAAATGAGGCTTTTAGTGGCCTGAAGGTTACAGTGCTGCCAGGTTTCCAGTGTGCCTTCCAGCAATCAGGAATCTCCATGGAACCTCCTGGAGACTGACAGCTGCCACATTTCCCATCAGTGGACAGGTTTCTCAAACATTTGACTGAAGGCTTTGAGAGGTGCATGGGAACACTTCTAGCATCTAACTGGGGTTTGCAGCTTTGGGGAAAGGCCAGCAGTGCTCTGGGATCTTTTGGGGTATCCCGCTGATGTATGGATGGAGCTTATGGGATTGTCATGGGATAGAGGGTGTGAGACTGGGTGCATCTCAGAGGGGACAGGGCTAGTGGGACTTTGGGGAGCCTGGGAATATCCAGGAGTTGGACTTGGTGATCCTTGTGGGTGCCTTCCAGCTCAGGACAACCTGTGATCCCTGTGGGAACACCAGTAGAGCCAAACACGGTGTCTTCCATGGCACAGTGACAAAAGCACCTGTACACGGGGTCTGGAGGAGATTTATGGTTGATGTTTGCCAGTGCCTTAGAGACAAAGGGTTATAGTTTGTCTTTGTACCTTCTCAGGATAAACCACCTTCTAGAGGAAAACACAGTAAATGCCTCTGTAGGTACAGGGCAGTGACCTGCTTCATGCTGCTTGCTAGGACACCAGTGACAGTGTCACTGGTTGTGTCACCTGTTCTTCAGGTGAGGCCTTCCAGTTGAATATCTCACCAAACTCTTCCCTTAATGCTCCTGAGACATACTTTTCCTGAAAACAGGATGTCAAGACTTACAAAACTTCAGAGAGTCATATGGCTAGTGCCACTTGAAATAAAATCTTGGAGTTTCTTGGGATATTCAGATCCTGAAGTCTCAAAGAGTTTGTATGGAAGCTCAGGGCGCTGTTATTTAGTCACCAATGTAGTTTTATTTAGTGTGGGGAATGGGCCTAAATACAATAATTCTATGATGCTGTTGCTTCCCAGAATACCAATTTTCTGCTAACTTTGTACAATACCTAGAGGTGTTTGCATAGCCCCACTGCAGTCTGGAATTGCACTTTTTTGCTTCAGTATTAAATACCTGCTTTCATGACAGCCTAACTGAGGTCACTCCAGGGGAAATAGGGGCTGTTTTCTTTGCCATGTCATGTGTAGTGGTGTTGCTCCAGGCTGTATTCTAAATTAGTTTTCTAATCAAATGTTGATCCACCTCTTAAAAAAAAAATTGCCAACAATACTTGAGTTCTAATTGCACTTTTTGTAAACTCATTTTTTTTAAGTAAAAAGGAGCTTGACATGCAGATTCCCCATGGAAAAAATTATCTGTCCTGCCGACAACCCAAGAGCAGAAGGAGTGGAATGTACCAAGACCTGCCAGAACTATGACCTGGAGTGCATCAGCCATGGCTGCATATCTGGATGCCTCTGTCCAAAAGGGATGGTAAGCATGTTTCAATGCAGCAGCAAGAAGCTTGTCCTCTTTGCTTTCTGGCCTTCATTCTCTCCTACCAACAGTCTTCTTGCAGCTTGGGAATAAGTGGTTGTGAAGTTTTGACTGTCAAGTCGTGGCTGACTTAAATAAGTGTATTAGTATATCTACATTGAAGATGAACTTTAGCTTATTAAAATAATTGTTAATCAAAATTCCACTTCCTTCAGCTCTGCTCCTAAACCCCTCCTCAGTCTTGCTGAACTTCCTCAGTCAGAGGGACAGAAGTATGCCCATATTCAGGCTGATCAGATGCATGGAGCACCTCTCCTCCAAGAAAAAGGCTGAGGGAATTGGGATTGTTCAGCCTGGAGAGGAGAAGGCTTTGGGGGTGACCTCATTTGTGGCCTTGCAGTGCCTGGAGGGAGCCCACAGGAAAGATGGAGAGAGACTCTTGACAAGGGCCTGGAGTGAGAGGACAAGGGGGAATGGGTTCACACTAACAGAGGGCAGGTTTAAATTGGAAATTAAGAAGAAATTGTTCCCTGTGAAAGTGGTGAGGCCCTGGCACAGGTTTCCCAGAGCAGCTGTGGCTGCCCCATCCCTGGAAGTGTTCCAGGCCAGTTTGGACAGGGCTCTGAGCAACCTAGGACAGTGGAAGGTGTCCCTGCCTGTGGCAGGGGCGTGGAACAGGGTGATCTTTAGGGTCAACCTGTTCTGGGATTCTCTGATCCAGCCACCCTTCCTGCTGATATGGGTTTCTCCTTGTCAAGTCTCCATTTCTCCAGCTGCCCTCCTGTGGGTTGTACCAAACTGAAGGTTCCCTGTGAGAAGGAATGTGGGGTATGAAACCTGCTAAGATGATGCCCGATGTGTCTTGGAGTTGTAGGCGTTATATTAAGCACAGGTTTTTTTTGGTTTTTTTTACTGAAAAGAGGCTTTCTGGGGTCCAGGGTTATGTCCCACTGCAACCCTCAAATTTAATGATTAGTTTAAGTGTTTTCTACCCCCAAATTCCTTCAATTATCTTACTAGAAAAACAGCTCCTCCCAAATTCTCATCATGCAGCAATTTCTAGCAATAATATAAACATGTGTTTTGAACATTGCTGCTGTATGTTGCTGATACACAAACACACATTTATGTAAAGAGATTCTACTCCAGAATAAAACGCCTACTCTAGGCAAAAGCTTAGGCTTGTGAAATATCTTGGAGCTGAAAAAGAACAGGATCTGAAGTCACCCATAAATTTTTGCTACAATTTTAAAAATAAGTGTTGCTTTTTCCACATTTCAGTGTGTAAATGCCTGTCCCTTAAGTGAAAAATATTCCTAAATAATAGCAAGTTAAGAGAACTTTGAAAAGGTTGTGTACTTGTAAAGTTCCAAGAGCTCCAAGGTGAACAGATTTTACTTTGCATCTAACATTCATACCTCTGATTCAGTGAAGATTTTTTGGTTCAGTTCTGAGACATGGTAATAGTTCACTTTTGACATAATTGTGAAAAACAAATTATGATAACTACTCCACAGGAAAATAACCCAATCCCCATAATAATTAACCTTCATGTTTGGTACAGTATTTAATATTCTTTTTTCAGTAAGTCAGAACACACAATTGTTTCATAAAATTTTTGCCACCAGAGCAGTCTTTGGCCTTTTGGAATTAGGAATTCCAGCTGACTTTGCAGTGATGTGAAACACACCCCTGAGTTCAACAAGGTGGTTTGTCAGGTTTTGGATTGAAGTATTAGGCTCAGTATTAAAAAAAAAAAGGTAAATAAATTCTCTGTCCACTAGATGACAGTATAGTTTAATCTTCACTTAGCTCAGCCTGGAATTACTTGTTCTCATTGGCTTCCCTTCTGACAGAGAGTAAAAATCACGAGATGCACCAAAGACAGCATGGGAGAAGCCCATGTAGAGATGATCTTGTAACCACTGCCATGCCAAGTCAGGGTCAAGCCCAGTCCCTGTTCAGGTGTGTCCTGTTTGCCCTGTGTTTGATTCCTGGCTCCACAGGAGCTGCCAGCCTGTTCTCAAAGAGCACTTTCCTCCTCCTCACACAATGGGATGAGGTTTGGGAGGGCTTTTTTTCTCATTTCTGTGCTCTTCAATGAGGGTTTGTGCTTCCCTCCTAGAGAAGGATTTGGGATTGTGACTAGGATCTCCTTGCCTCCTTGTCCTTCTCTAACACAAAGCTCAACAAAGTCAAATCAAAGTCAAAGTCAGTGTTTCCCAGGGATGTACAACAGAGATGAGCAATAAAGGGACTGGAAAAAGGAATTACCATTTCACTGGTCAGTCTCCCTTACTGGTGATCTGTAATCCTGCCTAATTTACAAGCACCCACAGAGGTGAGCTGCTGTTTGCAGGAAGGTCTGTGGGAAGTAACAAATTACTCAACATGTGTTCCCATAAATATTTGCACATATTATCATGCTGGAAGAAATTGTGCCTTCTTAGTTTTTGTGGTACAGTAGCATATGAAAGTTATCAATGCTCACAGATAACTTATTAGCTTGAAGACATAACCTAATTTTGCTCAACTGAAAAATAAGTGTTCTAATTTATCTTGACTTAGTCTTTTACACTGTTTTGATTTATAGCAAATAGAAATGTTCAATATGCCATAAAAATAATTTTTCTCTTTGATCATCTGGAAGGTGGGAAATTCTCCATACTTGTCACCCTTTTGCACAGCAGAAAAGAGAAATCATAACATATGTGCAGAAGTGTGGGGGAAAATATGCTTTCTCAGATTAGTTTACAGCACTTTGGTTTTTCCCATTGGAAAATATTAATAAATATACAGATGGAGTGTTAACCACCTTTTTGGGGAAAGAGAGGAGCAGAACAATCAGAGAGCACAAAATCCAGACACTCCAAAAGGAGGAAGTTAGTTTCTTTCTGTTCCCAACAACTGACACAAATTAAGGTTTAAAATTTAAATGAAAATATTTTATTGCATTCTGACTGCTGAAATAAAACTATTTCTAAAATGTTGATAAATTAATAGAAAAAGAAAAAAAAATCACAAACCCTAAACATCTTATTCAGGAAAGTTTGGAAGGTTTTTATTCTTGTGAACTGTTTTCAACTGAAATTTACCTGGGGAGCATTTTCAGTGCCCCACCACCCTCTGGGGGAAGAAAATTTCCTAAAATCCACCCGAACCCTCCTCTGACACAGCTCCAGCCATTCCCTCAGATCCTGTCCCTGGTCACACAGAGCAGAGCTCAGGGCCTGCCCCTCCTCCTTGTGCAGAACTGCTGTGAGCTCTGGCCTCAGTCTCCTCCAGCTGAACAGACCAAGTGACATCAGCTGCTTCTCATGTGGCTTCCCCTCCAGGCCCTTCACCATCTTTGTGGCCCCTTTTGGACACTCTTTAACAGCTTTAGATTCTTGTATTTTGGTGCCCAAAATTGCCCCCAGGACTCAAGGTGAGGTTGCACCAGTGTAGAGCAGGACAATCACCTCCTATGTGTGGGTAAGGAGAATCTTAAAGGTTCTGAAACCTGTAATATTGTCCTTCCTTTTGCAAGATTTTTCAAGGTTTAGCAATTAATAAGACAGAGTGAGGAAATGATGGACATTTCTGTTTGATCCCCAAGTAATGGGAGAAATGGTAGTCAACCACTTGTAATCCCATGGATGCAGAGCATCATCCTAAGGGCATTTAATGGTGCAAACAGCTGATGTTTTCATTACAAACCTCTGTCTTTTTGTGTGGTTGCCTCCCCAGTGCTGCTGCCTCTTGTCATCTCAAGCACTCAGGACTGCTAAATCTCCTGCATTAACTGCAGTCTGTTGATGGATTGAGAGACTTCCAGAGAAAATCCAGCTGCTAGTGAATAGTGCTCCTGGCCTTGTAGTGTAGCACCACATGATCCTTTGTAGTGCAGCATGGCAGCAGGCTGCCAGATGTGCCCCAGATTTTGGATTGGGTGTTAATAGGCCCAGTAGATTGTGTGTTACTGTTAACAAAATCATAATTCTTTGAGTTTTGCAGGAAAAAAAATGATCATTCTTCTGGTCAAAATCCACTTTGGGTTTTCGTGTGCTGCTTGCTGAATCCCACCCACCCACTCTGTCAGTGTTCAAGACAGGGTGCTCTTCCCTCTTTGTTGGTGGTTTTACAGCTGCTGTGCTGGTTGTGATAAAAATACTAATACCAATCTGTACCAGTTTTTAGGGAGCAAGGAGAAGAGGTTCTAATTCTTTTTTTACTAACCAGATGTCTAATCCCTAATTTTGTATCCTGAGGCAAGCCCTCAAGTGTATTGTCAACTGTGTTGCTGAACACTCTTCAAAAATTCAGAAATGTAGCCATGAGTGTGAGGTCATAGTCCTGCTTTTTTTCCTAAATGCCACCAGGAAGGAAGGAAAGAAGGTATTAAACTCTTCTTTCTGGTCTTCTCAGGACTCTCTCACAGTCCTTTAAAAAGGTGAGGGCTGTAGCTCCATTATCTAGAAAAGCATCCCTTTGTTTCCATCTTGCTTCTATTGAAGTGATTTTATTTGGCATAATGCAGCTCTCCATAAGCCACAGAGCACGTGGAGCTGCATATGAAGGAAGGGTCTCTGGGCTGTGAAATCTTATGAGTTGTTCCATGTGGCAGTTCTAGGTCCCCACAGGAAAAGGCAAAGCTGTTCTTCTTTATTAACCTGGCGTTCACACTACATTGATCTCATTGGCCCATATTTAATGGTAAAAAAAGAAATATTTTAATGATTTTGCGGAGAGAGTTTAAAATGGGAAGGTGATATTTTGTGACTTTTGAACGAGAAGAAGGGGAAGGGCTCTCTATTTGGGTATTCCATGCAACAAGAGCCAAACCTATCTTGGCTTTGCCAGAACTGCTATTGGGTGAAAAGTCAGCATAGCCAGCTTTGGTTATGTTTGATTCTCTAAAACTGGGGGTCTTCAAGATGGAAAGTAATCACAGAAAAAGAAAACAGAAAAGGAATGGAAAAACTGAATAATCTAAAGGCAGTTCTTGTTTTTCTTTGGTTGTAGTTTTTTGGTTTGTTTTTGGTGTTTTTAAGTGGGACAAATGATTTGTTGTTATACAAAGAGAAACTCAGATCAGAAGGGTGAAACTGAAAATATGGATGGAACATAATGTTCAATTTCCCAGTGGCAGGGCCTGCTGCAGAGAGAGCAGAATAATACCTCAGGTGGACTGGTATTTATCCTGCCTTCCAGGAGATAAATAAGGATTTGAAAGAAAATGAGTGATTACTGCAATTTTCAGAGGAGAGTTGATAGAGGATTGGCTTTGTTAAGGGGCTGTTGTCTGTGACAACAGAACCTGCATTTGCCCGTGGGTGGGTCAGGCACAGTGGCTTCTGGTCTCCTTGATGTTCCTATTTCCATTTTTAGTCCATCTGGGCCCTTTGTCTGCTTTTCTTTTCCAATTTGTTGTGTGTCAGAAGCTATTCACCTGCTCTCCATACTCGAGTTAGCCAGGTTTACTGCATCTGGGACTTTCTCATTGTGACATTCTTCTATAATGTCATCTGTTCTCCCAGCAGCTTGAGATGGTGGGAGCAAGCTGTGATTTATGTACCCATAAGACTCTGATTTATGCCCCTACAGCTCCATTTATGTTAATGGCTAAAAGTACTAGTACTACTGTACCTTTCTTACCTTGGATAGCCTTCATCCTTTCTTTCATTCCTTTCAGCCTTGCTTTTATTTTTCATCCACACATGCTGTGCTTGCTCCTGGCTGCTTGCTCACCCTGCACATGGCCATGTACCAAAAGCCCCACGTGGTGACAAACTGTGTGTTTTGCTTAGGTGCGACATGAGAACAGGTGTGTTGCTCCGGAGAGGTGCCCGTGCTTCCACAATGGAAGAGAATATTCCAAGGGAGAAACTGTGACTAAGGACTGCAACACCTGGTGAGACACTGGGAGGGTGTTTTTTCTCTTGAGGGGGCCTGCTGTCTTTCTGGTAACGCCAAATATTGTTTGTTTAACTGATTTCTTTTATAGAAAGCCAGTTTTTGCAGTGCAGTAATTGCACAGACACCACATTCCCTTTGTATGTTGCACAAAGATCCAATAAATTTCCTTGCAATGTCTGGCAACCTCTGCCTCGTGCCCTACAAATAGTTGTGTGTCTGTGCAACTCCTCTGTTGGCACTAGACAGTGGATTTTTCAACACAAGGTAACAATTTGGGACCTACATGCTTTGGGGTGGCAGGAGGGGAGCCTGGGCTTTATCACTTAAGCTTTGCTGTTGTGTTTCCCTTTTTGTTGGCTGTCTGAGGCCCTTCAAATCTGCCCTTTTCAGCCGGAAAGGGGTGGGATGCACCAACTATAATGTGATAGGAGCTCTTCAGGCAAATGATAAAGAATTAGGAAGAGAGAGTGTCTACCTCTTACATCTCAAAAGAGTGCTCTATGCATTGGTATATTAAAAAAGAAGAAAATAGATGGATCACTGGCACTTTCTTAGAAGAAAAGAGTGACTTCTCCGTGTCTTTCACCATTATCCTTCTTGGTTGCTAGAAAAGGATTTATAGGTCCAAAGTGGAGTTCTGGGCTGCTCAGTTTGCATGGAGGGAAGCCCTCAGCACAGCCTTTGGTAAAGTACAGTGGGCCCCTTTTGGCTTCTCCTGCACAGCACATTGGCTGCTCTGGGGGTGCTTTTTTTCCTATGTGTGTGAGGGGAATGGTGGCTCTTTGCTGCAGAGCTCCAAGAGTCCAGTCTGGGGGTTTTCTGAACTGAGACTTGAGAATCTGTTATGCATTCTACCCTATATGTCCCTGCCCACCTCTGTGGCAACCCCAGGAGCAATGTTTGTCATCCTCTGTATGACTAGGTGGAGTTGGGTTAGAGAATCAGCACCACTGCAGAGTCCAAGGCTTGATTTTTGTTTGGTACACTGCTCTTTGAATAACAGTGATTCCAAGTTTTGCATTTTTTAATTCATGTGACTGCTCCTAAGTAGCAGCAGTTAGCCTTGGATGAAGGTTTTACACAGAAATATTGACCTCCTAGTGTTTTATTTCATTTCTTTCCTTTGCCACTACACATAACACAGTGAATCCATGTACTGTAATTAAACCTGGGAAAGGGAAAGGCTTGAAAGGGAAAAAGATGGAGGAGAATTGATGTTTTTGTCTAGATACATATTCTATAACCTGCTTACATTGCATTTAGCTAAAAGTAACTCAGCTGAAAAACAGGCACCGTGCAAATTTTATTGAAACAAGAAGAGTACAGTGTGAAGCTCTGCAATGTTAAATTTGCAAGAATCCTCACAGCCTTTTTATTTTCAATTATTCTTATAATCTTTGATCTTAAAGTAGTCCTAATCATGTTGCTTCATTCTTGTAACTGCCCCCTTAATTCTGGTAATACCATTGTAAATTATATTTCCTCAAAGACATATAATTTCCTTCAATATCAGAGAAAATATTAGAAATCAGGGTTTTTCTCACTGATAAAAAGTTGTCCCTCAAACTTTAGGTGTTTTTGTGAATGTGAAAGCAAAATTGGAAATAAGGTCCCTTCAAAAATGTCACTAGGGCTTATTTGAACTATGTGACTTGGAAAAGTTTCCTGATGGTTCTCAGCAAATATCAAGTCAAATGTCGTTTAGAAAGTGATATAGGAAATTACTGTTGCTTTGAGAATTAATAAGGATTGAGAGTCTGCGTTTTGGAGGTCGAGATCTTCCTTTCCTTTTGTTTTTGCTTTTTGTACTGCTGTTGCAGGAGTTCTCATTCTCACTTGTTCTTAGCCAGATGTGAACACCTGCAAAGGCAATATATGAGCCAGAGGTGTCAGATTTGGCGTTTACATCCGACTTGACATATGGGAGACCCTAATTCTGAGCAATGGAATGTCTCCAAACCTCAGCCAGTGGCAAACCTTCTGTTATGCAATGTATTGGGAATTCATTGTGGAGCTCAATGAAAATTTTGGAGTCACACTTGAGCAGCAGTGCACAGCAGGAATTTGCTAATCTGAATTTAACCACCCCTTATAATCTGTCCATGCACATATTCACAAAATCTTGCTCTTGTCTAACTGTTAGCAGAGAATTCGTAGAGGAGAAGGGGGCAAGGGGTTTCGTGTTACTGAAATTTCATTCTGTGAGGAAAATGTCTTGCACAATATTTGTTATGATGTGGAATGTTACCAAGATCAAATAACATCTATGCTCAGGTTAAGGCATTATTAGAGAACTCAGTTCAGTGCCCAGTTTTTTCTTTGGGTAGCAATTTGATCTTGGGAAAGTACTTCAAGTTTTTTATCCCTGAGTTTTTATGTCTGTAGAGCATAGATAGAATTCCTCTTTCCCTGCCCTCACAGAGCTTGATTATAAAATTCCTGGGGCAGTGATGATGTCCATGTGCATTCATAGAGCATTTAGTGGATGAATGTTTTGTCATCCTCCAGCAAATTATTGCTTATTAATTCTTAAATGATTATTATTAGATACAATGTCAAATGGTATTCCAACTCTCCACTGGTTTTGGGTTTTATTTTATTTGCTCAGTCTTTTGCTAGTTAGCAAATCAATTTATTTCACTGATCAAAAGCCTGTGGATGCCAAGGGTAAGTTCCCCTTTAATATTGTTTAAGGTTGTGGTCCTCCAGAATACCTCTGGAAAAGGGCAAGAGTGGTGTATGCTCTGTTTTGCTGAAAGAGTACTTGGAGCAGAGCAGCATATCCTAAATAAAATTCTAGTACAAAAGAATATTCCAGCAGCCTCTCTTCTGATGTATTTTGTTACAGGGAAATTCAAACCCACAGAGTACTACACAAAGCTTGTAAGAAACAGAGAAGCACATCCCTTATTCATTTAATCTTAATGCATTATTTGGATTTATGCACCCACTGCTAACATATGCTGATTTATGTTAATGAGAGAGCCTCTCATCTGGTGGTAGAGAGCTCCTGGAGGCAGAGACTGTGGCACTTTCACTTTGCCTGAAGCATTTTGCATTCTCTTGCTTGTTATTTACATTGAGATAAGGACAACTGTCACAGCCTGCTTTTCTCTGTTACAGCGTGTGCCAGGGTAGGAAGTGGGAGTGCACCAAAAATCTGTGTGATGGCACCTGCACTGTTATTGGTACAGCTCATTACTTGACATTTGATGGACTGAAATACAAGTTTCCAGGAAACTGCCAATATGTCTTAGCTCAGGTAAGAGCATCCCAAATGCTAAAGCTGCCTGATCATACAAAAAGAGTTTTACACCAGGTGAAAAGCCCAGTGTTTGGATAGATCATAGTTAACGATTTCTAATTACGAAGCCAGATGTATAGTAGAGAAGAATAGAGCTTATAAATGCCTTCAGAGAGGTCTTGAGAATTTTGAAGAGAGCATTGTGTTCTATAGAAATCAGGATGTCACATGTCCAGCTGGCCATCATGAACCTTATGAGAACACCTTGGTACAGAGCAGAGCTGTCTGAATCCCATCTCTAAAATGGAATTGTGGCTATTCCATAAATCGATGTTTTCTTCTTTTCCTCTTTATCCTGTGGTGGTAGCTTGCTGTCTGGCTGAGTGAGACAAGGAATGCTCAGTGAATGTTCCCTAAATGCACCCAGAGCACAGGCTCTGCTCATTCCCTTCAGCATGGTCCCTGTCTTGTTCCATGCACCACCTGCTTGGAGTCCCCTGACAATATCCATTTTCCTCACAGCAAAGAGGAGAGGGGGGGATAAAGGCAAAGCACACTAAAACCAACTTCTGATTTGTGAAAGCAGCCAGAATTTAGAGTTAACTAAGATAAAGTCTCATCTATATGCAAATTATCATGTGTTTAGGAATGTCTGTGCAAACAAGGATTTATCTGAAAATTTGGTCTAAAACTAGATGGATTCACTGGTGATTCATAACAATAATATTCTGCAGTTACAGTGTGATGTGGTTCTTAGGTGGGCTGCCATTTTCTTTCATGAGGCACATTCCTCCTTGCAGCTCTCCTTAGGGAGGAAGGTGTGATCAATCTACCTTTGCCTAGCTGTTTGAAATGTGCTCCCACCTTGATGCCAGCTGGATTATGTTTGAGGAGTCATTGCTTCCCACTACTGAGAGCTCTGTGTAAAGGTCTTATGGGCAGCCATACCATGCACTACTACAAAACTACTTAAAATGGAATTTAGATCTATTTTCCTTAAATGATAGACACAGAGAGTCCACACAGGGCCTTTTTCTTGAAAGGTGTGTACTGAAAAGAAATAAACATAACAAAAACAAACAAACAAAAATCTAAAAGGCCAGAGATATGAGTCATCATATAAATGCAGAATGACCTCTCCAAGGATTTCAGAAATATTTGACTTATAAGAAAATCAACACATTAAGCTGTCTCTTTATTCAGATATGCCCTGTGCCCATCATACATCTTTAAATGTGACAGATGCTGTAACATTGTGGATTCTCCCAGCCAGAAAATACTCCCCAAATTATGCATGTTTTTGTCGCTGGCAGAGTGTGCCTCACTCTTTAAGGGATGGAACACATGAATATCAGTGCTAAACGTAAGCTAAATGAACATGGGAACAGTTGGCATGCCAACACATATCCTATTGACCACAGATTACACAGTGTTGTTTGAGGCTTCATTTTTCTCTGTGTTTTTCCCTGTACATGTTTTTCAAATACTCTGCATTACTGACTCATTTATTTTCCTATCTGATAGGATTTCTGCAAGGGTGACTCTGGAACATTCCGGATACTCATTTCCAATGAAGGCTGTGGCTTCTCTGGAGAAAAGTGCACCAAAAGGGTTATCATTGTGTATGAAGGAGGGGAAATAGAGCTGTTTAATGGAAATGTATGTATTCTCTTTCCTTCCTATTTTTTTGGGAAAAGAATTTCAGATTGTTCAGTTAGCTGAGGTGTGAATGACCTTGCACTCAGGGGTTCTTGATCATAAAATGAATTATTGACAGGATTATATTTATCCATTTTGCTTCCAGAGGTATAATGTTGTTTTGGTATTTCTGCTTGATGCCAATCAGTTTATCTCAGATAATCATAGAATGGTTTGGGTTGGAAGGGACCTGGAGGATTACCCAGTTCTACTCCCCTGCCATGGCCAGGGACACCTTCCACTATCCCAGGTTGCTCAGAGCACCATCTAGTCTGGCCTGGAACACTTCCAGGGACTGGGCTGTCACAGCTTCTCTGGGCAACCTTTGCCAGCGCCTCAGCACTCTCACAGGAAAGAATTTCTTCCCAATATCCAATATAAATCTTCTCTCTGTTAGTGTGAAGCCATTCCCCCTTGTCTCACTCGAGACCCTTGTAAAGAGTTTCTCTCCAGCTCTTTTGTAGCCTGTTTAGCTATTGGAAGGCTGGAATAAGATCTCCCTGCAGCCTTCTTTTCTTCTCTTCAGGCTGAACAATGCCTGCTTTTTCAGTCTGTTTTCACAACAGAGGTGCTCCAGCCCTCTGATCATCTTGGTGGCCTCCTCTGCATTTATTCCAACAGGTCCACCTCCTTCATATATTGGGTGCCCCAGACCCTTTCTAAACATGGTTTGTAAAAGCTTTTTTATTTCCAGCAACTTGAAGTGCAAGGAAGGGCTAAGAAATAACTGACCTGTGGCTAGTAAAGTATCAGAGCTAATTTAGCAATCTGAAGGACTGAGCACACACACACAAAACAGAGAGTCACTGCTCAAACAAGTTGATACTGAAATGTCAGCTGTGCTTTGCCCTGTTAAATTGCTGGATGGAATATCCACCTGACTGTGTTCTTCTTCCTCCCTTTTGCTACTAAAAAACATGGAAGAATTGATCAAGAATTGCTTCCACCTCCTGTGTCCTTTCCCAGCAGGAAATGAGCATTCTAGAGGGCAGAGTTCAGCCCTTTGCCTTGAGCACTGTATCAATTTGTGCTGCCTGTGAGCTCAACCGTTGCAGAGCTGCAGTGGTTTATTGTTTCAGTCACTGCCTTTTCAGAAGTCCTGTGCTCTGAGCTGGCATCTGGACCAGAGATTTGCAAGAATGTTCCCAGTGAAACGTGAAACCACTCTACATTTGCCTTTTTTTGGGTTAACAGACAAAGCTGTACCAGGTTTGGAGTTGCCTGCCAATTGCCACTGAGCCTTGGCAGGAACACAAAAAGATGACCTTTATCAAAGGTGTCTGTGCAGTGCACCTTGACAGCATGGGATCCATGCAGGCTTTTGGGTGCTGCAGGAATGAACACAAGACATATTGGCTGTCCAATTCTTTATTTCTACTGCTAAAGGATCCCTGGCTTGGGTGAGGGTGAATAGCAGTGCAGGGATCATTCCACTGAGCTGGGCTTTATCTGAATGCTTGTTTAGATGACAGATTGTCAGAAAAGCTGTGATTCCATTTGGAGATGTAAGAAAGGGCCAGAAGAAAACAGCAGGTGATTTAGGCATCCAGCAGCTCCAGCATCAGAGAGTGTTTGGTTCCTGAGAGAACCTGTCCTTGTAAGACTTAGGTCAGTATTACAGCACTGTCTACATAACCCTGAGTGAATTTTTAGTTGTTAATTTTTAGTTTAAGGCTCAGTGTAATAAAGGTTTGCTTAGAAATAACAAAGAGCGGCATTAAGGAAAACCAACTGATATGGGGACTCTTAGGCAAATTCTTATTCAGTGATGACTTTCTACACTTTTTCTACAAGAATCCTTAGAAGCAAGGTGAAAAATCAGGTGTTCTTTTGGCCATTAAAGTGTTTCCAATTAACATTCTTTTAAGATGATATGTTTTGAGAGCAGCTTCTACTGCTGCTGGTAAATGGGGGTTTAATTGACATGTTGCAGTTCTGGCTGACATTGAAAAAATGCTTTTCTGAAACAAATCTGCAAGTTTGCAAGGTCAAAAGTTTATGACTTCATGATTGGGCAGAAAGCCTCCATAAACATAAAAATTCTGTAATATAGGTCAACCTCCCAGCTCAACTTTGTCCTCTTCTGTTTTTTGGAACCCTCTGAATTTGGAAAGACAAAGACTGTTCTAAAATTTTAAGTGGTCAAGTGACTATACTGTATAGTAATGTGTTAGGCATAGGGAGAAAGTAAAAAATCTTTCAGTACCTAAAATATCTTTTAACATCTTCCCTAAAGACATTGGAGACCTTCTTTAGGAAATCCATGGAAGATGTAAACTGTCTTATCTGGGATAAATGTTTCTGTGATAACTTGGAGATTAAAAGATTTGAATTATGGTGCTGAGCTTTTACTGACTTGAGCAAGAAAGAATAGTGGGATAAGGAAATATTTTGCCCTCTAAGTAGGGGAGTGGGTAAATGGTTTCTGGGCTCTTTTTTCTCTTTTACATTAATTACTATTTTTACTGATTGAAAGTTTTCATCTGCCTCTTTCAGAACTAAGCAATTAATGCATTAATGGTGCTTAAAGTAACAGCCATGCCAGACTTTTCTTTCCAAATGTGGTTAATGTTCCTATTAGAGTTCCCATTGAAAGAGGATTGTGGTGTGAAAGAGAGCATTTTAAATTAATCTCCTAAATTCTTAGTAGCTGGAGGCAGTGAATTTGCAGCCAGATGGGAAAAGAAAGAGGCACACAGGAGAAGGGAAAGTGATGGAAAAAATGAATAGACACTGAGAGGAGTCTCTCTTAGTTATTCCTCTTGGTGTAGTTGGTTGGGAAGAACGTCCTTCCTGACTCCAGAATAAGAGCTCTCAGAGGCCACTGATATGTGTGGTTCTCCCACTTCTCATTACACTGGAACCAGAAGGACAGAGTTGTTAAATTTCCTATAAAGCTGAAATAAAAAAAAGCCCAAACCAACATGTAATTATTCAGTGAACCAGTGACCGATACTAAACTGTAATTCATTGAGTATACCCTGCCTTTATCAGCTCTGCTTCATATATTGGCATCTGTGTGTTATACCCTGGGACCACATTCAAAGACTTTGGAAATAGG
This sequence comes from Alaudala cheleensis, assembly GCA_013398995.1. Classification (NCBI taxonomy): domain Eukaryota; kingdom Metazoa; phylum Chordata; class Aves; order Passeriformes; family Alaudidae; genus Alaudala; species Alaudala cheleensis. The sequence goes on from VWYE01007841.1 coordinate 562,521, forward strand.
GTGAGATTGAAGTACTGTACTTGTATCCCAAATTTCCAGTTTTCTCTGGAGCATCTGGATAGTATATGGAAACTTTCTGAAGGACAGCACAATTGGAGGCACCTGTAAACGTGTCCCACTGGGAAAATCACCTACCTTAAATAACAATTAGAGACACTGCTGATAGGTTAATGTGTTTCTCTCGTTCAGGTAAATATCAGGGTACCTCCTAAGGGTGAAAATGAAAATTTAGATGTCATCAAGTCTGGCCGTTATTACATCATTTTACTGGGCAAAAGCATCACTGTGACCTGGGACCTGGCCATGGGAGTCTCCATTATCTTAAAAGGCAATTTCAAAGTAAGTGTTTTTTGCTTCACTTCTTATTATCACTAAAGAATGCACTTAACCTGTCCCGAGGGAACAGCTTTTTTTTTTTTTTTTTTTNCAATGAACATCTTGAAGTAGATCCAGTTGACTTTGGGAATTCTTGGAAAGTTAATTCCCGCTGTGCTGATGTTGTAAAGGTGATTGTGAATATGAACTGTGAAAATGAATTAGTGTGGGTCACAGTACCACTGAAGAGTGGACAAAGAGCTTGGAAAGGATTAAAATAAGTAGGAATTAACTCCTTGCCCCATATTTTGGCCAAATAATATTATTTCTTTAAATCTGCGAAAAGGTCAGTTAACTTATGAAAAGCTTCTGGGCTGCCTGGATTCAGAGGAGTGTTAAGATAGCCAATTTGTATGGTAAAGATTGTTCCTAGAGTTATCCAGCCCAGATTCTTGAAATCCAGCTATCACTGGAAAGCTCATTTTAGAGTATAATCTTAAAAAAATAGCTGGAGTTTTCAATCAGGGGGAGTGCAGATAAAAATTTCATTTTTCCCTATTCAGATTTCTATATCACAAATCTTAGTCTGTCCATTACAAACCATGGAATGCACAGCTTAGTTTCTTTCTGTATGATTCTCTCTACTTTTTTTTTGTGTGTGTGTTTAGTAAAGAGCATTCAGTTTTTGTTTTCAGGTTGGAAAGGCTTGAACAGAAAAAGCAGGATACAGGAGGGGATGGGAGACCTTATTGCCATCCATCATTGCATATGAATTTTGGGGAGGGTAGCTACTTTCTGAAAGTGTTATCTATGTCCCAGGGTGAACATTTCTTGGGGTACTAGTTATATTACATGTAAGAGTCTACTTCCTGTTTTCCAAATACAGTTTTGAAAGAATGAAATTGAATAATAAATCTCTATGTAGCTCACAAATAAAGCCCAAAGTATTTCCAAATGAAATGTGCAAGGAAACACCTTGAAAACAACTTGTTTTGACATTTGTAAAACAAAGCGTTTAATTCAGCTTTCTTTCCCTTGAAAATTTGTCCAAGTTATCAGGGGCAGAGGGGTGGAAAAAACTTTTTTTTAGATCTTTTCTTACAAGATTTAAATTACCAGAAAAATACACTGAATCATTTATTCTTGATCACATGAAATCTTAGAGGTTAGTTGCTAATTATGAGCAAGTGGGACATAGCCACAACATTACCTTGCTGAATGTCACTTTTACTGTACTTCAATCAAGTCAAATAAAAAAAAAAGTTGTAGTACTGAGGAGTGAGGCCACAGGGTCAGACTGAGAAAGAGCAGCTTCTCATTTCAGCGTCATAGGCACAGGACAGGACCTGCAGGGTGTTGCTGTGTTAAATCCAAGTCAGTATTAGTGCTCCTTGTTCTTAGATGAATTAAATGGGAGGAGGGAAGATTACTGAGCTATTTTTATTCAGCTGTGGCCTTGGGTATTGTCTGCTGAAATCTGATCGTATTTTTAAGTTTTGTGGACCTTCTCAGGAGTTATTGGAAGATCATTTTTCAGGATGGGTGTTTGGTACAGTGGGTCTTCCTGTCATCTAAATGCCTGAGTTAAAACTTCAGGGCACAAGTAAGAGCTGGAGAAAATCAAGGAGGTGATCTGCTCTGCTGCAGCAGGATCTGTGTGTGTTGTACAACAGGTTGAAACTTTACTCAAAGAAACAATTTCCTTTGCTAGTGGGCCTCTTACTTCAATTTGAAGAGTCCCAAGTTCCTGAAGACAAGGCTAATGCATTCTCTTCTTGTCTCTTACAATATTAAGCCCAACCTGGAACAGACTTTGATGTCTCCACTGTGTGGTGGAAACATAGTGAAGCAGATGATGGTAGAAACATCATGCAGCATTTTGTCTGGAAGTGTCTTTGCAGAATGTGCAAAATTGGTGAGTATTGGGTCATGTGTTTCACAATCTTCAATGCTGCATGATCTGTGCTGGCATTGATTACAGCTGAGGGAAAAAGTGTGGTTGTGCTGACAGCACATAGGACTTGGTGGAGGCTGGCTGGTGTTCTCATCTCTCACCTTGCCCTGTAGCTGATGCTTTATGGGAAAATACACCTAATTAAGCTATGAAGTAACTTCTTCCCAAGGGAAATTTTAGTGTACAGCCCAGAGACTGCACATGAAGTGAAGCCTAAGGGTTGAGATTTGGGGGAAGGGGGAGCTGAGCCAATACAATGCCATTCAGGCTGTGTTATACCCAAGCTGCTGCATGAGAGGAATGGGGGACAAGGCTTAAAAATATTAAGTGATCACAAACTGCAGTCCTTGCTGCCATCAGCAGAAAGATTTGCACTGATTTATGTGGCGCCTTCACCCTTGGCAAGTGGAGCAGCCAAAGCATCTGAAGGTTAACGATGCGTACAGGAAGGAGGTGAAGAGTGTCCTGTGCCCTGCATTTCTCTCCTGTAGGTGAATCCAGAGCCCTACATTGACATTTGCCTGTATGACACCTGTGCCTGTGAGTCTGTGGGGGACTGTGCGTGTTTCTGTGACACCGTCGCGGCCTATGCGCACACCTGTGCGCAGAAGGGAGTTCCTGTTCACTGGAGGTCCCCCACTCTGTGCCGTAAGTACTGAAAGTGTGAGGCAGAACTGGGTGAAAACATTCGAGGTTTTGGCTCAGGCTGGTCAGATTTAGCTCTGCTTCCACTGACACCCAGAGAGCTCCATGTTAATGACGCTGGGCTATCAGCTCTTTCTGACACTCCCACCCCCTCTTCTACCTCTGTACCTGGCAAACCCATTCTATCAATGAGGGGATGTCATAGCCTGTGGTACAAAATCTAGAGGAAGAAACAGTTTCAATAATATACATGTACATGTGCATGAATTAAAGTTTACAGTTTGGGATTGTGTTGCACTTCCTATTATCAAACCTACAATTTTCCAGTCTAGAGTAAGTATTTCATAGTGTGAAAAAAGATGTAAGTGTGAAAAAGTGACCTGCCCTGATTGTAGTTAAACAATAATGTTGTAAAAAAAAAAAAATCTTGATTTAAAAGTGAAAAATCTTTCTATACTTTTTAATGTGGTGCACTTTGTACAATGTTTGGTGCCAAACAAATAATTCTGAGAGGCATGGTGGATATACAGTCTGGTTTGACTTTCTTCCTCTGATTCTGTCCCTGCATAGCACAAAGCTGTGAGGACCTGAATAAACAGGAATTAGATTATCAGTGTGAATGGAGATATAACACCTGTGGACCTGCTTGTCCTGTCACATGCCAACACCCCCAGGCTTTGGAGTGTCCTCTGCAGTGTGTGGAAGGATGCCATGTGCATTGTCCTGCAGGTAAGTTTTTGATTTATTTAAACAGCTTTTCTTCTTCTTAACAGGTTCATTGATATGTTTTCACCACAGTTCCTTACTGACTGAGGAGGAAGGTGGTTGGGCATCTTGGTTTGGGTTTGTGAAATGGGCACAGTGTCTGGAGGGCATGAAGTGGTGCCCAGAAGAGGAGAATGAACCCCTGCCAGCAAGGATGAGAGAGGATGGGAACAGCTTGATGAGACTGCAGGGTTAGGGGCTGTGTGGCAACAGAGATCGTTACTCTGTGGTTAAAGTAGGAAATTGATAAAATGCTCTGCTTCAGCTCCAGCAGTGAAACTCATTGCCTTCACCTGCTTGTTACCTCCAAAATGCTCCTGAGAGTGCCCAGCTGGCATCCTCCCATGAGCATGAGTGTCCAGCTTAACTATTCCAACAACTACCTTTGTAGAAAAGGGAGAGGAAAAAAACTCAGGAAATACAGGACAGGGAGAAGAAAGAGAGGAAGGGAAGCAAATAAGGTATTTTGAGACCCCAAGTACCTATTCTGGGCCCTGGTGTTTCTGATCAGAACAAGGTAGAGGATAGGAGGAGAAATAAAAAAATGTATATGTAAAATGGAAAATGCCATTTCCCCCTGATGTTACTGATACCCTGACATCTTCCATGTTTCTTCTAAAGATATATTTACCTTCTATGGGGTGCTGGCTGTTGCAGGTTATACACTGGCTTAGGTAATTTCAATATCTAAATAAAAGCCATTATGAGGGAAAGAGATACTTCTCTGTGTCAATTTGACAGTGGCCACAACACCAAGCAGAGTATCCAGGAGGTTTGAATGCACCTCAAGCACTATCTTGTTTTTAAGCCCATGATTAGTTTTACAGTTCATGAGAACTGGCATCTTTACACTGCTCTGCTCTTTTGAAACAGGGAAAATACTTGATGAGCTGTCCCTGGATTGTGTCAGTCCAGAAGACTGTCCCGTGTGTACAGTTGGAGGTGACAGGATCCCACATGGAAGAAGAATAGTTTTGAACAGAGATGATCCACAGCACTGTCAATCTTGGTATGATGGGGTTGAGCATCCCTTTTGTGTAGAATGAAGGGCCAGGAATGACGAACATCCTCATGAATAAGTTTATGGATGTAACTTTATATATACCACTCAAACAGAAGCTTGGAAACCATCTTTTATGTCAATACACATTCACAGAGAACCCAGAGCTGAAGTTTTTCAGTGACAGTAGTAGGGATTATAGGATGTCATCTGAATTGAAGCAAGTGAAATCCATAAATTCCTTTTAAAAAAGGCCTTCTCCCATGTGTAGGTGGCCCTACTGGCTTCAGATGTTCCACTTGTTTTTGTGCAATGTGTGATTCAACATCAATAAAGGTGTCAGACTCCGTCCTTCTGCCAGTGCTAAAAAATTCCTGTGTGCAGTGCAAGGTCTGAATGTGCACTCAGTCTAGAACTTGCTGAGATTATTAGCAGTTGGAATTGTGTCCCGTTACTGGAAAACCAATTTCCATGAGATATTAAGGTGATACCCGTGGTCTGATCCTGCACACAGGCATTTCCAAATAGGATGAAATGAGTGGCAGGGAGTGTGATGCTGTGCACTGTGCAGGACAAGGGCCTTCAGCTGCAATGCAGCAGAGACTTTTTGCACTTAGTTTAATGCCCTGTGGCATATTATGAAAATTTCTCATTCTATGGATTCCTGGACCAGGGATGGGTATTTCCACTACTGACTTACAATGCTGTGAATAAAAGAGAGTTTTCCAACTTGTAAATTGATCAGATTTAATGGAAACTGAGTTGTAAAACTGCAGCAGCTATTAGCCCAGACCAACACCTTAGCTCCAAGTACTCTGTACCTCACAGAAGCTCAAAATGGGTACAAATCTACAATTCCTGGTCCCTAGCCAGGGCTGATGTGCAACTGAGCTATAAACACAGGACATGAGACTGGTAGGCTAATCAATTAAATACATACTTTTTAACAATATACATGAAGAGCCCTGAATTCCTTCAAAAGGTCAAAAAAGAGTCTTCTTAAATGAGTCTCTGCTCTCTAATTTTTATAATTCTTAATAATAATTTATCTTAAATGTTGATACACTGCCTGCTGCTCACAAAAGATTTTAGAACATTAGGAAAACTTACCTCACTAGGGAAACATTGTTTTGCATAGCTGTCACCTAATTTAGATGCCTACACCATCTGTACAAACAATAGAAAATATTGCACAAAAATGAACTTCATAGCAAACATCCAAAGGAAATTGGAAACTAGAAGAGTCTCGTTCATATTAGGATTGGAATAATAAATCTTCTCTTGCTGCATGTTAATGCCAAAGGTAGCTGTGCATTCTGCAACTAGGAAGACACTAAAATGAGCTTGAAAAGAACGTAACACTTAAATTAAGAGAACTTAAATGAAGATGTCACATGCAAACTGAAGTATTTCCCTGGAAAATTGCACCTTCCTCCAGCATTGACTCGTGTAGTTTGTACATCCTGGGTTTTCTCTGGCAGTGAAACCAAGCGTTTTTTGGTGGTTGCTCTTTTGTAACCTTTTCCTACTCTGTTCCTTGGACTCTCCAGTAAGACAAGGAGAATATATGGACTGGTTCTGTTCCACCCTTTGGAATGTGAGTGCAGTCCCATGCCTGAGTGCAGTCATGATCTTTTCTCTGAGAAGTGAAGCTGATCAGAGGTCTGGAACGCCTCTCCTGTGAGGAAAGGCAGAGAGATGGACTTGCTCAGGATGGAGAAGAGAAGGCTCTGGGGAGATCTTTGTGACCTTTCAGTGCTTCAGCCTGTGTGGAAGATGGGTACAAAGTTTTTAGCAGGGCTGGTTGGGGCAGAACAAGGGGTGATGGTTTTAAGCTCAAGGATGTTCAACTTATACGAGATATAAAGAAGATTTTTTACAAAGGGGTTGGTAAAAAAATTGGCACAGGTTGTCCAGAGAGGTGGTGGATGTCCCTGGCTGGACATGGCTCTGAGCAACATGATATAGATGTCCCTGCTCATTTCAGGACAGTTGAACTAGATACATTTTAAAGATTTCTTCCAGCCCAAACCCCTCTGTTATTCTAGGAAGTAAAGAGAAAAGTGCAACCAGGAATTAGAAGGGCAGAAGTGTTAAAGCCTTGCTAAAGATGAACGAATTATAAATAAGTTCATAAAAGGTGGGGGGTGACAGAGGTGAAAAAGCTCATGGTGGTACAGAAGGTTGAATAGTGGAAAAGGCAGAGACAGGGGATGAAAAGAAAATTGGGATCCGAGCTGGAAAGGGAAAAATGTACTAATGGAGGTGAGTAGAAATGGTGAGGGAAGACATAGGACTTAAAAAGAGATAATATCTATGGTTGAAATAAAGCATTTGAGAAACTGGAGTGAGAAAAAACTAATGATAAATAATAGGAAGGTAGGAGAGACATAAGAAACAGTGAAGGATGAACATGTGCCAGAGCTGTATCCAAACCAAAATGAAGTCAGG
>VWYE01007841.1:569815-581927 GCA_013398995.1 Alaudala cheleensis
GTGATGCTGTGCACTGTGCAGGACAAGGGCCTTCAGCTGCAATGCAGCAGAGACTGTTTGCATTTAGTTTAATGTCCCGTGGCATATTATGAAAATTTGTCATTCTCTGGATTCCTGGACCAGGGATGGATATTTTCACTACTGACTTACAATGCTGTGAATAAAAGAGAGTTTTCCAACTTGTAAATTGATCAGATTTAATGGAAACTGAGTTGTAAAACTGCAGCAGCTATTAGCCCAGACCAACACCTTAGCTCCAAGTACTCTGTACCTCACAGAAGCTCAAAATGGGTACAAATCTACAATTCCTGGTCCCTAGCCAGGGCTGATGTACAACTGAGCTATAAACACAGGACATGAGACTGGTAGGCTAATCAATTAAATACATACTTTTTAACAATATACATGAAGAGCCCTGAATTCCTTCAAAAGGTCAAAAAAAGAGTCTTCTTAAATGAGTCTCTGCTCTCTAATTTTTGTAATTCTTAATAATAATTTATCTTAAATGTTGATACACTGCCTGCTGCTCACAAAAGATTTTAGAACATTAGGAAAACTTACCTCACTAGGGAAACATTGTTTTGCATAGCTGTCACCTAATTTAGATGCCTACACCATCTGTACAAACAATAGAAAATATTGCACAAAAATGAACTTCATAGCAAACATCCAAAGGAAATTGGAAACTAGAAGAGTCTCGTTCATATTAGGATTGGAATAATAAATCTTCTCTTGCTGCATGTTAATGCCAAAGGTAGCTGTGCATTCTGCAACTAGGAAGACACTAAAATGAGCTTGAAAAGAACGTAACACTTAAATTAAGAGAACTTAAATGAAGATGTCACATGCAAACTGAAGTATTTCCCTGGAAAATTGCACCTTCCTCCAGCATTGACTCGTGTAGTTTGTACATCCTGGGTTTTCTCTGGCAGTGAAACCAAGCGTTTTTTGGTGGTTGCTCTTTTGTAACCTTTTCCTACTCTGTTCCTTGGACTCTCCAGTAAGACAAGGAGAATATATGGACTGGTTCTGTTCCACCCTGTGCCTGAGTGCAGTCATGATCTTGTCTCTGAGAAGCAAAGCTGGTCAGAGGGCTGGCATGCCTCTCCTGGAAAGGAGGAAAGGCAGAGAGAGATGGACTTGTTCAGGATGGAGAAGAGAAGGCTCTGGGGAGATCTTTGTGACCTTTCAGTGCTTCAGCCTGTGTGGAAGATGGGTACAAAGTTTTTAGCAGGGCTGGTTGGGGCAGAACAAGGGGTGATGGTTTTAAGCTCAAGGATGTTCAACTTATACGAGATATAAAGAAGATTTTTTACAAAGGGGTTGGTAAAAAAATTGGCACAGGTTGTCCAGAGAGGTGGTGGATGTCCCTGGCTGGACATGGCTCTGAGCAACATGATATAGATGTCCCTGCTCATTTCAGGACAGTTGAACTAGATACATTTTAAAGATTTCTTCCAGCCCAAACCCCTCTGTTATTCTAGGAAGTAAAGAGAAAAGTGCAACCAGGAATTAGAAGGGCAGAAGTGTTAAAGCCTTGCTAAAGATGGGTTAGTTATAAATGAGTTTATAAAAGGTGGGGGGTGACAGAGGTGAAAAAGCTCATGGTGGTACAGAAGGTTGAATAGTGGAAAAGGCAGAGACAGGGGATGAAAAGAAAATTGGGATCCGAGCTGGAAAGGGAAAAATGTACTAATGGAGGTGAGTAGAAATGGTGAGGGAAGACATAGGACTTAAAAAGAGATAACATCTATGGTTGAAATAAAGCATTTGAGAAACTGGAGTGAGAAAAAACTAATGATAAATAATAGGAAGGTAGGAGAGACATAAGAAACAGTGAAGGATGAACATGTGCCAGAGCTGTATCCAAACCAAAATGAAGTCAGGGGAAAAAAAAAGCCACCAGGAATGCAGAGCACTTTAGAAGTAGAAAAAAGATAGTTAATTTCAATTAGGTTAAATTCAGTGTAAACCTGGCCTCTGCAAAGAGTTTGCTGGGCCATATCAGTGGCAAAACATCTCTGGGATTTTACTTGGTGTTAGCTGCCTGCAGTTTGCCTCATGTTTTGGTTCATTGTGTAGCAAACCGGATCAGCCAGCTCAGTCCACCAGAGGCCTGTAGGATTCTGTACTGCTGATGCTCAGTGGCTCCTAAACAGTTTCCAGACACAGATTTTACCCCTTCTGTCAAAGACTGTTCTAAGGTGTTTCCTCTGACAAACACACTGTAGTTGGTTGTGTTTTCTGGATCTAAACTAACATTCATGAACACAGGGGATTTAGGTGTACAATACCATGTGGGAAGTTGTGGGGAATTGGGGTGGGGGAAAAAAATTCTTCACATCATATTTTGGTTTCATTGTGGTGTTGAGATGTTTGGTTTTGTGCTGGCATTCTTTTATTATGTGTGGATGATTTGTTGTTATAAGCATTGCTTTTTACAGTTAAATTTGATGTCTTTCTGATGTGATGATTTTTGTAGTCTGTGTGAAGGGAAGAACTTAACCTGTGTGGACTGTGAGCCCATGGACAACACCCTAACCCTGACAACACCTATTCCAGAGGAGGACATTGAGCTACCAGCCAGTGCATACTCATGCAGCAAGATGATGGACTTGGCCTTCCTGATTGATGGCTCCAGTAAACTCTCAGAGGAGGACTTTGAACAGCTGAAGACTTTCATAATTGGCGTGATGAGAAAACTCCACATCTCCCAGAAAAAAATCCGAGTCGCAGTTCTGGTGTATAGGGCTGGTCCCACCATCTATCTTAACCTTAAAGATATCAAGACAAATTCCCAGATGAGAAGAATTGTCCAGAACATAAAATACACAGGTGATAAAGAAGCATCTGTCTATGAAGTCTTTAAATACACTGCCTTGCATGTGTTTGGAAAAGCAGAAAGGACCAATGCTGCCAAAATCGCAGTGATATTTATAGCAAGCAAGCCTCAAAAAAAAATCCGTGATATGCTTGGGTTTTTGAAAAGTAGAGATATCACAGTAATGCCTGTGGGGATTGGGCCACATATCAATGTGGAGCAAGTCAAGTTCATGGCAAAGATGTTTCCAGGTAGCAGAGCCTTCCTAGTGAGCAATGTGCTGGAGCTAATGGATAATAGAGATTTCCTCATTGATCACCTGTGTGATCTTGGACCTGAAGAAAGTCTTCTGTTACCAGCTACATCTGCTCCAACCATGTCCAGTGTCATAATTCCCCCTTTGGGACTCACAGCCCCACCACCTCCTTCAGAAAAGTCCCATTCCAACAGGCTGGATATTGCTTTTATTGTGGAAGGATCTGACAACGTTGGGGAGGAAAACTTCAATAAAGTCAAGAAGTTCATTGAGAATGTGGTCACAGAAATGAACGTGGGACAGGAAAATATTCATGTTACAGTCATGCAGTATTCAGAGACTGTCAGTCTGGAGTATTCCTTTAGGGAAACACAGTCAAAGGAAAAAATTATTGAGAAAGTGAGGAGTATACCCTACCAGGGAGGGAGGGCTACCAACACTGGCAATGCCCTAGATTATATTTCCAAGCACACATTTACATCAGTGAATGGAGGAAGGCAAGATGTTCCTCACTTGGTGTATATGGTGTCATCCAGTCCTTCCACTGATGTCATCACACGACCTCCCAGGAGCATAAATGTCATTCCCATAGGCATAACCCCTGGTGCCAATATCCAAGAGCTCAGAAAGATCAGTCAGCCTAATGACCCAATTATCTTGAATAGTTACAACAGACTTATTGAAGAGGCACCTGAATTAGTGCTGCAGTCGTGCTGCTCTGGTGGGACCAAAATCCCAGGTAAGACTGGATGAATTTTCTGTGTGATTTCTTCTTTCCTCTGTTGGGTCTCCTCCTTTTACCCTGTGCACCCCTGAAATTTGAAGGGTTCCCTTATCTGGTTTGGTGTCTTGCTGTTGTAACACCAAGGAGGGACTATTTATCTTCCTTGGAGGCTGAGGATGCTGCCCTAGTCCAGCAGAACTGAGTCCAGCCCTGCATTCTGCTTTCTGTAGGCTCAAAGTCCCTGTTTCCTTTTGTCAACAAAGTACAATAGCTTTCACACAGGTTGGAGAGAGCCAGAAGAAAAACATTCTCTGTCTTTATTATTATTCTTTGCTTAGAATACTGTAAAATTATACTTCCTCTTTTGTGAAAAGACATTATTGGGTTTTTCACATACTTTTTTCTCTTTTGTTTGCTATGGTGTGAGGAGAGTATTCTGTATTTTTTGTTTATTTTTGTTTTGCTGTTGTTTTGGGTTGGGTTTTTTTTTTTTTTTTTTGTTGTTGTTGTCATCATCTGCTGTTGGTTTTTGTTTTATGAGAGTCCCATGAGAGTGAAACAGAATCAGCAGAAAAGCAGGATTGGAAATATCTGTGTATCCTACTGGATATGAATCTCAAGGCTTTCATTAAAGGGGCATCACTTATTATTTCAACTGGTCATTATCCTGCTTTGTTTTCCCAAAATGCAACTGGACCTATCCTTTCTGCTCCTACCACATTAGCAAATGCTGCTTTTGGTTATTAAATGACTTTTTTCCCTCCCCCTCTCACCCTCAGAGTTGTGCAACAAACCCATGGACATCATGTTTCTTCTGGATGGAAGTTCCAATATTGGAGCATCAGAGTTTGAGGAAATGAAGAACTTTGTGCGAGCATTTATTGAGAGTGTAGTGATTGGTGTGTATCTGCCTTTGAGCTCAAACACAGAAACATGTCTTTCATTCTTTTGCTTGTAGGGGACAAACCAGCTTCTCATTGGAGGCTTTTCAGTTCTTAATTTTAAATTACTTATTCCACTCCCTCAAAACACTGACTGCCCAATGTTTATTTCCTGACCCATGTGGGATGGTTGATGCTTTCTGGGAGCACTAAGCTCACTGTGCTTGCAGAGCATCTACTGACAGGGGGATACACCTCTGGTTAGGCCATTCCTGCTCTTTCATTTTCAGCACAGCCCCCCTGGCAGAATGCCTTGTATCCTGCACATCCGTGAAGGAATCATGTGGCACAGGGAGCAGTTTAAGACATTGTGTGGCTTGTACAAGTCCATCTGCATGCCAGAGGCTACACAGGATCCTGTGTTTTCCCAATAGTATTTAACTAACATGGATTTTTTTTTTTAAAAACAGAATTGTATTTTTTTGATCCAGCATTAAACCATTTCTATCAAGCAGCTGCTGTTATTGGTAGTGTTCATACATGTTTTACAGAGCATTCATAAAGACTTACTGTGCTCTATAGATAATTACCTTCAATAGGAGGCCGTGAAGAGAAGTACAGCCAATCACTATAAACAACATATTGCCTGGCTCAATTTTGCAAATCTGTTTTTTTTAGCTATCTATGTAAATGCTCTGTTAATAGTTTTATTTGTACTTCTTACATAATGTATAATTAGGGTGTCATAGAGGAGCATCATTTGGAATTTCTCTTCATTTCCCTTCACAGGTCAGGCTCCCTGGATTCACTTTGTTCCATGCACATCACTCCAGTGCTGTATGAGGGAGGGAATTGGGCATGAAATGATCCAGGGAGCTTGGCCCATCTGACAAATGGGGCATCAATTTACTGCTTGTGCAAAACAAGGTGCACGTTATAAAAAACAAACAAGGGGGGTGTTTAGACAATTTTAAAATAGAAAAAGAATGGAGATCAATAAAATGAAATTCTCCAGTTGCTGTCATATTGATCTGGGCTAAAATACAGCATGCTGACTCCTGAGAGAAAACCAGCTGTTTTCAGCAGTACCTGCATATTTTTGTTCACCAGGGAATAGTTCAGTTTTGATCTTTTCACACTCTGATGGAAAACCACTGTCCAATTGTGGCTAATGTAAATCACAATGCCAATGTCTTCTTTAGAAGTATTTTAAGACATTCACATGCACTGCCTAAAGTGTTTATTTTCTGCTTCAGGCAATTCTTCAATTCATGTGTCAGTTCTCCAGTATGCCAGGGAAAATAATCTAGAAATTTCATGGAACATGCCTCAAGAGACTGACAGGCTTGTTGAGATGGTGCAGTCCATTCAGCAAAGGGAGCAAGGTCCTACCAGACTAGGTGAGTGATTTTGTGAATACTGGTGTTTAAACAAGGGGGTGAACAAAACCCCAAGGAATGCTAAATACAGGCTGGCTACAAGCACAAATTTATGTCGTTGTGGTGGCATTTCTTGTTAAGGTTCAACCTCTTGTTATGGTTCAATTTTCTCTATTAAAATGTATTCATAGGTGACACAAATTATGGTTTGTATTTAATGTATTTTGGAAAGAAGCCTTGAAGTAATGCTCAGGATTTGCATTCATTATCTTTCAAGCAAGCAAAGCATAATTAAAAGGTAAAGACTTGGATCATTAACCTTTCAGTGCTGGTTTGCTGATGAGACATTTAGGAGCAGAACCACTCATGCTGACTTCAGGAGCTGCCCCTGCCAGATGTTTGTGCTGAGCCAGTGTAACCCATCTGGTTGAAAAATAGCAAAACAAGAGTTATATTCTGTGTGGCTCACTTCCCTCCAAGTTGCCATGCTGGTTTCACAGGGACTTGGGCTGGCACAAGACTGGGGATGGTGGCAGGGTGCAGGGAACATGGATTGCCTAGGGCAACACCTCAGCTTCCTTGAAGAGCTACTTGGGAAATGCCATTTTCTGTTCCAGACAGACAGGTCCACTTCCATTTTCATGTGCTAAAACATCAGAGATTTCCCACTGGGTCTGTGGAAACTTGGTGCACACACAAATAGCAGTTGCAGGGTTCAGCAAAAAGACGATTCTCCTACAGCATCTTTCACCAGATATCCTGAGAATTTTGTTCTTCTGGATTGGAACCACATTTACTCCAGCAGCCACCTGGCATCAGGGTCCTGTAAGAGTTGAGGGATATACAGATTTTTGGGGTCTTTGGACTACAAAGAGTTATTTGTACAGAAAAGTGCGAACTAAAACCTGACTTCCATAGTTCGCAGGAGGATTAGCTCTGATTGCTTTCTCAGCCTGGAGAAATAAAAATACCAGATGGCTGATGAGACTTCTATAGGCTCGTTGTGGGACAAATTGTTGCATACAAATAGATCAGTTTTGTGAAGCCTTCCATGTAATGTGTAGAGAAAGCCACACGGAACTGCAGGATAAACAGAGCAAACACGGCCTTTGGGAAATGAAATGGGAGAGGCAGCCACATGACATCCTCGTTAGTGGTTTGTTTGTGTCTCATTGGAAAATGCTCAGAGACCATGATGGGGGATGTGGTATAATGAACCAAAGTGGAATGGAGTAGTAGTAGTTCCTCCCAAATGAAGTCATGAAAACAAGTCACTGCGGTGCTGTCCTGCACCTTGTGATGTGTGTGAATGTGGCTGGCTGTGCAGGAGACAGCATTCCCAGGAAGTGCAGGGTCACTCAGGCCCTTCTGTCTGTGCTCAGGCCTCTGGAAACACAGAGGCTGCTTGGCAAGTGTACATGGCCCAGTCTGGATGCTGCTTTTTCTTAGGAAATCTCTCCTAGCCTTTCCTTGATCTGAATTTACCCATTGAAAAATATCATTGCTATCAGACCAGAGCTGTTTCTTCTTATTTGCACTGGCTGCTCTATGGTAGAAGAACAATTCAGTGAAATCTTTATTCCATCTTTGTTGATCCAAATCGGCTATTTTGGTCCAAAAAGCTCCATATGCAGAGGGCAATTGTTCCTGCTACTGCAAAAGTCTTACTGTAGAAAGCATTCCCTTTCCTGCATCATTTAGCCATAAGGAAACTCCAGGAGAGAGAGATTTTAGTAGTAAGAAATAATGAAAAACTACAGAGTATGTGAGGGCACAGAAAGAACAAGAAAGAGCAGCCTGTACCACAAATCTTTCCCATACTTGTGCTGTGGGGCCATTCAATAACATCAGGCAAATTTTGGCTCAAGTAACATAACAAGAAGTAGCTCTGGGGCTATTCAGACATCATGAAATCGTGTGCAACTTCGCATAAGAAACAACTGAAGCAAAAAAAAAAGAAGGAAACTAACTAAACACTAAAGTGATGTGTGCAAGAGAACTGAGGATCACGTAAATGTGTCTCTGTTCAGCATTTGTGGGTGTTTAGGAGAGTCACAGGGAGCAGACTGAGCAATCCCTACAGTAAATACTGCTTAGCACTTTATAAAAACATTATTTTGCTTCCTTATAGCCCTAGTAAAAGTCGCTCATTTAGGCTGACATTTTCCTGCATCAGCCTCAAAACTTGGAAGAAGTATGTTCTGTGTGGCTCAGCTTTATAAAAGCATCTTTAGGGAAAGAAATATTTCCCCCCCAACCCCTTCCAAGAAAAAAAAACTTAGAATAATATTTTTCCTCCAACCATCCATCATTATTAACATATTTGATTAGCAGCATTCAGCTTTGCTATCAGGATTAAGAAGGTATAAATGTCTTTCTCCTAAACCTCCCCTGTGGTTTTGGAAGCAAAGCCTCCTCATAGCATTTTCCTTGTTCATCTCTCTCCCCAAATGATGCACTCTATACTGAATTTCCAAAATCTTGCCAAGGCCAGCAGCTGTTGTGATCAGAGGGCTCCCACCTGCTGACAGAGGCTTTCACTTGTTCCCCACAATTATTGCTGAACTGCTGGTGCCAGCTCCTTTCTGAAGCCAGTTTTGGGTGCCACTAATATCCGCCCTGTTTTAATTTACTACCCTTCATGGGGTTTTTTTATTTGCTTTTTTTTCTCTTGTTCGTTTCTTACAAGGTTTGTGAGTTGAATGAGCTCCTGGTGGAGTCTGGGTTCATGAGAAGCCCTTGGTGGGTAAGAGAAATGCAGGGTTTGTGACCTGCAGAGTCAGGAAAGCAGAGGAGAGGTTTTTGGGGCCTGTTCCATTCAGTGGTGTTGGACTGACAGGTTTGTGCTGCTCATGAGAAGTTCAGCCCATATTAATCAACATGTGTTACTGCCAAAATAACAATATTCATGTGCCAAGAACTGACCACTTAAAGCACTGTGGGATCAGTTTTCAATAGCTGATTTGTTTAAAAATTAAAATAATCTTCTATTTCCAGTGAAAAATCCCAATTATAGTGCCAAGGGAAGAGCATAAATTATTACACAAATACCAGCTTCAGGATTGTAGACCTGGTCTAGTGGAAGGTGTCCCTGTCCATGACAGGGGGGGGTGGAATGAGATGATTATCAAGGTCCCTTCCAACACAAACCATTCTGTGATTTTACAAATCTCTGATTATCAAGGTGGGGAGTTGTTCCTGGTTAGACAAGTCCTTGGTTAAATAGTTGCAGTCTGGAATACCCACCATCCAGACAGTGTTGGCTGCTTCTGTATCACTTTGGGTTCTCAGGATCCATTCCTTTTTTGTTTCCTTCCCAGGCAGCTTTCAGGACGTGTGGGTGATTAAGATCTCTTGTGGTACATTTTTGGTCAAGATGTTGCAGAAATGTTAGATAAACCATTGAAACCACTTAAGGCACAGATTCACAAGCTCCCAGCAGGAACCTCCATCTAATTGGAATCCCCCATCTGTCATAACTCCACAGACCCTCAAGGGGCTTTACATTTCATTCCTTGTTTCTGACAAAATTAAAGAAAATAATTGCAAAGGTTGCTCTTAGGAAGTTTTTGCTTTCCCTGAGGCATCCACCAAAACATTAAAAGTCTTTGTGTTCCAGATTGGCTAATTCTGGGATGAATCTTCATTTTTATTTCTTGGATATATTTCAAATATTTCTAGAGCATCTTGTGCTCATTCAGTTAATTTTGTGATGTCCATGATTGCTCCCAATCTAATATTTGTGATTCAGATGAACATGCCTTTTTACACATTTTAACTCTTCCATCCAAATCATTAATGAAACTATTCAGTAAGGCAGAATCTAGTGTAATTCCCTGTAGAATCCTAGTAAACACCTCCAACCCTATTCAACAGATTGTCTTTTGTCCTTAAAGCTTGTTTATGTCCATTTAATCAACTTGCAGTCCTTGCAGGAACCTCTGTGTGAACCATTCTGAGTTGTTACTTCAGAATACAAGTCTAACTATAAAATCCATCAGGTGTCAAGTCAACCAGGAAAAGGTTCTTAAAAAGCCTTTTCTGACTCTCAGAATTTCAGCCTCAAATGTTTATGGTCATTATTTAATGATTATTCCAAACATGAGCACTGAAGGATGGGGAGAAGATGCTGTTCTGTGCTTGGAATGATGGGTCTGTCTTTCCTAAAGCAGCCTGTATGGTTCAACTGGGTTTTTGTTTTCCCTTTTTTTATATCTATTTGCATTTTTTTCCCTGGACATGCCCAATGAGTGTCAGTCATACCCTACTGATGGAGCTGGAAGGCTGCTGGGGGCTCTGTTGGTAGGCTGAGGGAAGGGCTAAAATGGCTGAAAACATCCTGGGCTAGAGGAATATGTTTCTGCCCATGGCAGGGGAGCTGGAACTGGATGATCTCTAAGGTCCTTTCCAACCCAAACCAGTCTGGGATTAGGTTTACTTTTCCATGCTGTGAACATTCTTTCCAGTCTTAATGAAGCCTTGTGCATGGTGTTGTTTAATTCAGTGTAAATACTTGCATTTCCTGTACTGGTATGAAACTGTCAGATTTCTGTTGTGTTGCAGTCTCACAGTATGAAGACGTTAAAGTTGGTTGATTTTAGCAGTGAATAGTTTTTATTGTGGCCTCAGAGGGATTTGGTATTTCCCTCTGTGGTGAGATGGAGAGAAAAAGAGCTGAGAAGTGACAGCTTCCAGCTTGGAATGGGGACTTTCTGAATCCCTCTAGCAGGACAGCAGTGTTCATTTGATTATGTCTTCAGACACCTGGCTCTTTTCTCTAGAGCTGGCTTCAAAATAAAGGGAGAAGTCCAAGGAATCTTTATTATGCTAAACCAAATTTTCCATGCCTTAAATTAACTGCTTTTGGGGCCTTTGAAATAGTCACTGCTTCTTTTAAAATGATATTTGATTTCTTTATGAGAAATTATAAAAATAATGGATTTTTTTCAGTTTGCCAATATGTTTTGCCAATATGTATGGTTTTAAAATTAATGTGAGAAGAAAAATGGAGCTGGAGTGGCTGCTGACCACACCAACCACACTAAAGTCAAAGGGTCATTAAAGAAAACAAATACAGAAATTTCAAATACTTTTCCCAAATGAATGAAAAATCATTTGTTATTCTTACTGTGCAAAAGTTTAGCCTAAAATATATTTGAAAGTTAAAAACTGAAATACATTTTTTGGTAATTATTTGTAGGGCCAAAGGGAAATGAGTCAATCTTCTGGCACAGTGACCATCCTAGAGCAATCTCAGGGACTTTGAATATAGTAATATTTAGNTTGTCCTATCCCTACCTGACACTATAATAAGTTGCTCTCACCCTTTTTTATAAACTCCCTTTAAATACTGTAAAGCTGCAGTGAAGTCTCCCTGGAGCCTTCTCCAAGCTGAACAATCTCAGCTCTCCAAGCCTTATCCATAATCAATGTGCTGAGTGAGATTCCTGAAGTTTGTCAATGCTTGCAGCAGCTTGGGAAAAGGGGTTTTGCTTCTATCACTGAAAAGGTCTGGGTGACATGGTGCAAGAAGACATCAAGTGTACAAAATGTCGAGGTGTGTGCTGAAGTGTACTGTGCTGGTGAATTATCTACAGGCTGGCTGCCAGTGTTTTACAAATGCATTTGCTATTATAAATTGTACAGTGAATTCCTCAGGCAAACCTATTTTTTCCCCACAGCTATTGCAGATTACTCAGAGGAAATACTCTTTCAAGTGTTTATTATTCACCAGTTACTGTTTGCCCCGAATGTCACATCAGTCACCCAGTTTCATTTCTGCTTCCTGACCTGATAACTGCCAAGCCCAAAGGAGCTTTTAAGAAAGCTGCATATCATGATTCCCAGTGTAAACATTTGTGCAAATAGATGTGTAAATGCAAGTACTAACAAAGTCTTCTTGCTGAGGTCATAATTATCAACAAAAATTTGCCTGAGTGTTCACAGATGTTTAATGAATGGGCAGCAACTTCCCTTTTAAGCCAGTTTCTGATTTGGTAGCTCAGGTAGAATTTCTTTGCAAGTTTTGTGGGGTTTAATGTGATTTTTTTT
>VWYE01007841.1:581971-609264 GCA_013398995.1 Alaudala cheleensis
CTGGATGATCTCTAAGGTCCTTTCCAACCCAAACCAGTCTGGGATTAGGTTTACTTTTCCATGCTGTGAACATTCTTTCCAGTCTTAATGAAGCCTTGTGCATGGTGTTGTTTAATTCAGTGTAAATACTTGCATTTCCTGTACTGGTATGAAACTGTCAGATTTCTGTTGTGTTGCAGTCTCACAGTATGAAGATGTTAAAGTTGGTTGATTTTAGCAGTGAATAGCTTTTATTGTGGCCTCTGAGGGATTTGGTATTTCCCTCTGTGGTGAGATGGAGAGAAAAAGAGCTGAGAAGTGACAGCTTCCAGCTTGGAATGGGGACTTTCTGAATCCCTCTAGCAGGACAGCAGTGTTCATTTGATTATGTCTTCAGACACCTGGCTCTTTTCTCTAGAGCTGGCTTCAAAATAAAGGGAGAAGTCCAAGGAATCTTTATTATGCTAAACCAAATTTTCCATGCCTTAAATTAACTGCTTTTGGGGCCTTTGAAATAGTCACTGCTTCTTTTAAAATGATATTTGATTTCTTTATGAGAAATTATAAAAATAATGGATTTTTTTCAGTTTGCCAATATGTATGGAGTTTCTGAACAGTTTTAAAATCAATGTGAGAAGAAAAATGGAGCTGGAGTGGCTGCTGACCACATCAACCACACTAAAGTCAAAGGGTCATTAAAGAAAACAAATACAGAAATTTCAAATACTTTTCCCAAATGAATGAAAAATCATTTGTTATTCTTACTGTGCAAAAGTTTAGCCTAAAATATATTTGAAAGTTAAAAACTGAAATACATTTTTTGGTAATTATTTGTAGGGCCAAAGGGAAATGAGTCAATCTTCTGGCACAGTGACCATCCTAGAGCAATCTCAGGGACTTTGAATATAGTAATATTTAGTCACTGTACTTTGCTTTATTCTTCGTTATTTCTAGCTAATAAGGCATTCAGTATCTATTATTTACCTCAACAGACAAAACCATTTGTAGAAAGGATTGTGGGGCAGCTGTGTAGGACATGAGGTAGTACCTGAGGTTTGCTATTTTTTGTGGTCATGAAGAGTAGTTTGTGAGATGGAATCACCATCACCCTGCTAATAATGGTGTTTTAAAATGTGTTTTGTTGCAAGTAGAAAAACATTCCAAATGCTGAGGTTTTCACTGAATATCCAACTGCTGTTGCTATGTTATTGAGTCAGTGAATGGTTTGGTTTGAAACAGACCTTCAAGATCATCTCATTCCACCCCCCTGCCATGGCCAGGGACACCTTCCACTATCCCAGGTTGCTCGGAGCCTCATCCAGCCTGGCCTGGAACACTTCCAGGGATGGGGCAGCCACAACTTCTCAGGACAGCCTGTTCCACTGGTGCCTCAAGGCCCTCTGAGAAAAAAAAAATTCTTTATCACATCAAATCTAAATCTCTCTTTTAGTTTAAAACTGTTCCCTTGTCCTATCCCTACCGGACACTATAATAAGTTGCTGTCATTCTTTTTATAAACTCTCTTTAAATACTGTAGGGCTGAGGTGAAGTCTCTCTGGAGCCTTCTCCAAACTGAACAATCTCAGCTCTCCAAGCCTTATCCATAATCAATGTGCTGAGTGAGATTCCTGAAGTTTGTCAATGCTTGCAGCAGCTTGGGAAAAGGGGTTTTGCTTCTATCACTGAAAAGGTCTGGGTGACATGGTGCAAGAAGACATCAAGTGTACAAAATGTCGAGGTGTGTGCTGAGGTGTACTGTGCTGGTGAATTATCTACAGGCTGGCTTCCAGTGTTTTACAAATGCATTTGCTATTATAAATGGTACAGTGAATTCCTCAGGCAAACCTATTTTTTCCCCACAGCTATTGCAGATTACTCAGAGGAAATACTCTTTCAAGTGTTTATTATTCACCAGTTACTGTTTGCCCCGAATGTCACATCAGTCACCCAGTTTCATTTCTGCTTCCTGACCTGATAACTTCCAAGCCCAAAGGAGCTTTTAAGAAAGCTGCATATCATGATTCCCAGTGTAAACATTTGTGCAAATAGATGTGTAAATGCAAGTACTAACAAAGTCTTCTTGCTGAGGTCATAATTATCAACAAAAATTTGCCTGAGTGTTCACAGATGTTTAATGAATGGGCAGCAACTTCCCTTTTAAGCCAGTTTCTGATTTGGTAGCTCAGGTAGAATTTCTTTGCAAGTTTTGTGGGGTTTAATGTGATTTTTTTTATTTGTTTGTTTTTATTTACCTAGTTGTATTATGGATTACACAGAGCTTAAATTTCAGAAAAGTTGCTGGTAGTGTGGAGGCAAGATAGGCTTTTCACACCTGTAGGGGAAGTTGACGAAATTAGGGAAAGCACTAGATCTTTTATAGGAGTGAGCACAACTTCTGTGAACGGCTCAGGATGATGCCAAGCTGTGGATCAGCTCACCACTGGATGTCAGTGTTGCTCAGCAGTTCGAAGCAGGAATACAATCGCCACAATCTCTTCTGTTCTTTAGGGATGACAATACTTCTGGGAAAGGTAACTTCTCAAGTGAGGAGCGTAACTTTGTTATCGTGGCTAAGGAAAAGGAAAAAAATTCCCATCACTGCAGAGACTGGAATGGTCTAGGGATGGAGTTAAGGATGGTCCTCCTGTGTTTGGATGTCTTAATAAATACTGGAAGGTTTTTAATAGCTGAGATCTTTCATGTAGCTGCAATAAATCTGACCTTAAGAGTCCTCTAAGAATAAATAGTTTTCACTACCTACTAGCATAACACACTAAAGCAATATAAGATTTAGTTTTATAGTCTCCCATTTCTTTTCTATTGTATCTCTCATTTCTCTCTTCATTTCTTCCCAGGAAATGCCATTGATTTTGTGGTCCAGAATGCCATGTCAGAATCCCACGGGGGCAGGCCCAACGCATCAAAGGTCGCGATCCTCATCGTGTCGGCGAGCTCACAGGATGCTCTGGAGGCTGCTGCCCTTTCTGCAAGAGTGAACAGTAAACCTCGTTTCACTGTCACTATTTATAAGTAGAGTTGTTATTTTTTAAGGCATGAGCTAGAACAAAAGATGGAAAATTAAGGCACTGGTGTGTGCATGTAAGTTCTGGAGTTACTGTGAGCAGTGTCGTGGTGAGGAGCAGACCTGGACAAAACATGACCTATGAAGATCCCTTTGTGGTACTGGGAAACTCAGGACCAATCTGCAGTTAAGGCTGACAACTTCCCCAGGACTCACAAATTAGTAGCATTTCATTTCTGAGATCCTGTGGGTAGACAGGGATAACAGACATGTAGTCTAATATCATAAATTCAGTACTGCTGCAGTACAGTGATACTTGAAAGGTTCACTCCAATAATAATAATGATAAAAAGATAATAATTATAAATATAGCAATGATAAAAATAATTAGATATTTTTATCAGATTCTGCACTGACCTCTACAGGAATATACTTTTGCTATCAGTGTGCTGCCTGATGATTTTTCAAGTTTTCTGGCTGTTTTTTCTGTACCTCAGCTTCCTCAGGTGTTCAGCTGAGGACTTCGACTTTGTTTGAGGGTTGCTCTGGGAGTTTTTGAATAAGGCATGGGCTGTATGACAACTATCAACCATTATTTTCAATTAAATGGTCTGAAAATAATCCAATTGCTGTGTAACTGAAAAAAGAAAACAGCATATTGAGATTCTTCTTTTTTTTTTTTTCACTTGAGAAGAGTGAAGATGCTGTCATTAAGTCTGCAGCTGTGTTTTGTTGCCCATGAATGATCTTATTATGCTTGGGACTAATAGAGCTCATCTTAGCTAACAGTGTGATTAGAACAGCACCATTTCAGCTCTTAGTTGCCTTTAGCCAATGTGGGGGGAATGATGCAAGAAACACATGAAAATTAAATGTTAGAGAAAAACTTTGCCCAGTTCTTTTTTCTTTTTTTTAGAAGCAGATGTAAAGAATAAAAGTGATATAATCTTTATGTTGAGAAAGATCTTTAAGATCATCATGTCCACCATTAACCAAGCACTGCCAAGTGCCACAATCCTGTAAATACCTCCAGGGATGAAAACTCCACATCCATGAGCAATGATTTTCTCCTGTGCCTTGCCTCTTTCAAACCCTTCCTTCTCTTTTCCTAGGGGTATCCCTGTTCCCAATTGGTGTTGGGAACAGATATGATGAAGGGCAGCTGAGGACTCTGGCTGGGCCATCTGCTGCTAACAGAATCATGAAGCTCCAGAATTTCGAAGATTTATCCACTATGATCACACTGAACAGTGAATTCATCAAAAAAGTGTGCATGGGTAAGTTCAAAAGTTGTGACCTTGTGTCTGGAGCATAACACAAAAATCAAAATGCAAAACCAGGTTGATTTTTCTTGATATTAGAAGGCAAATGCTGACCTAGACCACCACCATCACTTAGGTGTGAAACCAAGTTTGAGCCCTTTAAATATGTATCCAGCTGCTATTCCAGTTAAGCCCAATTCCAGGGAAAGGCTTTTAGATCTGCTTAGGCCTGATCTTTCAAGTTACCATCTTAACAAAAATCAATCTTGATAAAAACCTTGATAATCAGTACTCAGGACTGATCAATAACTGAATGACACCAGCAAAGATGAAGCTGTCATGAATGGGACATGTTTCAGAAATACTGTGAGCAAAGATTTCAAGTTATGTGTTTTTCAGACATTGTTACGTGTATGTTGACAGAAAATTCAGCCAAAATAGAAGGCAAAAAGAAAAATAATAAAGAATTTGCTTTCCCAGAGAAACAGATACTTGGAAAAAAAAGTATAAAATGTTTTAAATAAGCATTCATTTATTTGTAGATGACAACACTCCTCCTCTAAGGAATCTTGCTTCAACACTGATCAGAATTTTACCTCCTTGGTCTGAATATAGATATTTATCCCTCATCTATTTTGTGATTCCTGTTCCAATGACATCCACACGTTCTCACCTCAGGCCACTGCCTCATGGTGTTAGTCATTGCACAGGTTCTTGCCAGCATTACGAGGGCTTAGTTACATCTCCACTACATGAAATGGACTTTTTTTGCAGAGCCAAGGACCTCTGAGAATGAGGAAGTTGCAGAGTGTTCACAGCCCAGCTCGGAGATATCCGAGCAGCCTCCACT
This sequence comes from Alaudala cheleensis, assembly GCA_013398995.1. NCBI lineage: Eukaryota > Metazoa > Chordata > Aves > Passeriformes > Alaudidae > Alaudala > Alaudala cheleensis. Next base: position 587,085 of record VWYE01007841.1, read on the forward strand.
GGGATCACTTCTGGCGTTTTAAAATCTCTCCAGAGCATCAAACAGCTGCCATTTTCTAGATTTAAACAGCTGCCATTTTCTTTCCTCTCCTTTAAAACAAGGTTTTAAAGATGCATTTCCTCTCTTCACACTGTAAAATATGTGATTTTTCTTGCTGTAAATTACATTGATCCAAAATATAGGATGGGGAGCAGGAATTTGGAACCAGTAACTATTTTCTTATTGCAATCTGAGCTATAACCTATCAGTATGAGAGGTGAAAGCTTTTCCAACAGCTCAAAAAACCTTGAACTATAGATATCTTCAACACCTAGAATCTGAGAAATTTAGCTCTCCCTTTTGCTGATGGTAAAGACTTTGCTAGGGGGTGAATTTTTTTTTTTGGTGGGGATTTATTTTTTTTTGTTTGCCTTTTCCCCCCATTTGTTTTGTTTTATACAAATTTCATGCAATCTGTAAAGTATAATTTTCCCCTCTAGACTCATACAGTTGATTTTCTCGTGCAGAGGGAGTCTTGCCTTTTGTATGGAAGTGTACCAAAAATAATACCATTAAAAAAGGTTTAAAAGAGTTCCTAAATGATTTCAAAATGCATTACTTATCCTGGAAAAGACAGAGCAGAGTGTACACAGGATAGCATAGTCTAGGATTCTACAAAGAGTTTGCTAGTCAGTGTTTCAAGATCCTAGAGACTTTGACATGCCATAGTACAAAAATGAAATTGTTTCCAAAATCTTTTTAGGGGGGTTAGTGAGAGCACACAAACATGGAAACTGCAATTCAGAGGGTACCCTGTGATTGTTAACTGATTATATGAAAAAAAATGCTCATCACAGTCATGGCTAAATGTAAGGAATCTGAATTTGAGTGTTCTTATTGCAGCTACTTGTGTAGTTATGCTGTATTGATCTTCCTGCATTTAATAAATGTGGGTGTGGAAATTCTCATTACCTGCTAATTCCCAGGAATGTTCTCAATGGATCACAAGATTCTGAGGTAAGGCTGGACTGTGCCTCAGAGCCAAAGCCATGCTCATCCTTTAAGCACCATCTGGGCAGGGCTGTGGCTGTACAAGAAGTGTACAAAAGCTGTAGAATTGCAGCCATTTATTGCCCATGGTATATTTTGGGACTACTGACATTGTTTATGTCTTTTGTGACTTGTACACTTTGGACAAATGCCTGCAGTCTTCAGGTAGGGATTCACACACTCTAGCACAAAACCCCCCAAACTTCTCACAGCTAAAATCAAGTTTTTTTTAAGTAAGCAATCTGTAAGTTGGTGACCACCACTTAAAAGGCTTGATAAGGGAGTGGGATGACTAAAAAAATGTCTGCTTCTCTTTCAGACCCAGTCAGAGAATGCATAGATGAGGATGGAAACAAAAAGAGAGTAAGTGCATTGCCTGTGTTGACCATCTGGCTTTTAAGTTGCAAAGTTTGTGCATGAAATGAATATCTTCACAGTTAACCAAAACCAAAAAAGTGTGGGACAATATTAAGAATGATTTTGGAAGAGGAAAATGTTGGATTTTGAACTGGTGAGATAACTTTGCACACAGAGGAGGCTTCCTCTAACATCACCTCATCTCAGGGAATGTTGAATGTTATTGAAGTCAGTGCAGAACCAAAAGTTGTGATAGTGTTTGTCTTCCCTGACAACAAAAATGCATTTCCACCTCCTGGTGAGAGGACTTCTGGGACAGCTACACATGGCCAAAATAAAGGTGCATGTGCAGGGGCAACATCATTGTCCAGCCCCTGACCTTCTGCTAGAAATACAAATACCTTGTCCATATGACAATTTTTCAGGAAGATAATTATTGTGTGATTGTTCTGTCTCTTGAGAAAATCATCTCTTTAGCAATGGAATCAAATTTCTTGGAGTTTGTTTGTGCAAAAGTTCTTATCAGTCCTGAGAAAATGCTCAGAAATGTTAGTAAACATGTCTGATCTCTCAAAAGTGATCATGCTCTAAGAAAGTGTTGTTCCAGATGTTATAAATGGTTCAGATTGTTCTTCTCGGGTGAAATGCCAAGGTTTTTCAGAATATGTGATACATTGTGTATTTAAAAATATTAGCATAAGCTTGTGCCATGTTTTCTAGTCAGGATCAGTTATGAGTTCTACTCTGGGATTTATCTTGAATTTCCAGAACATAAAAATATTCCTTTGGTTTTTCCCTGGTGAAGACATGACTGTGAGGAAGGATGTGGCCAATAAATGAATATTAACTATCTAAACACTGGAAATATATCAAAGCTGCCTTACATAGTTGGCCTCAATCAGCTGGTCAGAACACAGAAAGGCTTTAGCTAAATAAGACACTAAGTATAATCTGATGGCTTTGAGACTGACAGCTTAATTAAGAAAAAAAAACAAACAAAAAACCCCCAACCCAACAAACAAAAACTAAAATTAAAAACCTTCTTTATTAGGAAAAAAAAAATTGGATTTTTTTTGACCTGCATGTGTCCAGGCCTCTGGGCTCCTAGAAGCAGACACAGGTATGTGTAGATAAGTGCTGGGAAGGCTAAACTTGAGTTTCAGACATGTCAGGTTTCATTTTTGGGGGTGATAAACTTAAAGCACAATTTCCGTTCTGGCTGAAATGCTTTTAGAAGGAAACAGACTGGGCTCCAGTCCACGTAAAAATGAGCCACACTTTCAAATGGCAGCCTTCAGGGGGATTTTGAGTTGCCTCTTCTTGTCAGCCAGGAGAAATAGGTGTTAGAAGGCACTGTGAGGCCACAGCCTTCTGGAGCATCCCATGGAGCCTACAGGACACCGTGGAAATTCCTGCCTCTGTGGTGCAGCATCCTCTGCTGTGCCTCACTGGCTCTAAGGTGCCAATGTTCTGTTCCCCTCTTCCAGCACAGCCCACAAATCCACAGGGAGGAAGAATCAAGGCTCTTCCTTCCCTGATTCAGAAAACACAGGCTTTTATATCAGCTTCATAATATTTCAGGCGTTGCTCAGAGAATTCTTGCAGGAGGCTCAGCTTCCCAACTGGGATGTCTGTCATGCACCTGGAGATTGTGGGAACTGATCTCTTGCAGTTTGTGAGGAAATACAAGTTCTCAGGATCAAAAGTCTCAGACTAAATCCTATCAGTGTTGGGAATAATATAATTTGTTACTTTTTCATGTTTTGTTTTGTTATTACCCTTACCCTGGAAGTGACTGTAGAAGGAATATTGCTGGTTAAGGTCATAGTTAGTAGCAGGTAAAATGTGCTGGGTCAGGCCAAAAATCCATCCAACCCCCTGTATTGTGTGGCCAAAAATAGGAGCCAGGGAAGCAATGTTAATTAATATGTATGCAAATTCCCTGAACTATCCTAGCCATAAACAATTTATTACTAAGGGACATTTGATAGTGCTTGATAGTTTTGTCTTCTCTGAGTTTGTTCAGAAGTTCTTTGAAAGCTTGCAAGTGTTTAATACTCATCAGATCCAGTGGCAATGGGTTGCAGGAATGCCAAACATAGTCTGTGTGAAGAACTACTGCTTTCATATTTTATTTTGCCACTGGCAGAATATCAGGACAATTATGATAAATTAGGGTTTTTTTTTAAAATGTAGTTAATTTTAATTTAAAAATGTCTTGTTTTTAAATTTAGAAGCAGGCATAAATAATAGAGGTGTAGGTTTTTGACTTATAATAGTGATATTTCCTCTTGAAGTGATCTGTAGAGCAATTTGCATTTCTAGGCTGTATAAGGTGGCAAATCCCACATTCCTGAGCTATTACCATTGTTTTTCTAGTATTGTTCATCTCTTGGCTTAAAGAACAGGCAAAGAAACAAGTAACATAATCTAAACTAAGAGATAACAGCCAAGGGAGCTGCTGAGGTGTTCCTCTCTCCTGCAGATGCACAGCAAGACACAGAGTGTGCACGTCCAGGTCTGTAGGTTCAGAGCTCCCTGAGAGAGGAAGTCTGAGGCTTCCTGCAGTGTCCTGGCAGACTTATCCTTAACCCTGATTTTGCTTTCCTTTCTGTCCTGCTTTTGCTCCTACAGTTTCATCTCAATTGGGATTTAGGCTGTCTTTGTCTTCAGAGTCCCTGTGTTTTCCTCTGCAATAGGATTCTCGGGGTTTTTATATCCCTCAACTTTTTTTGTTTTAATGTCTTGTGCTTTACTTTTCTTGTCCAGCTCTTAGATGTTTTCTAATAAATGTCCTATTGAAGACTGAAATAAAACCAATTAAACATTTATGCATGCCAGACTTGCACAGCTGTATAAGTCCTCTTCCAGGTGCTTCACTTTCAGTGAGTTTTAGGAGAGACAACTGTAATTAAAAAGCATTCTATCTCTTCCTGTATAAATACTTCTGCTGTCCTTAAAGCTCCTCTTGTTACTTTTTCACGGCCTCCTCTAGGCTCATAACCCTGAAAAAAGGTATTAAGTAACTTCCAGTTGCCTTCTCACCGTCATGAAAATATAAAAATAAAAAATATAAAAGAAGTCCAGTAAATTGACCTGCATTTAATGTGTAATTTTTTGTGGCTGCAAATCTGGCAGCTCTTGTTTAGACTTCATGGCATCCTGTAGCTCAGAGATACAGAGAAATACTTTCATGATGAAAAAAATAATTTGTGAATTATGTTGTTACCTGGGTATTTTATCCCTTTTTTCTTACTTCTGTGGGGATGATGGTTAAACTGCAAAGGACAGGATGGGAGATGGCCATGCCCAATATAAATTCTCTTTTTTTCCCCATGTTTCTGCTTGTGAATATCAAGGAACGTTGCCCAGCTCACAGAAGCACCGTTTCACTTGTGCTGGTGTTTTTGGACTCACCTCTGTGGAGAGAGCTCTGGGAAGTGCTGTTTCCCACATTTGGGGATATTCCTGGGAATTAACACTTTGAAAACTCATTCAGCCTACTTATGGACTTTAGAGCTCTGCAGGATTGGGGCCAGGGAGCTTAGCTTTCTGCAGATTGGAATCTTGAGGCACTCCACCTCTATTTCTCTGTCATTTATTAGTACATAATCTCGGTGCCTTAAAATTCAGACTGTCTTTTAGAGAACAGGAATATTCTTAACATTTAATTCTTTAGCTCTAGAAATCCACTATGTACATCTAATAACACTGGTCTAATAAAGGAACAATTTCCCTTTGGGAAGAAAGGAGCGGTTTTAAAGTTTCAGACTTGTTGATAAAATAAGGACAATATTCCACACTTTCCTAGTTTGGAACAAATATTAATTCCTGCTGTGCTCTGACCATCTGTGGCTTTTGGAAACTAAAGGATTTGAAATCTAAAGTAAAGCTGAGGACAATTCTTTGTTGACTCTGCTCTCCATATATGCTGTAGGATGGCTAAACTCTAACTACAGGTGGTTGGAACAAAGTCTCTCCTATTGTAGACTGTTACCTTTAGCTTGGAATTTCAGCCTGCTTCTTAGTGTTTCTAATTTAAACTTTCTCATCCTCATGAAGTCCTTAATACAGTACATTCCATTATTTATTTTTCCTAGGCTAATGTGAGAACTGCTGTCAGGGTCACTTCACTTTCTGGCTGTAGCTCTGTGACACCAGCCAAAGTTTGCTTTGGCTTTTTGGTTTCAGTGTTGCATATCCGTGTTTCCCTCCCTAGCCTGGTGATAAATGGACATTGCCAGACCAGTGCCACACTGTGACCTGCTTCCCAGGAGATTACACAGTTCTGGAGAGCCACCACATCAACTGTGAGAGGATGCCAAAGCCTGTGTGTCACAGCAACCTTCCTGCTGTGAGGGTGGAGGAAACTTGCGGCTGCCGATGGATGTGCCCATGTGAGTATCTGTCCATGTGTGCCTCTTCCCATCACCTGAAATGTTTGACCACAAATGCAATGCTGAGTGCTCAGCCACTGAACACCTCAAAGGTGACCAGGGTGGGAGGAATTGCTGCTTGATTGTTATACAGCCATTTAAGCAAATATTTGGGAGTGTAGCAGCCTAACTGATGCTGGACTGTTCTAATGCAACTTGCAAGTTCAGAGCCACTCTGAGCTTATTTTCTTGCATTAGCAGAGTGGCAGTGTTTTATCAGGGAATCTCACACTCAATTTCCAAAGATGTGTGAGCTGGGAAGGAGGATGTATGGGAGAAACCAGGAATTTATCTTGACAAGATGTAAGCAAGCAATGGATTCTTGGTCCATCTCAGGGCATGAGGGTTTGGCCTGCCCTCAATCAAGCAGGTGTAGTACAAAAACAGAACAGAAAATTCTCCCTTATCCAGATAATCTCACACTGAGTGTCTGAACAGAAAGGCTGAACACTGACTGGCGCCTGGGCTGGGATCACAGGAACAGGACTTAAGTGCATCCACTCATATTTACAGGGTGAGAGGGGTGCAGCCCTGAGGCTGGTGATCCATTTATTAAAATGTAAGTGGGTTTAAACCTAAATTTATATGCTCACTTCTTAAAAGTAGATCAGAACTCTCTATATATGTATATACACACCTACTCTTCATAATTTAAAATGTCCTCTGCTGAGCTGACTGATTTAAGTACCATTTCTTCCAGCCACTGCTTCAAATACTACTACCAAAGCTTGTAGCGGGATTTTGATTCTTGAAGTCTTAGACATACAAAACTTTTTTCACCCCAAATTTTGGCATTTCCTAAAAGTGTATTTGATCTAAACACTTTAAATCTAACATTTCTGGTTTGCTACAAGGATTTTGAAAAAGCAGAAATATTTTAGATGGATAGTCATAAGTATTTTATAAAGTTTAAAAGATAGTCTTAGTGATACCTACCCATAAGAAGTGCACCTTTATTAAATTTCTTGATCCTAAACACACAGATAGCAACATGAGGCATGCAAGACATATCTTCATAAAACACCTTCAGAGAAGAGGAGATGAAAAGAAACTTTCATACCATTAGCTGATTATCATGAAAACCCTTGTAGTTCACTCGAGCTTTTTTTTTTTCCCTAAGGTGGTACAACTTGTGAGGGAAAAGTAGAAAGTTACAGAAGGAGGGAACAGAAAATCCCCAATCCCCCCCAGCTGATTAAAAAATCCCATGGGTCAAGTCCTCTTCTTTTAATGACTGCTCAGTGCAGCCACGGTGGCTGTGTGCCAACTGAAGCAACATCTGCAGTGGCTGAAAAGGTTGATTCTGATGCAGTGTGAGACAAAACTCTCAGCAGTCAGTAAAGCAGAGATGGGCATAAAAGAGGAAGTGCTGAGTGGGAGCTTAGTGTGAGGCAGCATCTCTGTTGTTATGGAAGGAGGCTCGTTAGGCCACCCGTGAAACTGCTGCTAAATTGACTCACGATTCACTCATTTTGAGAGCTAAAACACAATTTCCACCCATGGTTTGATGGTGTGGCTGATGTGACAAATGCTTCTGCCAAGAGGGAGTCTGTGAAAAAGTGTTCTAGGCCATCTGAGTCTGGAGGATGGTTCAGGAGTTACACTGCAGAGGTGCTTGCTTACTGAACCAGTTACAGACTTTACAGCAGCATGATTTGCAATGTGATTCATGGCTGTTAGTGTGCTCTTGGACTACNTTCCTCCCTCCCTTCCTCCCTCCCTCCGCTGTTTTTCCTGTGAAATTAAATTTGAAGGTCATTGAATATGAAAAAGATTATTCTCAGCTAGAAGCAAAGTACTGAATTATTAACAATGGTAATTTTCCTCCTTACAAGTTTTGCTGGCATTGATTTTATTGTCCTTATTATCCTTAAAGCAAGAGATTTGAAAACATATGAGCCAGAATCATCAGGTTTTGCTTTGGTTCTTCTGGGATTATAATCTTCTTTGTTTTCCAGTTTTTGAAGACAAGGAAGTGTTTATAACCCAATGACCAGGACACTGAGCTGTCAGCTGGCCATTGGTTTATCCTGTGCTTATTATTTCTCTGCAGTTTTCTTGTTTCCTGTCTGAAAAACAAAGTCCCTGGGTATCAACTTGTGAAATGGGTGAAATAGTGTTATTTGGAATCAAATGTAACACTGTACAGAATATAATGCAATGCAAAGGTTGGAACAGTGTGTTACAGTCTTTCTACAAACATGAAAGGGATTTTCCCTAGTTTTTTTTGTGTGGGTGTTTTTTTTTTTNAAGTAGATCAGAACTCTCTATATATGTATATACACACCTACTCTTCATAATTTAAAATGTCCTCTGCTGAGCTGACTGATTTAAGTACCATTTCTTCCAGCCACTGCTTCAAATACTACTACCAAAGCTTGTAGCTGGATTTTGATTCTTGAAGTCTTAGACATACAAAACTTTTTTCACCCCAAATTTTGGCATTTCCTAAAAGTGTATTTGATCCAAACACTTTAAATCTAACATTTCTGGTTCACTACAAGGATTTTGAAAAAGCAGAAATATTTTAGATGGATAGTCATAAGTATTTTATAAAGTTTAAAAGATAGTCTTAGTGATACTTACCCATATGAAGTGCACCTTTATTAAATGTCTTGATCCTAAACACACAGATAGCAACATGAGGCATGCAAGACATATCTTCATAAAACACCTTCAGAGAAGAGGAGATGAAAAGAAACTTTCATACCATTAGCTGATTATCATGAAAACCCTTGTAGTTCACTCGAGCTTTTTTTTTTTTTTCCTAAGGTGGTACAACTTGTGAGGGAAAAGTAGAAAGTTACAGAAGGAGGGAACAGAAAATCCCCAATCCCCCCCAGCTGATTAAAAAATCCCATGGGTCAAGTCCTCTTCTTTTAATGACTGCTCAGTGCAGCCAGGGTGGCTGTGTGCCAACTGAAGCAACATCTGCAGTGGCTGAAAAGGTTGATTCTGATGCAGTGTGAGACAAAACTCTCAGCAGTCAGTAAAGCAGAGATGGGCATAAAAGAGGAAGTGCTGAGTGGGAGCTTAGTGTGAGGCAGCATCTCTGTTGTTATGGAAGGAGGCTGGTTAGGCCACCCGTGAAACTGCTGCTAAATTGACTCACGATTGACTCATTTTGAGAGCTAAAACACAATTTCCACCCATGGTTTGATGGTGTGGCTGATGTGACAAATGCTTCTGCCAAGAGGGAGTCTGTGAAAAAGTGTTCTAGGCCATCTGAGTCTGGAGGATGGTTCAGGAGTTACACTGCAGAGGTGCTTGCTTACTGAACCAGTTACAGACTTTACAGCAGCATGATTTGCAATGTGATTCATGGCTGTTAGTGTGCTCTTGGACTACTCTGAAATGGATCACATTAGCGCATTTTGTGCTACAGAAATCTATGAGAAATTTGAAAGGATTCCCATTATGCTTAATTTTTTTTATGTCCATGAATAAGTAAAGACTTAGAAAAGTGGTTTTATTGTTAACTCGTTTCATTGTTATTTATATATGGACTTCATAAGCATTTACAGTAAAATATCTGAANATGTAACACTGTACAGAATATAATGCAATGCAAAGGTTGGAAATGAACAGTACAGTCTTTCTACAAACAGGAAAGGGCTTTTCTCTTTTTTTGTGTGGGTTTTTTTTTGGTTGTTGTTTTTTGTTGGTTTTTTTTTTTTTTAACATAAAATCTATTACTATTTCCTATTGCATATGAATAAATTTTAGGCAAATGGATTTTCTACAAATTTATCCAAATCTTTTATAATACTTGTTCCCAAACAAAGATATTGCAAAAAACCTCCACATGTGATGAAGCGTTTATCAAAGTTTCTTTTCAATGATCTGCTGCAGTATTTACAATTCATTACCTTCCTCTCTTTCCCAATTAATTGATTCCCCATACCCACAACAGTCATGAAGAAATAATGAAATTGAAAAGCAAATGCCTACAGGGGTTTTGTTGTTGTTTATTTCCAGGTGTCTGCATAGGAAGTTCATCTCAACATATTGTCACTTTTGATGGGCTGAATTTTAAGCTGACTGGCAACTGCTCCTACATCTTATTTCAAGACTTGCAGCAGGATGTTGAAGTCCTGCTCCATGAAGGGCCATGCAAAGCAGCACTCAGGATGAGCTGCATGGACTCCATTGAAGTGAAGCACCGTGGTGTGGCAGTGCAGCTCTTCAGTGACATGGCAGTAAGCAAACACTATAAATCCAACTGTGTATTGTCTGCTCGTGCTGTAGAATTCAGGTTAAGAGGACAAATTTGTTCCCTTCATCCAGTTTCAGCCTATTTTTAACATCTCTTCTCCATTTCATGATGCAATCAGTGTTCACATAACGAGCCAGACACGTTTCTCCTCTTGTTCTCCCTGTTTTGCTGGTGTGCCAATGTCAAGAACATGGGATTTGGCAGTGTGTCCCTGACACTTCTGCCAGAAAGGCAGGGTTACAGACAGGACAGGCTGCACTCTGATTCCCCTCTTTTGGTAGAGGTCCTTCCTTTTGGTCCATGGGAGAGTGCTCTGTTCCTCACAGAGGCTGTGCCTGACTGACCAGCTGAAGGTCCAGGGAGCTTCTCACCTTGTGCAACTGGACCTCAGCATTAGAAGAAAGGGCAGCTTAGTATTTATAGTATTATAAAACATATAGTATTATGTTTTATAGGCAGAGAATATTCAAACTCAACCCATTTTTCAGCCTCTGGCTGCTCAGACATACAGGAGTTGGCCAACTTGTTAAAACAATCTCTTCTGACTCATGTAGCAAAATAGAGTGGACCAAAACACCTGCACCAAGTTTTGCATGGTGCTGGACAGCCTTGAATTCCACTGAATCAGTTGAACCTCATAGCATGGGGTTGTTAGTCTGTAAACATGTGGTGCTCAAAGACTGCACTTATATAGGAAAATGTTAGAAGGGTTGCTCAGGCAATTCACAGGATTGAGGTCAAGTACTTCTGTAAGTTTTTAGACTCAATAGAAACCTGCAGCTGGCACAAATGTTTCTTATGTCCAGATTCAGTTGCATCTTCAGATATTTGTGAAGTCGAAATGTGCTTCAACTGTAAACTTGGGTTGATTTGTTTGCTAGAACTGATGTGGTGACCTCACCTCTTTTTTTAAACAGGTGACTGTTAATGGTGAAAGGGTTCTTATCCCCTATTCCAGCAGTTTGTTTGAAATCACTGCATATGGAGAAATAATGCATGAAATCAAGTTCTCTCTTCTTGGACATAATCTGACATTTACTCCAAGAAACAATGAATTTATTCTGAGACTTAATTCAAAGAGCTTTTCTTCAGGAACAAAAGGGCTCTGTGGTAAGTATGAAAGTTTGTACTTTTAACAGCTTTCTGCTTGGGCTTGAACTTCTATTTATTTTATTGCCACTTGTGACTCTCCAAATCTGTAAATTCTCTGGGTGAACTGCTCCCACACTTCTGGGGGAATATTGGAAATCTGTGTGAGTTTTTCTACTCTCATCCCCAATGTAACAGCTCACTGATGCCCAGTAATACTGTAGAAAGCTCAGCAGAGACAGCTTTCTGGTTTCTCTTGCCTCATTCAACTTATCAAGGAGATTTGTGCTTTTTTTTGATGAGGGTTTCATTTTAGACTTTTACAAATTCAGTTCTGTGAGAAATATGACCAGTGCTTGCAGTGAAGGTGAAAAATTTGAGTGGGCAACTTGCTACCTGGGTGAGTTAATTCTGCTGTATCCTCAGTGGTGTAATGCATTACATGTGTTTTATAGGCAGAGAATATTCACACTCAACCCATTTTTCAGCCTCTGGCTGCCCAGACATACAGGAGTTGGCCAACTTGTCACAGCGATCACTTCTGACTCATGTAGCAAAATAGAGTGGCCCAAAACACCTGCCCCAAGTTCTGCATGGTGCTGGACAGCCTTGAATTCCACTGAGGCATCACTTGAACCTCTGTGGCAAACCCTGTGCCTCCTTTAGTGAGGAAATGAGAAACAAGACCCAGGGTATTTATGGTTCTTTTGACAACAGCTTTGAGGAACATAATGAATTCCTTGAGCCGCCCCACCCAGTGCCATCTGTCCCAATCCCTGTTTTTGTCCAGGTTTATTTCAGCAGTGATTGTTCAGCGCTTTCCCTTTTCCCTTCGCTCCCCGTGCCAGGGCTGTGTGACCAGAACCACGGGAACGACCTGGCGCTGCGCAATGGCTCTGTCACGGCGGACAGCAGCCTGTTCATCCAGGACTGGACGGTGGCAGAGCCGGGCAGGGCTTGCGAGAGCCGGCGGGAGGAGGAGCGGTGCTCCGAGCGTGTGCCCGGCCACTGCCGCCTGCTGCTCTCCGATCGCTTCGCCCCGTGCCACGGCGTCATCACCCCCGGCATGTTCTACGAGGCCTGCCTGGAGAGCAGCTGCTTCGAGGAGGAGGCCTGCGAGATGATCACTTCCTACGCGCACATCTGCAGGGAGTACGGCGTGTGCGTGGACTGGAGAACGCCCGAGCTTTGCCGTAAGGGTTTCACGCTGTGCTAAAACTGATGCAGACATTGCCCTGCTTTGGGACAGCTCAGTGTGGTATTAATTTTTTGAATGTTAATTTTGAATGTTAATAGTTTTAATATTGATATTTTGGAAGTTTCCAGATCAGGTTTATTGTACAAGTGGTGTTGCAGTTCTCATAACTGGTTGGTCACCCGCTAAGCTGAATGTTATGAAAGAAGTGTTTCTTGGTAAACTGGTAACTGGGAAAATTCCAGGCTAGAGGGGAATAAAGGCACTGTGAACAGGTAACCCACAGCTGTGTGACAGTACTGAACCTTTGTGGCTGCAGGTTTGGGCTGGGAGTCTGCCAGGCTGTTTTAACAGCAGTTTAATGGGTTTGATACAGACTTTGGATGGTCTGAGGTGGACAGAGAAACTTGTACTTTGGACTAGTGGAACTGCTTCCCAGCCTGTCACTGTCATACCTGGCACAAAACAAGACTTTTCTTTGTAACAGTTTCACAAAATCCGCCAATTTCTATCAAAGCCAAAACTTTTCAGAGTGTGGTGGAAGAGCCAGTGTGTTTTTAAGTTTTTGCTGCAGGGAAAAATGGACAAATAGCCTCTCTTTGTGGTGTCATTTCTTACCAGGACCTGCCAGCTAGGCTGAGTGAACCAGCTGTAATTTGCTTTGCAAATCTAGTTTTCCTTCTGCCTGGGTTTTGCTTGTTTTGGAGGTGAAAAGTGTGTGCTGTGTAGCAGGATGTCAGTATTGCACATTACCAGAACACAACCAGGGCAAACAAGACACTCATGCTAGAACCAAACTCAGCTGTTGCTTTGTATACCTTCTCTCCTAAATTCTCATAGACAAGCAGTTCTGCTTTCTCTTCCTATTTTTTCCATCCTCTTTTTTTTTGTTGTTGTTTTGTTTTGTTCCTGTTTCTCCTGAAAACCCTATTAGGAGGCATACCTAAAGATCTGCCAAAAAATGCAAGGTATCATTAAGTACAAGTAAATAACTCTTGAGGTGGCTTGTTCTCCACCTTCTCCTGTTAACCTTTCTGCAGTGATGGTTGCAGACATTCACAGAGTCCCTCAGCCTGTCAGGTTTGGTTAAGTGCCTTAGATGTGGATGTGTGTAGGCATTTTCTATCCCAGCTACCTGCTCACAGTGTCCCGATGTCCCAGTTGGTTTTCTCATCTCCTGCCTCTCTAGTTGAGTTGTTTTTTGTTGCTTTACTTTTTTTCCCTGGATGCTTTTAATTTCAGAACTGGAGAACCAGCATCTTAAAAACATGATACAAAAAAAAAAAGTGTGTAAAACAAAGAAACAAATGCTTTTTTTCATGTTTTAAGCTCAGACTGAGGGAATGATGGGATGGGAAGTCAGGAATGTCAGTGTGAGTTTGGCCTGAGCCTCCAGCTAATGTTTGAAATATCTTTCTATGATCTAGGTTACTGAACACAGTCTGTTTGGAGTACAGGTCCTAGAACGCAGGGTGAGAGCATTGCCAGCCATTTTCCAAATTCAGTGCCTCAGCCAGACTTTGCAATTGCAATTCCAAAGCTGGATGTCAGCAGATTACCTTAACAACTCTGTGCAGTTTTCAAATTTCTACCTGGTTACACAAGGAATTGCTTATTTTTACACTAATTGCATAAAAGTCTTAAGTATCCTAACAATAACATCTTCATCCTTCTTCCAGCAAATGCCAGTGTGCAACAACTGCCAAAAACTTTTAAATTGTCGACATTTGATTTATCCAAGTTGCATTAATGACTAAATAGACACTACAGCTTAATAATCACTCTACCACTATATGTTTGATAACAGTAGCACAGTTCTGGATTACCTTGCTTCCCTTCTCCCAGTCCACTGAACCCCTGTCATTTTTGCAGAATTTTACTTTAAGTTTTGTCATGCCATATTGGGACATTCCAAGCACTCCAAGTCCTTCCTGATTTCTGTTCCTAGGTTACTCTCTGGGATTCAGCTATATACAGCCTGTAAAAGAGCAAGCTTCAGGGTGACTTTGTTGTAGCCTTTCAGTGCCTGAAGGGATCCTACACGAAGAGAAAGAGACTCTTGACAAGGGCCTGGAGTGACAGGACAAGGGGCAATGGCTTCACACTGACAGAGAGGAGGTTTAGATGGGATATTAGGAAGAAATTGTTCCCTGTGAGGGTGGCGAGGCCCTGGCACAGGTTTCTCAGAGAAGCTGTGGCTGCCCCATCCCTGGCAGTGTTCCAGGCCAGGTTGGATGGGGCTCTGAGCAAGCTGGGATAGTGGAAGGTGTCCCTGCCCATGGCAGGGGTTTAGAACTGGATGGTCTTTAAGTTCCCTTCCAGACCAAGCCATTTTATGATTCTATGAAATAATTTGCTTTAACATGGAAAGGGTTAATGCTAAAGACTTTTTTTTTTCTGTCTCCATTGGCTGCTAGAAGATTGTGTGTAGACAGTTTAGCTGATGAATGTTTTCTTGTTTGTTTGTTTGGGAGCTCAGGATTTCTTTCTATGTTTTTTGTCAGGGGACTGAAAGAAAGTTTTGTAAACCTCACAGCAGTCACAGACTGGGAAATAAACACTTTTTCTAATTGAAGTTGTGGAGAAAAATAGACTTTAGGGAATATACAGTGTGGAAGCTGTGTCCATAGTTTTTTAAATAGCTGTAGCCCTAATTTTGTGTTTGCATTTAGAGACAATATCCTCAGGTTTGTGAATGCATCAGTAAAAAGTTTCTGTTGGCTTGCAGGGCTATGCAACATTCCTTGATTCAATTAGTTCTGTTAATCAAGCAATGCAGAAATACAGCAGGCTCAGTGTTGAAATACCAAAATATTCTGCTTGTTAGCTTTCTTTAGTTGTATGGGAACACTGCAGCCTATCAAGTTAAAAAAAACCAAAAGTTAATCTTTCTTCAATGCTATAGTTTGTCCTGGCTATCTCTTAACCCTGTTACCATATATATATAAGGTTCTAAGTTCTTGTGTGTGGCCCAGTATTGGAAACAAAATTTGACAAGTGAACACTCACCTGAAGCATTATATTATCCCAACAATGAGTCATATGTTGCTGTGGCCTGAAAATGTGGTTTGCTGATGTGTGCTGCAAGGGACCAGATCCATTCATTGGGTCATGGCTTTCTAAAATTGAAAGAATTCTAAAGAAAGCTTGATAGGAAAGATTGATTTCTGTTTCTTTAGATCTCTTAAATAAAGGTGGTGTTTTCTTCTCTGCCTTGCTCAGCAATGAAATGTGCCCCACATCTGATGTACGACCACTGCCACACAGCCTGTGTGAAGAGCTGTGAGAATAACACCAAAGTCAGTGTCTGCAAGGATTATCCCACAGAAGGCTGCTTCTGCCCAGAGGGAAAGGTGACTTTTGGTGACAGCTGTGTTAGTGAAGAGGTCTGCACTCAGTGTGTCAGTGAGGATGGCACACACCATCAGGTAACTACATGCACAGTAACCTCTGGCAGTGGTTGGAGTTCACAGCTTTGAAAGTAAATCTGTTTTCCCTTTGGACACTTTATTTTCTAGCTCAGTTCCTCCTAATCTGCTGGCTGTCAGCCCCATTTAGCTCCCCTAGTGTGAAATTGGCTGGGACTGGATATAAAGATCACAGCTGGGACTGTGCAGACCTGGCAAGGCATGACAATTCCATGTGGAGGGGGGTCTAGAGGAAAGAGAGGAAGAGTGATGCCATAAGTGAATATTTACCAAGATAAACATCTCTATTCAGCAGACTTTTATGAGTAATGACAATTCAATCATAAATCTGAATCCTTTACTTAAAATGTGTTGTGTTGTCTTTGCAAAGCTCACTGAAATCCTCATGAGGGACAGTGGAGAGACAGGGATCAAACTCTTCTCCCTGTGACCAGGGACAGGATCTGAGGGAATGACTGGAACTGTCAGGGGAGGGTCAGGCTGGATGTCAGGAGATGGTTCTTCCTCCAGAAGGTGCTGGGGCACTGAACAGGCTCCCCAGGGAATGGTCACAGCCCCAAGGCTGCCAGAGCTCCAGGAGCATTTGGACAGTGCTCTCAGGGATGCACAGGGTGGGATTGTTGGAGTGTCTGTGCAGGGCCAGGAGCTGGGCTTGATGATCCATGTGAGTCCTTTCCAATTAATGTATGAAATATTTCCAGTGGTTGGTGGGGAGTGGTGAGATCAAGTCAACCTTACGTTAGATGGTATTTTCTAGATACATATTTTTTTGTGAGAATTATTACTCCTTCGATGAAATTCATCATTTTGGTTTTACTGAAAATCTACTTTGCTTAGTTAAGGCAGCCCTCTCTGTGGCAGTATGAGATTGGGAAAAGCTGTGGACACTGGGTACCAGACTGCAGGGAAAGACACTGTTGATTCCAGCATCACAGTGGGTGTGTTCCCTGTTCCAAACTCTTCCCTGTGTTCCCTTTTCCAAGTAACAGGGGTGGTTCCTCTTTGCCAGTTGCTCAGCTCTTGGAGTTTGCACGTACATCAGCCAGTCCTCTTCAAGCCACATTTTTGTTATAGGGTTTGAAGGGGAAGGGACTTTAATTGCAGTGTTTTATGGGCTTTAGATCCTTAATGAGATTTTTGGGGAGGTGGAGGACAGGGGGGGATCAGCTCATGTAGCTGTTTTGCCTCTCTGTCATTGCAGGCTTAGCTTTGTGAGCAATACAACAGGCACTTGGGTCAGAATTTCCTTAACCTCCTTCTTTTCTTCTGGTGTTCATTCCTCTGTTCTTTTCTATCCTACATTGTGTTTGGGCTTGTGGGATTTTAGTCCCAACACTCACACAGAGTGGCTTAAAACATGTAACTATCTCTGAGTATAGGTGCAGAATGCTTAGATTTGTCCTTTTTCTTTCCTTCCTATCTCTAAAAAGCTCAGCAGAGTATTTACCTCCCTATTCACTTGGGTATTAAATGTACATAGTTCTGTGTGGGTGACAGCTTTAATATTAATGATTTCCACTCTCATGGGAAGGAGCAGTGATTGAAAAGTGATTCTTTTTGCTGATGGTTTCTGAACGTGCTTATTACCTCCAGGTAGTCACCACAGTGAAGGCTTTGGTTTTAGAGGGGATATAGTGCTTTTCCAGTCTTCAGTCAATTGGAGAGTCAAGTGATGATACTCCAAATATCGTTCATATAAAAATATGCACTATTTATTTCTCTGTGTTGAGGATTTACTAATTAGGGAAAGCAGACGCTTCTCTGTATTTCCCAAAATAATGTTGTTTCCCTTATTACCACTGGTATGTAGATGCAACAGTATTGTTACTCACAATAGCCTGCAATTGTATTTATATCTGAGCATTTTTGACACTTAAAACAATAGCAATTCCTCCTCCCATCCACACATTCTTTACATCTTTTGCTAAACTGGCACACTACAGTCATTGCAGAATTATGTGTCTCCTTAGTTTTTTACTGTTAACAGAGCAACCAACCCTTCATAGATAAATCTTCAAAAATCTTCTGATTTTCCAGGTTAATGTTACTCACCCTCATCCACTCCCATCCCATCCCAACATACCAGTGACCAGAGCATGGGATTCCTGTCTAACACTTGTTGGGGTTTTTTCCCTCAGCACATGGAAACGTGGATTCCCGAGAATGAGCCCTGCAAGATCTGCACGTGTCTCGATAACAAGAAGATAAACTGCACAGTCCGACCCTGCCCCACTGTCAAACGTAAATTCATTTAGCTCTTGTGTTTGGACTTGACTTGGTTTTTTGGTTCCTGCCTTCCTGGTTCTTATCCAAACGTGTTTTATGGATGTTTTCTCCAGCTGTCCAGTGTGGTCCGTGTGAAGTCGCTCGCCTGCGCAGGGGCCCTGGCCAGTGCTGCCCAGAGTATGAGTGTGGTAGGTTCTTGTAAACTCTTGGAATCTTGGCCTGTGCTTTTACCAGATATTTCTAAGGTATACAGTCCATTAAAAAAAAAATAAATTAATTCAGTGCTTCATTTTTGACCACTGAATGGTTTTGCAATCAGCCGTGTGGAAAACCAAACAGCTCCTTAGGATATGAGTCTCCATTCACTTCCCACTTTGTCCCTCTTTGTGTGGTACATGAGGAAGGGAATGGAGCAATTTGTTTTTGTCTAAATGACATTAGAATGGCTTTTTTCTCAAGCATTTATTTTTGCATCATCTATATTTGCCCATTAAATATAACATTAGAACCTTAATCCCCATAACCGGAGCTTGAACTCTTCTCTAAGCTATTTTGAAAACAAACTCTGGCCTGCTGAACTGTAATGTACTTCATATTTTAAGACAGCAATTGAGTGTGAGTTTAATGGGGATGTGCATGTGTGTGTGTCTTTTCTTGAGGACTAAGTAGGCGTGGTTTTAACTGCCCTCTGAATTTCTGCTCTCAGTGTGTGATCTGGTTTCCTGTGATTTGCCTCCTGCCCCTGTCTGTGAGTTTGGCCTGCAGCTTGCCCTGACCAACCCTGGAGAATGCAGACCAAATTATACATGTGGTAAGATAATTTTTCCTGGACACTGGAACACTGCATTTGAGCAACACTGACAACTTCCTTTAGGCATTATTTTTCCCCCTCTGAAAGGTTTAATTTTGGTGCCAATGTGTAGTGATTTCCCAGACTTGGCAGAAGTTTATTGTTGGCACTTTGAGTACACTTTCAAGTTAAGGACAATAAAAACACTTTACTCTTGGACATGTCTTCTCTGACCCTGATGCTTATTTTATAAATCTTCTTGTTTGTGTATGAGACAAGAATTTTTTTGGCAGGGCAGGAACTTTTCTGAGTTCCTGAACCAGAGCCTTTTATATCTGCATTACTCTGCAGACTTTAAGCAGATTTATTACAGTTCGAGGTGGTGATTAATGCCTTGCTGCCAGAGAACTGTCCTGTTCACTGGCAGCACTCTGAGAATCCACGAGCTTGACACGGTGCCCACCTTTTCCTGCCAGCCTGCAACAGGGAAATGTGCAGCTCCATCCCAAGACTTTCCTGCCCGTCGCATCGGACGCTGACCGTGGTCAAGACCGAGTGCTGTGACAAATATGAGTGTGCCTGCAGCTGCAGGAACTCCACAGTGAGCTGCCCTCTGGGCTATCTCTCCCAGTCTCTCACCAATGACTGTGGCTGTGTATCAACTACCTGCATTCCAGACCGGGTAAGGAAGTGCAATGTCTTTTCCATGGATCAGAGTGTCTTCTCCCCATGAAGTGGCAGCACCAGAGCAAGCAGGCAGCCAGCTAGATACAAATAAACCCCCAATGAGACTGCTGGAAAGTGATGCCAGGGCATTTTTAATTTACAAGTGCCTGAAAGAAACACACTATTGCTTCATACCCAGAGGATGTTTGTTACAGAAATTTAGTTTGACATAACCAGTCCATTTTTTGTAACTTTGAGATAGTATAAAAAAAAACCCATTGGAAACTTAAAGGTCATTCAGGCTTCAGGAATTTCAGGGGTGGATTTTGTTTTCAGGTAGCAGATACACGTACTGTGGGACCACTACCATTACTATATATTCTTCCAATCCCATCTTAAATTTATTGACATGTTTGGTACACCTTAGACCTAAAATTCCTTGTGTTCTTTGATTACCTTTTTCTCTGCCTGAGAAGGTGGTGTGTCTTTTGAGAACTATGTCACCACTTTTATGTTTTTGCTAAATTATGACTCTACTAAAGCTCCACTAGGGTATATTTTTCTTATTTTGCCAACCTTTTATTAAGTTGTTATATTATGTTAATCTTAAAGTTTCTTAGAGGAGGGGTTGCAGGGCAATGTAACTTTTTCATTAAACCTGAACATAGGGTTACATTGTCTTGCAGCTCAGGACATTTACCTTTTATTGTCCATTTCTAAGTAGTTCATAACCTTGCATAATTCATTTCATGTTTCTGGGACTTACTTGCTCTAGCTATAAAAATAAATGATGTTCTTCTCTTTAATACCAAGCTGTAAAATTTACTAATAGTTCAATATAAGGAATGACTCTGATTTTTAGGAGTAGCTGTGGTGGCCTGAGGATACAAGAGGATGAAAGCGTTTAGCTCCAAGTAGGATCTCTTCAGATCCAATGGTTTAGCCAGAAGAAGTTTTGCCTTCAAGGCTCCTTCTAGAGGACTTACTATTTATTATCTCTAAATTTTTTGTGTCACAATACAATTATAGGGAAACTGAGATCCCAGGCAACTCCACTGACTGCAGATAAAACTCTCCAATTAATTTTGTATAAAACAGTAGCTTTGTTTGTACTTATTTTTCCTTTCCTCAACAGACTGGCCACAATATTAAGACCTGTAGCATTTTTAAGGGATTCAAATATTCCACAGAATTTATGGTTGACTTCCCGCTTTTTGGAACCAGCAGTGTGCTCTTTTATGTATCAATTATTGCATTTAATAGGTGTGTGTGCACAACAGCATAGTCTATCCTGTTGGGGCAACCTGGGAAGATGGATGCAGGGAGTGCTCTTGCACGGGTGTGAGGGATGACGTTACAGGACTTCAGATGCCAGAGTGTCGTGACAAAGAATGTGACACGTTCTGCTCTCGGGTGAGTAACACTTAAACCAGTGCAATAACCAGCAGAGAGCCCTGGTGGGGCTCTGCAATGATCCCTTTTAAGCCTTCTTGTTTAAAGAGTAACCAGAGAAAATTAGAAAAATAACTGTTGTAGCAGTAGATTATCTTGGGAGCAGAATCTAAGAGCATTAGTTTTGAGCATTATTGACTTTTAGGATTATTGTTTTAGGACTGCATCCTGCTGCCAAGAAAATCAGTGACAAATTTATTTTACATTTTGACAGAAAGAAAACTGCATCCTGAAGTATCTGTCATTTACCCCACTTGCACAATAAGTGTTCATGATGGCTGAGGTTCAATTGCAGATGTCTGTTCTAGCTCAAGCTCACTTTCTGAAGTTCCCATTTCAGCTCTGTCTGTTGCTCAGCTCTGCCTATTGTAGCAGTAATAACACCTCATGCTGGGACCTTTATTGTGCTCAGACATCTGCTACATCCTATAAAACCCTGTGGTTTACTTTTGGAAGCCTGCAAAGGAAGTGTGAGCCAAATTGTTTTATTGATTTAGATGGTCAAACAGGAATAGACAGATAATTGGTAGAAAGAGTTCGTATAGGAATGTGATTTAAGCCAGGTATCAGGAAAAGGTTCTTCTCCCAGAGGATGGTCAGGCACTGGAACAGTTCCCAAGGGAATGGTCACAGCCCAAAGCCTGACACAGCTCAAGAAGTGTTGGGACATGGTGGGATTGTTGGGGTGTCCTGCGCAGGGCCATGAGCTGGCCTCGATGATCCTTGTGGATCTTAAATCCTGCATCATTCTCTAGGACCAACCAAAAACCCCCAATCCATTAGGAAAAAAATAACAAAGCAAGTGCAGAGTTTGGTGAGAAAGTTTGAAGATGCCAAATGCAGAGACCATAAGAGTAGATATGGGAGTTTCTACCTGTTGCAAGAGAATCCCTTCAGTTTCCATGTGTAGACAAGACTTGTTTCTGTTATGGCAATTTTTATGAAATATTAGGTATAAAGTATCTGGTTGTGTTTCAGCTCAGAGCAATAATTTATCAATAATTTGTTATTCCAATAAAATCTCATTAATTAAAGAGCTACAGTTCCTTGACATTGCAGCATCCAAAAAATCTGGTTAAAAACACAGAAAAAAGACTTGGTGGAAACAATGCCAGTTCTTTATGGAATTTGTCATTTCTTCAGCTCCTTTGATGGTTATCAGGGCTGTACAAACAAAACTGTAACTGTTAGACTAGATAGCTCAAGATTTTTTTCTGATCCAGTAGATATTCATATCAAGGACATCAACAGTGCTGTCATCCAGTTTGAACTGTCCTTAAACTTATTTTTCAGTTC
>VWYE01007842.1:0-25799 GCA_013398995.1 Alaudala cheleensis
CCCATGGCGGCCCCAGGATCCCAAATCTCCATCACAGACCCGGGACCCCCAAATCCCCGTGACAGTCCCAGGACCTCAAATCTCCATCACAGTCGTGGGACCCCCAAATCCCCATTGCAGCCCCTGCAGCCCCAAATCCCTATTGCGGCCGTGGGACGCGAAATCCCCATCACAGTCCCGGGACCCCAGAATCCCCACTACAGCCCCAGAACCCCCAAATTCCCATCGTAGCCCCGGGACCCCCAAATTCCCATCGCGGCCCCGGGATCCCCGTCCCCTGCAGGGCCCCGAAGCACCGGCAGAGGGCGCGCTGGGGCCGCGCGGGATGGCGCCGGATTTTGGGGCCGTTATTTGGGGTTTAGGGGTCCCTGTGTGTTATCTGGGACTTAGGGGATCTCAGTGTTTTATTTGGGGTTTCGGGGTTCCTGCATGTTATTTGGAGCTTAGGGGATCTCTGTGTTTTATTTGGGGTTTAGGGACACCTTCCACTATCCCAGGTTGCTCCAAACTACGTCCAGCCTGGCCTTGGACTCTCTCAGGGATGGGGCAGCCACAGCTTCTCTGGGCACCCTGTGCCAGAGCCTCATAACTCTCAGAGAAAACAAACAAAACCCATTCCTTCTTTCCCCTGGAGGAAAAGGCTGTGGTGGCATAGACCCAGATATGATATTTTTTTGTGGCCACTAAGGCAGCGGTCCCAGCGAAAATTACCTGGACTTCCTAATCGTGCTCATGACCCTGATTCTCTGCCTGCCCTGATTCGCTCCCTGCGCTTTCAGCCACCCCGCAGGAAGCTCAGAAACCTGCGCTCAAAAACAGGAAAAGAAACAAAGAAACAAAAGTCCCTAGAGCCGTGTTCCGGGGGATGCAGTGGCAAACTTCACAGCTGCTTTGTTCTGCGACAAGAAAGGGTGGCACCTGCTGCTGCCCTGCTCACCTGGGGAGGATTGCATGGAAGGACAGCCCAGTGTAAATCAGGGTGTAAATCAGTGTAAATCAGAGCATTCATCACAAACCCCCTTGCATTGCTCCCAAGTCAGTTTCACATGTACTGAGAAATGTGGGTCCTGCCCTCCTGCAGCTCTGCCCTTTCCCTACCACGAGTTATATTTTAAAATCTTTTTCCATCTCTTCTTTAGCACCTACTTCCAATATCCTTCTTCCCGCACTCCAGGCATTTAATCCCTTTTCTGTACCCCAATCTCCAATGACTTAAGACTCAGAAGCAGTGAGAGATGTAACTCTCTCACTGTGAGCCAGACCAAGTCAGTGAGTGTTTGCTCCACATTTCAAGCTGGTGATTATGACTGAAATCTTGCTGTCTGGGCCATGAGCCTCTGGTGAAAATCCAATAGTAAGCGTGCCACGTGAGGCAAGCGTTTGACATCTGCAAATGGGTGCCATCTGCTTCTCCTTTTAAGAGTATTAACTGCCTAAGAAAGGAAAAGAGATGCATGAAACTTGGTCTGAGGTCAAATGAGTGTGAGTGAGATCAGGGTTTCTGACTGCAAAGTAAAATAGGGGGTAGATTCACACCCCCCACACACTCACACAGCTCTTGGCAAGTGGAGGGGGGATAATTGCAAGTGACCTGAAGTCACACCTCCAGGTTTGGGGGAACTCGAGATGCACAGGCAATGATACAGCCCAGACTTCTTTTTAGGGCCAGACCAAGGCCTTTTCTAAATGAGGAACTGAATAACATCAGGAGACAAAATTTTGACTCAGCTCCTTGCAATTCTACTTCTGCTCCCACCCCCAACCCCTGGAACAGAGACCTGGTCTGTGCCAGGAACAGCTCACTGCTCCTTTTTCCATGGCACACTTTGCTCCCGTGGTCAGCAGCAATGGTTGGTGTGTTCACTCTCATGTTTCCCACTTCTGGGCTGTTTCTGACCCCTGGCTGTCAGAGGAACTTCAGCTCTGCTTGGGTCCCCTTCAATCCTGCCTGGCTCTGGCATACCAGGGATTTGGGACTGACTTTCTGTCTCTGTTCTGAGCTGGTAAAAGCCAGCACTTATCCCAATCTCACCAAAAACTCCTCACAGTTTAAAAGCNTAGTTTAAAATATCATAGTTTAAAAACTCCTCACAGTTTAAAAGCTTTACATCACATTTGGTGCAGGAAGGCTGGCTGGAGGGAAGGCTACTCTGAAGCACCAAGGCAGCTCAGAGAGGATTTTCTGAGCTCTGGATGTGCAGCAGGCTGAACGCTGGTGTCCTGGCAGACTCTGGACTGTCTCTAGCACAGGACACTGTGCTGGAGCAGTGACATCCCTTGAGCAGCACTGAGGAAGAGACTTGCTGTGCAATTCACTTTGTTCTTGCTGTGAATGTTTGCTCTTGTTTCCTTGTGCACTCAGCCTCACAGGAGAGCATCCTTCTGGACTTGGATGCAGGCTGTGCACATCCTGAGTGCCTTATCTGACATGAGGGGTGTGACTGTCCCCTAAAATACCCAAAAAAATATTTTTAAAAGAACCTAAAGGTTGGTAGATAAGGTGGGTAACTAGTGAAGCCTACATTTTACCAAAAATCATGTTTCCTTTCACCGGAGGATCACAGGATGATGCAAAGCTGTGTATTAACCAGGATGGAGAGCTGGGCATTAAACAGGATGGAGAGTTCTGCTGAAGATGAACTGCCTTGCCCCCACTGTTTGCAGTGACATGACACAAGAAGGAACACGAAAAAAGAACAAAACTCCACGAACCCCAATTTCAGACTGCGGGAGTGGAATCAGAAGCTCCCATCAAGGCAGGATTGTGGAAGTGTTTTTCCCCAGCCCCAGGGAAGTCACCCATCGTGCGCAGCACCCGCAGATTCATTAAGCACAATTACCATTGTAAGCGCAATTACAAGCGAGAAGCTGCTGGTGTCTCACTTGAACAGGGAAACGCTTTCAGGGGACAACAGGGTTTCGATAATGAGAGGTTTCAGGCTGCACGTTTAAATGGAAAGAGGGAACTCCTTTCGTGTGGCCAGCCGTGCCAGCGGCAGCGATTTCACACAGCTCTCATTTGTCTGAGCCGGGTGACTGAGCGTGGGCAGCACCAGCAGTATCTTCATCAGTGAAACAAAAGAACTCTCTGCCGCCAGTGAAATCAGTAGGGCTCCTGCTGTTGCTGAGTTTTCTCTCCCCCTTGGCAGGGTAAGGCAGTTCTGCAGTGCAGATCGCTCTGTCGCCACAGGCCTGAAGGCAGTGACCTGGTCTGAAAACTCACCTACAGAACCCACCTCCTGCTTGTCCGCAGGGACTGACTGATCCAGGTTTGCCTGGAACACATCCCCAAAACAACTGTGGCTCAGGGAGTATCTGAAACATTTTGGAAGGATGAGTAAAAAAATTAAAAATTTCCCCTCCTGCCAAATGGGACAAGGAAAGCCTTTTAGGGGAAAATTCTTTGCCAGGAAATCTTTTTGATGCTTTAAAAATTTTTCTCAGGTACTCCTAGCAAGGCCGTGCTGTATTTCTGTATGAAGGTACCATTATGTATACAACAGCACTGCAAACAATCAGGGCTGCAGCAGGGATGACTCACAGTTCCATTCCTTTGTGAGCATCGTGACATCTCTACATGCAAATTGTTGCTGTCAGCCTCATATTTGGATTTGTGTGTGGCTTACACAGAGCTGTGGACACAGCCCCTGGCCCGTGGTGGGGGTCAGCTGCAATGACCACTCACAGGAGAGTTTTGTTCTCTGACTGAGAATTGTTTGACCCTCAAACGAAAAAATGAGAATGCAGATAAAAAAAAGGAGTGTTGCACCTTTGTAGCTGGCCAGTGAAGGGCTGGGTGAAATGTTTCCCTGGGCTCCTGTCCCATTCCTGACCTGCTGCTCCAGCAGCCAGGGGNGCAGCTGCAATGGACACTCACAGGAGAGTTTTGTTCTGACCGAGAATTGTTTGACCCTCAAATGAAAAAATGAGAGTGCAGATAAAAAAAGGAGTGTTGCACCTTTGTAGCTGGCCAGTGAAGGGCTGGATGAAATGTCTCCCTGGGCTCCTGTCCCACTCCTGACCTGCTGCTCCAGCAGCCAGGGGTTGCTGCTGTTGGGGGTCCTGCCCTGCTGCCACCTTGCCAGAGAGCCTAAAGCACTGACCTGAATCCAGCTGATGGTCTCATGGATCACACCCAAAGCTCTTTAGCTCTGTCAGGGCTCTGAATACGTGCATGCAAGTCTTTATAGATAGCCTGGACTGATAAGGATCTCTGGCTCCTCCAGGGCACCCACCAATGTTTGCATGAATGTATTCAGAGTGGGCAAACATTTAAGAATACCTCAAATAATTGAGAAGCCTTGGAGGGTGAGGGGATTGCAAATCCCCTCCGTATTCCTTCCACAAGCACCAGTGAGCACAGTAATTATTCCATGCTGTGTGATGGAGAAGAGGCAATTCATCCCTCAGTGCCAAGGCTCTGCTGCAGACTGGCCCCAGTGAATGGAGGTGCTGCCCTCCCAGTGACAGGAGGTGTCCCCTGTCACTGGGGACACAAAGGAGCCCTGTGCTGCCAGAGCTTGTGATGTGCCAACTGCAGCAACTACATCCATTTATCTGTTCCCAGCAGATGACACCACCGATGTATCTCCAAATCCAAGCTGGGGAGCTGCTCCACTGGCTGCCCTTCCTCTGCCATGCGTGGGTTGTGAGCTGTTCAGGGCAGCCACGGCTTCTTGCTGGGAACATTTGCTCAGCTTTGGCTGAAAGGAATCCTGCTGTTTCCACCATCTCTTGCCAGGCTTGCACTGGTGCTGGGCTGTCTGAAGGCAGAGCATCCCTCTCCTGACACAAACAGCCGGGCAGTTTGGATCTCCTCACCTCTCCAGGGCTGCAGCCCATCTCCAGCCTCACTGAGGAAGCCAAGAGGCACAGGATTTACTGGGAGGATTTTTTTATTGCAGCTTCCTATGCTGTCTTTCCTAAACTGTTTGTGCATTGTGTTGACCTACTTCACCTTTCACCTGGCTGAGCTGAAGCCCTGAATGTTTTGATGCCAGGGATCCCCGGTCAGTCACAAGGGCAGTGATCTGCCTGCTCCAAATAGTCTTGGTGACGACTCCTGCGTGTGGCTGCTGATCTTCTCTAATTGCTGCCACGTCAGCAGCCCCGCCAGGCCGTGTGAGATGACGGTGGCAGACTCTGTAATCCCCGCAAATTCCCCTCCCGCCTGAACCTTTTGCGTTCTTGGTTCAGATTTGGCAACCCTCTGTGAAGAGCTTCCAGAGGATAAAAGCAGCGTTGATGGTTTGGGGGGTCTCAGACCCCAGCAAAGGCATCCTCTGCCTGGGAGGGGGAGTTATTCTGGAATACACACTGCTCCCAAACTCCTCTGGATCCTGCTCCAATGGAAGGGCCTGCCTCGACCCTGTGCCTGAGGACTTGCTACATTAAAGACTGCAAACAGCTCGGGATCGCTGCAAATCCACCCGAGCTGGGGCCACCCCCTCTCTCCAGGAGCTGCAGCTGCTCCCGTAGGATTGTCAGACAAGAATGGCCAAACAGTGGCAGCAAGTGTGCCCTGCCCATCATCCCAGAATATCCAGGCTTCCAGGACGTCAAGGTTTGTGTGCCAAAACTCCCTTTGCAGTATATGGTGACTATTCTCCTGCAGGATGAATAGTTCCCTTATGTTATGGAAAGCTGATGTTTGATATGATAATAAAGTCTTGAGCTGTGGTTGGGTGTAAAAAAATTATCTTGAAAGGCTTTTATTCTGCTGCATTTAAAAAGCTGATTATTATTTTTAGGTTGATTTTGTTTTCTGAACCATTTTAAAAAGTTTTTATACCAAGGGCTGCTTTGGTCAGGTTTAAGTGTTCAATTACCTAACTTATTCCAAAAGTACAACCACTCCAGGCAGGGACATCAGATTTGCTGGGTCCCCTCCAGAATGAAGTGTGATGGAAGAGTGGGAGATCAAAAACTTGATTGCTTTTCAGTTTATATGGCATGTCCAACCCACCATTTCTCATTTGAGCTCAATGTTGTTCATTCATTACGAGCAGGCAGCATGCCAGGGGCTGATGATGGAGTGCCCTACTGAGACATTGCTGGGCTCTCAAACCAGATTTGTGGCTGGACCCTTACTGAGGATCTAGACTTAATTAGAGCTTGTCAAAAACTGTGTGAGTGATGGCTTTTTTTTTTTTTTTTATACCAAGGCATTGTCAGGAGTAATAAATGATTGCAAAATGTTCCACGACCCCGCTGTGGCTGTCATCTACATACAGTATAATCTTTCTTTTTATTGATTAGAAACAGTAATATAATGTAAAACAGTTCTTCTCTCCAGCCAAACTGCTAAGGTTTTCAGAGAAAAAAAAAGCCATGGTCTGGCCTAAGTTGTTGTACAGAAACCAGCTGTTGCTCCTGGTAGCTTGAGACAGGCCAGGGTGTCTTGGAGTACCTGGGAGAAAGATGGAAATGGCTGAGCAGGGACTTTGAAAACCCAGGGGACATTAAACTGTGGAAAGGCAGACTTTTACCTGGTGAGTTTCTGCCAAAATTTCATCTCCCAGCCAATAAAAGGACTCATCACATGGATGTTCCCCTGAAATCAACCTATAGACACCAAAGTGTATCAATGGGGGCTGGACCAGGCTTTTCTTTACTATTTAAATAATTTGAGTATTAATTTGGCTGGTTGGAAAGGAGAGAGGCATCTTGCAATGGGAAAGGAGGAGAAAATATTAGGCATATGGATGATGATGATGACCATGATGATGATGAAAATAATAAATATTACAGTTTTAAGATGTAGAATTAATTGAATATGAAAATTGCAATTCTTGTAAAAATACACTGAGTTCAGCAGTTACCTGGGATTAAAGAAAAGGTGGGGGGAAGAAAAATTAATCTCTTAGAAGTAGGATCAAGTTTTGCCTTGGGAAACAGCAGTTGCAAGCTAATGGGATTTGAAAAAGATAAACCTAAAGTTCTGTTAATACAGATGAGTGAGAAATAGTTTCAAAAAGTTAGATTTTCACAGAGGCAACACAAAATTGTGGCAGTATGTCACAGTCAGCTGGAGGTAAAAGTGCTCAGCATTAACCTCAGCCCACTGGACTCCTGTTCCAGAGAGGAATTGGTCCAAACTGCTTGGTCTTCAATTTGGATGAAGAATCTCAAACCTTGTCTAACAGCTGTTTATTGTATGGAACCTTATACCATAGATCCTATTTCTATTTAAGCCAACATATTTTAATTCAGATTTCCTTCTTCCTTCTGCCCCCAACCCTGCCTCTCCCTCCCCCTCTATTTAAAACAGTTGTCCAAGAGTTATTTGGGAAATCCTGCCTTCAGCCAAATGTGCCAGGATCTGGAAGGAAGGAAGAACTCCTCACCACAACTCAACAAGTTCCCACGGAGAGGCTCCCTGCCCCATTGCCTGGGGAGCTGCTGCTTGAAAGACCACCAGCCCAGCAGCCCTGGCTTCCAGGACAAACCTTTGCAGGAGTATTTCAACGAGAGGCTGATGGAGCTGGGGAGCTACGGGAGCCAGAGATGTAAACAGAGGAAAACAAAGGGGTTTGCAGAGAAGAGCCCGAGCCCGTTCTGGGGGTCCCGGCGAGGGAGCAGCGGCAGCACCACGCTGGTGATGGGCTGTGGCAGGGAGGGTGAGGAGCCCTGCAGCTCTGCAAACCCGCCCTGCAACAGAGGGCTCCAGTGCAAGGGCCAAAAGGACATCCAGAACATCCTAAAGCTCTACTCCGGTGACTTCCTGGACCTTTTGATGTTGCACATCACCGCTCCTCTAGAGGCACCTGTGCAGAAGTGATATCGGAGCTGGTGACAGATTTTTGTGCAGACCTAGAACCCAGGGAGAGTTGTTCCTTTTCAGCACCATTCTGATTTTAGCTCATTTCTATTAGTCCCCTCTGAAGCAGAAAGGTGCTTGTTTTGGGATTGTTCTTGATTAACTTTGCATATATTTGTTTTCAGTTATTTCCTGGAAAGAATCAGCATGATTTGGCCATAGGTGCAGCTTATAGCAGTGTTCTAAATGCATGCCTGTATTACCAGGATACTTAGGTTGCCTTGAAAAAAGGTGAATAGTGTCAGAGGAGTAGCTGGTTGCCTGCTGTGCAGTTTGTGTTAATTAATCTGAAGAAAGATTCTGCCTCGTTATTTTCCTTGTTTTAAGCCCCTTGCTTTTATCATGTCACTGTGGCCCAACTAATTTATGTTCTTACTGTGACTTGTTTCTGACACAGATGCAAACAGTTGATGAGAAATAACTGATTTTCACTCACTGCCACATGTAATCATGATTACATGCTACATGTGATCACACTGTAAGAGTCTGATCCATGAAGAAGCAAGCACAGACATAAGATCTACTTTTAAACATGATCAGCCATTATGGTTTTATTTGCAGACCCAAAACCCCCTATTTCAAAAACCACCACAAAGGCAAAGAGGAAAAATTGCTGCATTTAAGTTAGAATGATGGAATTAAGTATGAAAGAAGACTCCTTCCCTCTTTCCTACTGTAAATACAAGAACCACATAGTGAATTCCTAATGTAATCTGAACTTCAAATTGTTTATTGTATTTTAATGTTTATCATGGTCTTGTAAGTATAAAATGTCAGCTGCAGCTGAGTCTTTTTACTGTGGGAAATGTCAATGTTTAATTCCACAGTGAATATCAGACCCAAAATGAGGCAATGCTTTTAAGCTTCCAGAAAGATCTATTACTGCCTGTGGTACCATCGGCAATAAATCCCTCATTGTAATTGTGGTTTGAATTGATGTTTCTCTCTGCTTGCAGACTTGTTTTAATGTGAGTTAACAAGTAAACCGTGCCCCAGGCTACACCTGATCCCTTCCAGTGCCGACTCCTCCCCGTCACTTTTCCCTCCTTGTTCCTCCCGTTTCTTCAGCCCTGGTGAAACTTGCCCCAGGGTGTGTCTTGTCCCTTCTGCAGGTCACATTTTCCTTCTTCCCAACACCTATTTGCAGGAATATTTCTTCTGCACTGCCTCCTCATATTTGTGTTTTTCAGACTGTGAAGATACGAGGGAAGGGGAGGGCAGATTAAAGAACTTCTCACATCCTTCTGCCACTTCCCTCAGGAAACAACCAAGAGTTCCCCCCACCTCCAAAAAAGGGAAGGGAAACATATAAGACTCATTCCACATCCTTTTCCCCATCCCAGGATCAAGATAATCTAAGGGAACTGAGATGGGACACAGAGCTTTCAGTCCTTTGTCTGTAGAAGAAAGCACTAAATATTTAGGCTAAATGAATTTTTCTGAAATCCCAGTTGCCTTCCTGCTGGAAATGAAGGGAGCAGCCAATTAGGTGAGATTTTTCCCTGCAGGAAAATATTTTTATTTTGACTTTTTTTTTTTTAAAGATTTAAATTAAAGTCTGAAACTCATCATGTATGAGCAGATGCCATTGAAGGGATGCATCTGGTTTTCATTGTGAGTTTGCCAGAGGTTAGTTTCTCCTCTAGGAGTGAATGCATAATGCATAATAACATGGTATTATGTGACGGCATAATAATAACACTGCATGAGGGGAAAGGAACAGTATTAATGGGACACAGGCAACCTTAATTCTTTCATTTCTTAAACATGTGGCTTTGCACACTTGAGTGTGTCCTTTTGAAGTTTGGTTTTGCAAGTCATTTCCGACCTACAAGCTGCTCAGAAAAGGGAAACTGCCTTTTTGCTCCTGATATCTGAGTGACTGTCACACTGCAATAACCCCAGATTAGCAGGTCTGGAGCATCCTGAGCCTCCCTGCAGACCTCTGCCATTTAAATTAGCAGAAGGATGTGGAGAATTGCACTGTTGGGGTGTGACTGACATTTGCTGACAGCAAAGGAAAACAAAGCTTCCCATAAGAAAAAGAAAAAAAATTAGCAGCAATAAACTGTAATTAAAAATAAACCAGAAAAGCAGGTATTTTTCTCCACTGAAGGAGTGGTGAGGCATTGGAATGGGTTGCCCAGGGAAGGTGGTGGAGGTGCTCAGCCTCTGGGCAGTTCCTCTTCTCCACTCAAGACAATTCAAAATATCAGCTTTTAACAGGCCATATTTAAATTTTATTTGCTACTTTTACTGAATACCAAATGTGAAACAGAATTTCAAAACCCCGAAAAATAGACTCTGACTTGGCAGAAACTTGCAGTGTTTCCTCCCCCAGAAGAACCCCATAGACCTGAAATTTCACAGTCAGGCCCATTTATGGTATTTTTCGTCTGTAAAGCACCCTGAGGAATTAAAAAAAGTTGATGTGCCTTTTAAATTGGATTTCCTTCAAAATAGTGTCATGACTTTCCTCTGAGAAGCTGCACATCCCATGTCAGAGAAAGTGGAAAAGTCTAAGAAGATTAGATATCCCAGGAGGGAACATAACTTGATGTTGCTGCACAGAAAAGACATGAAGTTACAGAGAGAAAAAAACCAAAAATACAAAGAACAAAAAACCCCACAAAAAAAACCCCAGGAAAACCACCAAGAGCTGTTAAGAGAAGAAATAAAATTTCATCTCACAGCCTCTCAGATTGTTAAAACCTTGTGAAAAAGTGGCTTGGGTTTGTTTGGAAAAGTGATAATATGCATGACCTGAATTTATACAGTCTATTACCTTGGGTTTCACTGAGTTTAGCTGCTGGATGTAGCTGCTTCTTTCATGCAGATAATCTGTTTTCTCAGTGTTCTTCTGTGAAACTGAATGCAGACACTGCTTGCCATTAGCAGTCTCATAAAGATATTCTGTGTGCCTCTCTGAAAATTTCTTCTTTCTCCTCTTACAGAAAAAGCAGTGCATCATCACTTTGCTGCTGGTGATTTTGCAGCCACTCTTTATCTCTGTTTCACTTCTACCTGTGTGGAACACTCAGCAGCACCCTTGGCTGGTTGTTGCTTTCCTTCTCTAAATATATTCTCTCTGTCTGACTGGGGCTTGGGCAAAGTGGGGCCTCGTAAATCAGGCAGTGCTCACTTCACTGAGAAGCAGAGCTCATCCTCCTGAAGCCTGCTGGGATTTTGTCACCCCCTCCCTACCCCTGAGGCTGCAAAAATTGTGTTGGCTGATGGTGCAGAGGGAGGCTGGGGAGGGGAGGAGTTCTCAGGGGAAACACAAACCTGGTGAGAACCAGAACCTGCACAGAGTGAGGAACAACCTCAGCTTGGTTTGTGGTGCCCTCAGCCTCTGTGAAGATGTGGTGGGACACAAAACACAAACCACACGAAGCCACAAAGGCACCCAGGAAGAGATGGGCTGCACCCCACTCTCCCTGCAACCATCTCCAGGACCCAAAGGACCTGAGGAATCCCTGTTTGATAAAGCAAAACATCTAGTTTTCATGTATTTAAATTAAGGAATTTATTATTAAAAAAAAAAAAAAGCCAAAAAACCCAATCAAAACAGTGGTTTGATCTAAATACAGCAGCACTGTGACATTACTAGGACATTATGTACGAAGAATCCAAGCAGCCATAGAACACAGAAGCCTTTATCTTCAGTAACAATCTCAAAATGAAACTAGCTTCATCAAACAATGTTAAAGATCTCCCTGGAAAGAGAAACAAAACCAAACAGACCCTCCCCACCCCTAACCCTTTGGATATTAGAATGAGGTTTTTTTTTTTTTGTACAATATCAACAGCCACTAGCTCTTCTAATTGAGAACACTTGCTTTAGTTTATTACAAAAATGATCTGTTGACTCAGTTATGAAAGACAACTTTTAACATTGCTTTAGAAGTGTCTGCTCCTCTTATAGACTACAGTATTAGAAGTGCTTAAAAACATTTACTCCTGGATATGCTCTTGAAATTCAATCAGAAGGATATTCTGTGTGTGTTTATATACCAAATATGATTTTAAATTTTTAAAGCAGGTGAAAAGACTAACCCTAATATGAAACTGCAATTTTACAATTTAATTATTAGTCAGATATGGGCAACCACATGATAGTTCATGAAATCTTTAGGTCTATCTACATTGCTCAGAAACACAAAATAAAGTTTTTACAGCTTTCAGCTTCAAAAGGCTAAAATGTTCAGTCTTTTAGAAGAGTGTCCAGTGTTAAAAAGAAATGCAATTGAGGGAGACCACATTCGATTCACATGAAACAACTCGTTTGAGCTTGCTAATTAACAAATCTAACAGCTGCATGTGGGGTGATGGGAAAGGAAAACACATTTTCCATCCAGCCACTACCTGAGATGTTTCTTCTCTGGGAGTGAATCTTCTCTCCAGGACCACTCCAGAAAACCTGGAGTTCCCCTTTGGAACCCACTGATCCCAGGAATTTTGCCTCTTCTGTTTCCAGACCCAGGCTGCCACAGATCCATCTTTGGGACCTCACACAGCACCTCACTCAATGGGTACCTGGGGAATCCTTTGCAGGTTTGGCCAAAAAGAGTTGAACCAAAGAATGTTATTTTGTTCCCTCCCTCACAACAATTTATCTCCGCTCTAAAAATAGAGGAAGTGTTTTCATGTGAATGCCACAATTACTGGCCAGCTCTTCAGCAAGAAATGAATACTTAAACATTTGCACTGTCACCTCTTTGTCTGCTGGAGATGTCTTACAGAAGTGCAGTTTGTTCTGTTTCAGTATCTCTAAGGAACTAAGACAAACCAATAATAAAAAGAGTCCTAATTCAGGAGAGTTGTCTCACTAGTCATGTAAATAAAGAGCAGCTACACTAAGCCTATTTCATTTAAATAATAATACAAAGAGTTGATACTGATCTGGTTTATGCACAGACTCCAAAGTGCTTTCCATTGACAGACAGAGAGCATCCCTCCATGTTTGGGAATGGGAAAACAAAATTGCACAGAGGTTTGCCCAGGGCAGGGAAGAAAAACACAGAACAGGAAAACAAACCATCACTCCTGGCTCCAGTACATAAAGCAAGGAGAATACATATGTGCCAGCAGTAATATTCATGTTAATGAATAGGCAGCAATCTGTTTAAAATGGTTTCTTTCATAAAGCCCATTTGTCAGTACACCAGCTTAGCTGATCCAACTGCAGCAGATTGTATTTGTATTATCACAGAGACATTTGGGGGAGGTCAGCCCATAACACTGTAGCACATTGTTGGCTTTCACCTTCTTTGATGAAATTTCTTATTTTCCCTAAAGGAAATAATTTGAAAATTCTCTGAACCAATTTCTTTATCTTTCTGTGTTTTGCATTTAAGGAAAGACAATTATTACCAGCCAGTACTCTAATTTTATTCAGTATAAAAGGAAGAGTGTCCTGCCCAGCACACAAAAGAGAAGAGTTGTTTTAAACTGATGCAGAATTTCTCTTAATTTTAGCATGAGGGTATTAGTAATTATTCTCCTTAACCTAAATATTTAGCCTTATTTTAAGTTAAAGGTCATATTTCTGAAAGGCTTGAGATAAACAACTCTGGAATCTCCTGATTTCCATGGAGCCACTGAACAGACTGATTCTTCCAAAATTCACTGCCAAATGAACCTCCCTGCATGATGGAAGATGGTCCACATGGCAAGAGACAGGAGGGATGTTCTTCCAAAGGAAAACCCAGTCTTTCCAAAGATTGTATGGCAAATGCCTGATGGATTATGTCCTCTGCACTGAGTAACTTGAGTATGACAAATATTAACTGAACAAAACGATGATCACAGCTAATTGTGGAGCAGTTAGTGCAAACACCCACATCTTGTTCCCAACAGAGCCAGTTCCTGCAGCCACCTGTTCCATGGATGTTGGTGAGAAGCAGCAGCTGTGCTGTGGGGTTGTGCATTTATTGCTCTTCCAGAAAAGCCTGTGCAGGGAGCTCCTGCCTGAGGTTGGGATGCACAGACCTGGGTGATGCTGCCCATGCAGGCTGAGGAGATTCCCACTTGCCCCATCCAGCTGTCCCCTCTGACCCTCAGAGGGACAGGGTTGTCTTTGAACCAAGGACCAGACCCTTGTGTGGGCAATTCCCAGGTCACTGAAGAAACTCTGGCCAATACAGGATCACCCCAAGGAGGAATGAGCAGTGTGGTACCAGCTGCCACTGCACCCTCACTGAAGATTCACACACCATGAGATTCTACACACTTGTGTGTCTTCCTCATCCTGCTTGAGGTTTCACCACTAATGCAGGTGGGTTTCCTGTGGGTTTTTTCAGCTGAGGCTTGGCCACTGAGAAAGATCAGTGGA
The DNA here is from genome assembly GCA_013398995.1 of Alaudala cheleensis. Lineage (NCBI taxonomy): Eukaryota > Metazoa > Chordata > Aves > Passeriformes > Alaudidae > Alaudala > Alaudala cheleensis. The sequence continues at coordinate 14,154 of VWYE01007842.1, forward strand.
TCTTTCTGGGTTGGAGATGTGAGCAAAGAGCTCAAGCTGGATCCTGAGGTTTGGGTGAATGACCTTAAGAATCAGTGTCTTCAAATCAAAGGTGCTTTACTGGGTCAGCCAAGTCTGACTCCTGCTGCTGATGGCACTCTCAGCCATAGTTTCTGGGGTGATTGCAAACTGAGATGGGGATCAAGCTGTGTTTGTGGAGAGCTGTTGTGTCTCTGAACTGGCAGGAACCAGGAGTCCCCAGCCAGCAGGGTGAGGTGAACACTGTGATATTGAATTCTGCAGCTCCCTAACACTCAGTTTGATCTGCACCACCTGTTTGCTTTGATTATCTTCACACCTTTTTGAGCTTCACAAGCAGGTTTTTGTTCAGAAACAACATCTGAGTCATGGCCATCCTAGTGAAGAACCTCTTTTTAGATAATCCAGGTCAAGAGTGCACATCTGAGTTTGTTTTTTTTTCCCCTTCATTATTCCTTTGTTTTAAAAAAACCCTCTCATCCAACAGTGGGAAAAAATGCTACAAGACTCAAGTGAACCTTGGGACACTGCAGAAAATGAATAGCAAACACCTGACTCATGAAAGTCTGTCAACTAATTAGTGTTCATCAGACTACTCAACAAAGATTTAAAAATAAAAGGCATGCTTGCATAATTCAGGATGAGACTGCAGAAGATTTCTGATTCTTAAAAAGAGCTAAGTTTGCTCATCTGTCTACTTAAAACAAGCAACCAGATCTGAGCATATGTATTTTTTGGAAAGAATTTGGATGGTAACTGAAGAGGAGATAAAGAAAATGGATCAGTCTGGAAGGCTGTTACAGAACTACTCCTTTCTACTCCTTTGTCACGTGCAAACCCCTCTCAAAATTCTCAAAATTCACCTGGAATCAAAATACTAAAAATCTCATTGCAAATGCTCTCCAGGGTTGTATGATGAAACTGTAAGGTTTTTTTTTTCAGAGTTCCCAGTGGTTTTTTAAGTTTGACTCCACGACCCAAGGGCCAAATGCCTGTGGAAGCCTGGCTGTGCAGGGCATTGCCTTGACAGGGCTCCAGCCCTGAGTTCTGGGCCCAAATTGCACCTGGTCACACAATGGAAGTGCCAGGACTGTGCTCCTACTCCAGCTTTGAGTGCAAGGTAAGCTGAACAAACTTAAAAAGAAAAGTTCCCAACAAAAATAAGAAGGAATAAAAAAGAAATCCTGCAGGTTTTGTTGTTGCGGGCAAACCATGACAAGAAGATCCCTAGGACTGGTCATCAGCACTTCTGATGGATTTGAAGTCTGTTCCAGGGCTGGGTGCTGAGAAGTTCTGCTGGAACAGCATGGTAACACTGTTTGTAGTTTGTCAGACAGGACAGGGACACTCGAGGGATGTGGCATGAAATCTCCCTTGACTGGTGGTGTTTTCTGTGTCTCCCTGTCTCACTGCTCCAAAGAGGTGGGATTCAGAGGGGCTCTATCCCAGGCTTGATGCCTTCAGGTGCACATAACCATCCTTCTTCCATGCTATCTGAGAATTCAGGCTATCCAACCCTAGCACAACATCCTCCAGGTACCCAGGGAGAATGAATGCTCTCATCCTTCCAGGACTGGCATTGTCTCTAAGTCCCCTCTGCCAGAGTCCTAGAGGTGCTGAGTGAGGACTGTCCTGGCTGAAAGGAGGGCAGGACAAGGCACAAATCCTGTCATTCACTGTTGTCCCTAAAATGCCATCCACCACTGGTTAAGGCTGGTAGCATTTAAAAGGTGTAAGAGAAGCTATAATCAACATTTGCAATTTGTTCACCAGCTTACAGTAAGGGATTTGCTGGTATTTCTCAATACTGGGAGATGGTGAAGAATGAAAATTTTAGTCTTCACATGCCAAATTAGCAATATCTCCAAAATCCTGCATCTTCTACAAGATCTACAATGCCCCCATCTGACATGGGAGAATGGCTGAAGCCTCATCTCCCTGTCCTGACTTTTCTCTGTCAGCTGCTCTTTACAAGTCCCTGTTCTGTCTGTCTCACAGCTTCAGCTGCTTTATTATGTCATTCCTGTGTGTTCTGCACTCAGGCATTTGCCACAATGAACCTTCATCCTTTCCCCCCTCAGCTCTGGCCACACAGAACATACACATGGCATCTAATGAATTTTGGCTGTTAGGAGTCCCACTGGAACTTTGCATCCTTGGACCCTAGGGCAGCTCCACTACTGGCTAACAGGTTTTTAGACACACCAGGGTGGCTTTCAGATGTTCCTGATGACCCAAAGGTTTCAAAAAATCAGTATAGTCTAGTCAAATTTGTAATGAGTATGGGGAACCAACACATCTGCAGAACACTTTGGGCTGTAGAGATCCTGCCTGCAGCTGGGGGCACAAAGCTTTTCCAATTCCTGTGGAAGGGAAGTAACCATATTTTTGATCTGGTGTTCTTAATAACAGTGAAACACTTGAGAAGAGCATGATTCTGATGCCTGAGGTACTGCTACTGATCCTGCCTGATCCTGTTCATCCCAGCGGGGACAGAGTTTCTGTCGATGGTTAAAGGATCCTGGACAAAGAATGATGGAGCTGGAAGTGGGAGATATCATTTCATACTGGCATTTTATTCAGTTGAGGATCCAATTGAGGGGATGTGTCAGGGGGTGTTTGCATGCCACATGGAAGTATTTTAAGTGCAGGCACAGCCTGTAGGTTCTGCTACTGCCCCAAAGCAGCTCAGATCCCACTCTGAACCTCCACAGCTCAGCTCCACAAAGCTGTCACAAATCTCATGGCTGGCACAAACCAGACTGCTGAACCCTCCTGCTGCCTCTTTGATATGGGCAGATGTGGAAACACCTCAGGCTTTTGACTGCAGCATGGAGAATACTGTGAGTTTTGCTCTCCTTTCAGCAGGTTTGAAGTCCTAGAAAAACACTTGGACATTTGCTTTCCTGGTCACCTCTCCCTCAGCTTTGTTCTATCTGTCCTTAGACAGAACACAAACACCAGTGAAGGATAAGAGCTTAAGACAGGGCTCCCTTTCTAACTAAAAAGCCTTTGATGGAATAACAACATAAGTGCAAATCTCAGCTGTGCTGGTCCCAAGACATCTCAAACCCTCAGCATAGCAAGTAGCATTCTTGAATGCATCAAAATCTTGTCTTTTAGCATTTAATGCGAGACATTACAAACTAATGAAGAGGAGAAATGTATGCAGTGTTGCTGTAAACCAAATATACAGATGTAAAATAATTAAGAATAAACTGTTCCATAAAAATGCATGTCAATAAACCCCCTTCTGATAAAGTGATTTATGAAGAATTTTCTAGAATTGCTAAAAAGAATGATTTCTCGTTTGAGGCTCTGGAAGTCTTGAGTCACATTTTGTTTCTTTTAAAAAAATGTCTTAAAACACATGGCTTTACAGCTGCTGCTTGGAAAATATACACCTCCAAAGTCTGACTTTCATTTAAATACAAATGTACAAAATGTAAACTGAGACAATAGAGAAATTTACAAAACTTTTCTTTAAAAATAATAAAGACAAAATTCAGTTCTAGTATGATGCTATTTAAATACGTGCAAGTAGTCATGTTCATTGAATTTCTATTGCAATGTTCTAAAGAGACAAATTTGATTCACACAGTCTTGAGTGCCACCTCCAAAAACAGACCTGAGTGGAAATTTCTTCTTAAAATGTGAGGCTCCACTGGAAGGAATGGATAGGAAAATCTCCATTTTTGGGAGATCCAGATTTGCTTTTTTTTTTCACTCAATGGTGGAGGCTCTCTCATCCACAGAAGCTCCAGAGATTATAGTGGAAGGATGCAACATGTTGTTTCATAGGACTGAGCTGGAACTAGCTGCTTCCAGTGGAGTTTGAACTTACATGATTTGAATTTATGTGATGATTTAAACTGGCCTTTGAATTTGGAGAACTCTTTGAATTGTTCTGATGCTGTAGGAAGAGGAAGAAAATGACAATTAGATTTCCATAATACGCCGTGGTTTTATTTTTAATCCAATATTATTCATTTTATGGTATTGACTGGACTGCAAGATTCTTGTTTGCAGATCTTTGGATGCAAAATATTCTTCACTTTCTTACCTGTAGTCTCTCTAGGTCAGCAGAACCATGGCAGTTCTTGAGGAATGCAGCAAAGAAGACTCACTCGAGCTCCAGGAGCCAAATCAATTCACTGCAAAATGTCAGTATCTGCTAAATCTGACTAATACAGAGGATACCTGCCAATGCTCAGGCATGGCTTTCACCCTACACAGACAGACCAGTCTAAGAATGTTATTGACATTTGCAAGTGGTGCCATGTGCCTCATGAAAGCTGCACATCACATTTTGTCCAGGTTGCTCTCTTTATTATCTTGGTTTCCTGCCACAACTAACTCCCTCAAAATGTGCATGTTCCTTTTTTTTTTTAATTTAATTTTTTTTTAATCAAGGATTTTCACAAGGAACTTCTTAAAACAGTTTTTCAACAGGCATTTCAAGCATGCCACTGAAAAACAGGTTGGGTAAGAAGTTTTCAACTGCTGGAAACAAAATTCACGAGCAACACTGGAACTGCAGGTGGCAAAAAAAAAATCACAGAAGGTAGATGAAAAACTTGGGGTGAGGAGGTAAATGTGAGAGCCAACCCTCTCTAAGATGCACTGCCTTTCTCCTAGCAGAAATATCACCAGAGCAGGGCTGTGAAACCAGGCACCTGGAGGAGTTCCCTGGTCTTAGCCATAAAAGATCTCACCTGTCGCTTAAATATTCTCTGTAGCAATCCTTTCTTGGGTGGCTCTGGGGGGTAGCTTTTGTTTAGGTCTGGTGAAATAGTACCATTTGGTCCAAATACATTCAGCTCCTTGAAGCACTCTGTTTCTATCATCTAGTGGAATATAGTGAGAGAGAGAAAGAGAGAAAAAAAAAGGGATTATTCATCTGCAGTAAATAAATTCCAGTAGTGCTGGGTTCTTCAAAGTCAGCAGTGTGTGAGGAGAGTTAATAGTTGGATTCCTGCTGGTGTCTGTAGAGGGAAAATAGTGCATGAAAAACAGAGGCTGAGTCTGCTCTGTGTGTTTGCACACCAGGCTTGTCAGAAGCTGCCCCACAAAAATCTCTGTTCTTTCCTTTAGCATTGTGGAGAACATCAAGCAAAGAAAGGAACACTCACAAAATTCCCCTCTGCCCAAGTGGATCTGCTGTTTGATGCTGGATTCTGAAATCCACTGTTGGCTGTGTTTTGATATAAAACAGAAACAAAGACCCAGATATGGAAATGCTGGAGGAGTTCAGGGTCCCAGAGTTCACTGCTCTGACAGAGGGTGAGAGCAGGGTCACCAGTGGAGGATCCTTCTCTTAAGGATTTCCAACTGTACCACAGAAGGTGCTGAGAGCTGTTGAAACACCTCTGTAGAAACCCAGGGGGAGGAAGCACAGTAGGATCCCTGCCAATTCACACAACCACACAGAGCCAACAGATACAGTCACCTGAACCTGACATCTGTGGTACATTACACATCTTGAAAGAGGCCATTTGTAACTCATGAAAGCATTAGAGTCTGGCAAGTCATCCAGTAGCTATATATTACTGGAAACATGGGGCTCCTCTTAAACCATCTGTGTTATAGGGTTTATTGCAGTTATTTTGCTGTGATACATCCTTACCTCATTTTGCCATGGAATAGACACTGATCCTGTGGAAAACTTGGAATAGAAATCATCATCTGTTTGGTCCAGGTTAACTCCTTTCACTGTGGAGAATTGCTCAATGTCTAACACATCCTTGCAGTACACTGCTCTGGGCTATGTCAGCAGGGAAAAAAAAGGAGAAATGACAAGAGGAAAAATATTTCTGAGTCGGACCATGTGCTTTCATTCACAGATTCAGTCAAGTGAGAATGTCTAACAAGTGTGTGTCTGCATCCTCCCTCTCCAGACTTGCTCTGCCCGCATGTTTATCATCAAAGGCTGACTTCACTTTAAGCACATTAAGCTTCCTATTCTGAAGTCCTCAAAGCATCAGTCAAAGTGGGTTTTAGTCATCCATGTACCATCTGGTTAAGAGGTGAGAGGAGAAGGACAGAAGGAGCCAGAAAAGAAAAATGGAACCCTTCAGTGGTCTTTTCATTTAGAGAGGGAACAACAGAAAACCAGAATGTTCACGAGTAGCACACTGGAGAGAGCTCTGAAAAGAGGCCTCAGATGGAAGTGCCCTCCTGCTCAGATAGCTGTGGAGTTTGCAGCTTAAAAATTTAAAGGAATGTATCCTAATTGCTAAAGAAAACAGAGAAGGTTTGGCATTTTTCCATTGTTTTTATTAATAGCTCAGCTGCTGGAAGCTGCCCAGAATTACCTCTATTAACTCTTTTAACTTGCCTGCATTTCTTCAAAGAAACAGTCAAATGGCTTTGCCTTTTTGAACTACTTAATTTCCTGGGATGACAGAGACAAAACTCTTTGCAGTGACCCAACTTCCAGCTCATATTCCAGCAGCCAGCCCCAAGGGAGCAGAGAGAGCCATCAGTGGCTGCCTCTCACAGGCAGTGTGCGTGCCCAGAGATTTCCCAGCAATGGCACAGTGTCTTGGGTTGCAAGGTGCAAACAAAAAAGGGATGTATTCTATTTGCCACCTGTTGAAACTGGCTGGGGAGGTGTTTTTCTTCATCTCTTGGAACTCCGGGAGGGAGGGGAGGTGTTAATGGCCCAGCTGTTAAAACCAGGTGTGGCAGGGTTCTTTATCCCTTCCAGCATCCATCCTCCCATCCAGGGGGATATCTGCTGTTCATGGGCCACTTAAGGCTCACTGCATGACTGATAAAATTACATCATCCCATTGTGAGATGCTCCACCCAGTGGGAGGAGCCAGGCATTCCCATCTGGATAAAACCTGGGACTCAGAACACCAGGACAGCTGGTTTTTCCACTGGATTCCAGAAGAGGACTGGACTCATCACTACTGGAAACTACACCCTCCTACGGGATCACCTCTGCTCCAACAAAGCTACATCTGTCACTCCAGGAGGACTTAACTGGACTACTACCAACTCTCTGACCAACAGGGTGTCAGGGTGTATTCTGACTGTCAGTGGGTTCTTTTTCTTTTGTTTGTTTTGTTTGTGTTTTGTACTACTACATTTCCATTTTCAATAATCCCAGTAAAGAACTGTTATTCCTATTCCCATATCTTTTGCCTGAAAACCCCTTAATTTCAAATTTCAAACTGTTATTCCTATTCCCATATCTTTTGCCTGAAAATCCCTTTATAATAATTTGGAGGGAGGGGGTTTGCATCCTCCATTGCAAGGGAGGCTCCTGTTTTTCCCTGGCAGACCCCTGTTTGGGGGGTTTCCAAACCAAGACACACAGCCACCCTTTGGTGTGCAGGGATAACTGAGGGGTGGATTTGTGGGACCAGCTGGACCTGCTGAACCCCAGCACATGTGGAGTCCTACTGTCCATTCATGGTACCAGGACTGCACAGGCCAGGGGTCCAACTATACAGTACTTTATTTATCTAGTTCTGAGCATTGTGAACAAACAAATTGACTCAATTCCTGACAGAAGTCCTATTTGCTGAAGGCTGTATCCCTCTGAATTCCTGACAGCTGCAATCCACAGCATTTTTGTGGAGATGGAATAACGTAGAAGAGGATGGAGAGACATGGTGTGGATAACAACCTCTGCCATTGGCTATATAGCTTTGGGTGATTCAGCTGGCTTTAGTAAAGACTGGGAGATATATGGATGAAATGCCAAATAAATTACATTAGGGACAGCTCTTGAGCTCCCAAGAAATAGCCATAAAAATTTATGTGCCTTTGCTTTTGCAAATATGTCTCTAAGAGATGCCTTCTAGGCCTTACGTGCCACAGTTTTTATGCACTCTGGCAGATCCCAAATTTGAGCCCAGAATTTTATCATTTTCTACATCAGAAAGAAATAGTAGCTTGTCTTTTATTTCTTCCCACTAAAGCAGGTCATAACACCACGGGCAAATTGGCAGGAATAACTAGGCCACATAGTAAAATGTAAAGCAAAACCAGAGCAACTAAAGTAAACTTTTGTAGCATTCAAACCACTTTGGTTTGGTTGAGCTTGCAGCAAGGGGAATGGGAGCTGCCAAGATGTTACTTTCCTTAATATGTTAAAATGGCAGTGTTTACTTAGAACCATATGGGGACTTTAGGGATAGAAGCTCCAGCCAGAAAGAGAGCCCTGCAGGAGGGAAATAATCAGATAACTCTGTGCACTGGGCTAGAAACCAACACCACAAAAGGGTGGAAAAAGTTTTGTTGTTGCCAATGCAACCAAAGACCTTCAGTATGTGTGAGCCTGGTGTGTAAATCTGAGTAAGGACTCACTGTTGGGTTCTGTGCCCCATGAACATCAAAAAGCTCCAAATGCTCTCTCAGGTCCAAGTCACCTTCTCTGCTTGGGGTGGCAGTTGAGAGCTGAGCCTGGCTTAGGCTCTCTGCAAACTACTGCTCTCATGATGATCCAGTTCCACCGAGCTCTGGGCTTTGTATTTCTGGTTTCACCTCTATAAACCTGTCTGCACACATGTGGCTTTCACTGCTGATTTTCCCAAGCACCACCTGGTTCTGAGCACACTCATTTTCACAGTAATACCGTGGATAAGGGAATACAAAGGTTCCCAGTGCCTCCAATGTCATACAGGGATGCTGTGGTACAAGGAGTGGGAATGGATCAAGCCCAAAATTACCAGCCTGCATCCACATGCCCACAGCATTTCTGTTTGATATCTCCTCTTCCTCCCAGCCTCCTCACTCCAGCCCTGCCACTCATCACACCTTCCTGGGGCAGCTATCCGTGCAGAGAGCGATGACAGCCCTGAGAGACAGGAGCTATTTTAGAAACAAGCCTCTTAAAAGAGGCCACTGGGGATTCTTGCTGTCTTACTTACATCAGGCACAAAGGGAGGATCCAGCATTCCTGCTTCTAACCGCTTGAAATTCATGCTCTTGAAGAAGGGGTGTCTCTTCACTTCTGCTGCACCTTCCCCTTGACATCCCAGCCGCTGCTTCACGTCTTTGGTGAGGAGCTGAAACGTGCCAACACGAATGGTGAGGGAGCTCCACAAAGATATTTTTATCTCCACTTGTTCTTGAATGTGCCCACGGGGAGGTACAGAGGGGAGTTGCAACTGCTGTTACTTAAAGGCTGAAGTTAAATGGATTAAGGACTGCACTGTTCTACATGCTGGTGAAATCCTCAGAAAACCACCTGCTGTAGAGTATTTACAGTCAAAATAGAGACCATTTCTTTTCCCTGCTTTTCAGAGAACACTTTCAAGAGGAGGTCTGACATACCCTAGTAGCATATAAAGATGCACACTCATAAGTTCCATGTGTTTTGTCTCAGTTCTCTTGGTTTTGTGTTTTACATTTGTAAGAATAATTTTCCCTTGGAAAAACAAGTGCTTAGGAAAAACAAAAAATTCCAAATTGTATTTCCCTCACTCATTGCACTACATACCAATGTGTTAAATGACACATTGAACCAACCCTCTACAGTCATGGGCTTATCTCTGCTGAACTCAAGGGGAGTTCCATCCACAGAGCCAGTGCCCAGTAATTACACTCATTTCTGCCTTTTTTGTTTGCAGAGGAGGGCAGTGCACAACCTCTACCTGCTGCAGCAAGTCCTGCCTGTTTCCTGGCTACCCAGAATGGAGCAATGCCCATCAACTGACCTCAGCATCTTTGGTCTGTCAGATGAGCATGCCCATGAACAGAAACACTTTGACATTTACAGGGGAGACTGCACAGCACCTTCCCTCGCAAGAGAGCTGGAGAGGGACCTTGGATAAGAACATGTCACAGACAGACAAGGGGGAATGGCTTCAAACTGAAGGAGGGCAGGGTTAGATGGGATAATAGGAAGAAATTCTTCCCTGAGGGTGATGAGGTCATGGCACAGGGTGCCCAGAGAAGCTGTGGCTGCCGCATCCCTGGAGGTGGCCAGCTCCAGGCTGGACAGGGCCTGGAGCAACCTGGTCCCGTGGGAGGTGTCCCTGCCCAGAGTTTAAGATCCCTTCGAGACAAGCCTCCCTGCGATTCCATCGGGGATGCTGAGCGGCGCGGGCGGTGCCGCCGGGAGGCAGCAGAGGAAAGCGCAGCGCGCCGGGGCCGGGCGGCGATCGCTGCCCGGCGCCGGGGCCGGCAGCGGGGCCGGGGGGCTTTTCCCGGGGCACAGGCGGTGGGAAGGCTCCCGCCGCTCCTCTGCCGGCTCTGCTGGCCCGCAGCCGGGCCGAGAAGCAGCGCTGGCCCCTGCCCGGTTGGGCTGTGCACGGCAATGGCACCGAGAGCATCAGCAAAGCCCACGGGGACTCGGCACCCAGCGGCTGGGCTGGGTTCTCTGAACCCGGGCAGCCACCGGGAGCACCCCCGGGAGAGTCCCCGGCACGGTTCCAGCTGCGGGTGATGGGATCAAACACCTTTGGGAAGGCTGCGGAGGAGTCCCGTGTTCCCGGTGAAGCCCGGCAGGAGCAGGACCGGGAGCCCGCTGGGGCAGGGCTGCCTGGATATGCTGCTTGTGTGCCCAGCTCAGGGCTTGTGTGCCCCAGCATCTTCTGCCTGGCTTGCTGCCTCAGCCACCGAGGCAGCAGCCCAGCTCAGCTAAATCCTTCCTTTCACCAAGGAATTGGATTGCGTCTGTTGCTGATGTCATGTTGTGTTCATTCCTCTGGTGCCTGGCTAGAGCTGGGGTTTCTGGTCCTTATCAGGGATTTCCAGTGTCACAGCTCTTCAGGCTTCTCTAAATGCTCTGCTGCCACTGGACATTTCTACCATCTGGGCATTGATGGTTTTCTTATCTGACTTCCAGCAGCCACCTCAGCTCTGCTGCTGCGTTGCTGGGGGCCTCATTTCCAGCCTGAGATGGCAAATGGCTTTGGCAATCCGTGTGCCCCATGGAACAGAGACCACCCTCAGCCAGGCCTGAGCAAGCTGCAGAGGCAGCAGCCAAGCCAGAAATGCTGCTGAAGGGGTTTGTAGACATCAGAGTTTTCTGCTCAGGTCTTTCTGCCTCAGCAGCAGCAGCAGCAGCAGCAATAGCAGGACAATGAATGGTCCAAGGAATGGGTTTTAAGCCACTGCTGCTGGCCACAGTAGCAACTTTCAGCTTCCAAATAGCAACATCCCTTTCTTCCCCACACTTTCCTCTGCCTCTGATGCTGTCTAGGTGGTGACATCTGGGCTGACAGATCACAAGTGGCTGATCCACAAATGAAAAAAGACTTGAGGAAACATCTGTACGCCTTGCCATTCTCTGAGCACAGAGATTCACATGATCCTGTACCACATCCAGCTGGCTCACTGCTAAAGATCTTTCTCAGAGCACTTCTCTGGACTTTGCTTTCCCTGCTAGAAGGAAAGAGGGATGCTTTGCTTTCAAATAATCGCGTTAGACTTTGAGCTCTCATGGTCCTGAGACTAGGATTTTTGTTGTGAGGGGTTTTTGGTGGTTTATTTGTTTGTCTGTTTTTTAATCCCAATAGTTTCATGCTCTATCCTATTTGAGGATAATCACCTTGGTATTTCCAGTCAGAATCGGGCTTGCTCTATTCTGGTTGGGCAAAGAAATCAAAAGTTCTTTTAATCTTTTATTCTCATGTCAATAGGACTTTCCTGACAGTTGGAAAGAAG
>VWYE01007842.1:26490-85944 GCA_013398995.1 Alaudala cheleensis
CCCGCCGCTCCTCTGCCGGCTCTGCTGGCCCGCAGCCGGGCCGAGAGCAGCTCTGGTCCCTGCCCGGTTGGGCTGGGCACGGCAATGGCACCGAGAGCATCAGCAAAGCCCATGGGGGCTCGGCACCCAGCGGCTGGGCTGGGTTCTCTGAACAGGCACCGGGAGCACCCCCGGGAGAGTCCCCGGCACGGTTCCAGCTGCGGGTGATGGGATCAAACACCTTTGGGAAGGCTGCGGAGGAGTCCCGTGTTCCCGGTGCATCCCGGCAGGAGCAGGACCCGCTGGGGCAGGGCTGCCTGGATATGCTGCTTGTGTGCCCAGCTCAGGGCTTGTGTGCCCCAGCATCTTCTGCCTGGCTTGCTGCCTCAGCCACCGAGGCAGCAGCCCAGCTCAGCTGCCTCATCTCACCGAGGGGGAACTTGGAAATTGTCTGTTGCTGATGTCATGTTGTGTTCATTCCTCTGGTGCCTGGCTAGAGCTGGGGTTTCTGGTCCTTATCAGGGATTTCCAGTGTCACAGCTCTTCAGGCTTCTCTAAATGCTCTGCTGCCACTGGACATTTCTACCATCTGGGCATTGATGGTTTTCTTATCTGACTTCCAGCAGCCACCTCAGCTCTGCTGCTGCGTTGCTGGGGGCCTCATTTCCAGCCTGAGATGGCAAATGGCTTTGGCAATCCGTGTGCCCCATGGAACAGAGACCACCCTCAGCCAGGCCTGAGCAAGCTGCAGAGGCAGCAGCCAAGCCAGAAATGCTGCTGAAGGGGTTTGTAGACATCAGAGTTTTCTGCTCAGGTCTTTCTGCCTCAGCAGCAGCAGCAGCAGCAGCAATAGCAGGACAATGAATGGTCCAAGGAATGGGTTTTAAGCCACTGCTGCTGGCCACAGTAGCAACTTTCAGCTTCCAAATAGCAACATCCCTTTCTTCCCCACACTTTCCTCTGCCTCTGATGCTGTCTAGGTGGTGACATCTGGGCTGACAGATCACAAGTGGCTGATCCACAAATGAAAAAAGACTTGAGGAAACATCTGTACGCCTTGCCATTCTCTGAGCACAGAGATTCACATGATCCTGTACCACATCCAGCTGGCTCACTGCAAAAGATCTTTCTCAGAGCAATTCTCTGGACTTTGCTTTCCCTGCTAGAAGGAAAGAGGGATGCTTTGCTTTCACATAATTGCGTTAGACTTTGAGCTCTCATGGTCCTGAGACTAGGATTTTTGTTGTGAGGGGTTTTTGGTGGTTTACTGGTTTGTTTGTTTTATTAATCCCAACAGTTTTATGCTCTAGCTTATTTGAGGATAATCACCTTGGAATTTCCAGTCAGAATCGGGCTTGCTCTATTCTGGTTGGGCAAAGAAATCAAAAGTTCTTTTAATCTTTTATTCTCATGTCAATAGGACTTTCCTGACAGTTGGAAAGAAGAATCTGAAAGCAGAAAGACCATTTTTAGTACCCATGGCTCTGATATACTTTTGGGAATGCTACCTTGGACCTTTCAGGAACAGCTGAGGAGCAAGTGGTGGTAGGAAGGGATGGATTTGGACTTGCCTGGAGATGATACACGAGACCTCTGCAGTCTCTGCTCTCAAGTCAGCTCTGAAGGGATGAAAAAGGGGGTTATTTCCCATCTCTGCAGTCTGGATTCTGGACTAAGTGGGGAGACCAAGCTGATGTGTGAATTTGCCCTTGTCAGGCTGTAAGATGTTTGGAGTGTGCGGTCAGAGAAAAGGGTAGCTGAGGACAGAAAAAGGCTGCCTGGGGATTCCTGGGTTCCTCCATGACAAACAAGGGAGTATTCAGTAACTTCAGATGCAAGAAGGAAGTTTCTGGAGCATGAATGCAGTTGGTTGTGGGTGGCTGGCCACTGCTGGCTGAAAGACACAAAAGGGAACAGGCCACTGGGAATAGGCTGGGACTGAAAGAGCACAGAAAGGAGAGGATTCTCCTGCAAAGCCCTGCTGCAGAGGAGCAGCTGCCAGTCTCTTGAGAGTCCCAGGAGAGTCACAATGGAGAAAAATGTAAGAAAGAAATGGGATTTGAAAAGCTGTAGATGCAGCCAGCTCTAGAGATGGCAACAGGTGAAACCAGACATTCTTCCTGGCGTCTGTTGTGGATATCAAGACATAGCATGGACTGGAATATTTTCCAGAAGGGAAAATCCTTCCTTTCACCAAGGAATAATGAGTCTTTTACCATTTCTGCAATAGCAAACCTGTGCAAAAGCCTGAAATATGCATCCCATTTGGGAATCTGACATGGAAAAGAAAATGGAGATAACAACAGCATAAGTCATCTCTGCACTTTTGTTAATTCAGCTTCAAAGGGTTTATTTAATATGAATAGAGAGCAGAACAAAAGCAACTCCATCAGGCTGATGACAAGCCCTCCTGGGACAGCAGTGCAAGGGACCCCATTGAACATAATTTAAATGTAATTCTACAGCAGAGCCTGCAGATTGTTCACTGAGTTTCAAATCTGGAAGATGGCCTGGGCCACCCAACCATGCATGAAGTTAATGCCAAACAGCAGAGATGTGTGTTCTGGTGAGAAAGGCTCCAGTTGACACTGGACATTTAAGGTTTAGTCCACAGAGTTCATGGGCAGAGCATGACTAGAACAGGACTTTCAAAGAGAGTCTTGAGTAGCAGCAGTGAAGTTCCATCAAGGTCTTTATATAAAGAGCTCTGTGATACTTTCATGCCACTGTTTTGATCCCCACTGGGGATTCAAACTCTGCAATGTCTGAGACTTTTTTCCATGACTTTGTTTTGCTTCCTTTACAAAAAGAAACAACTGTTGTGAGGATTGCTAAAAAAAGCAGAAAGTCCCCAAAGCACTGTTTTATCTTCATGTGATCAGTCAGTTCATATCCAGATCATACCATGTAATAAATAATTCCAAGTTCTAAGATGCTAGTCCTAAAATTATAGGAGTAAGGAAAACAAAAAAATTGCCACTCATTAAAGGAGACAAGAGAAATGCTAAAAGCATTTCCATTGACCCAGCTGATCAAGCAGTTTAAGGAATCACCTGGCTAAAGTTTTGCCTTGACACTGAAGTAAACAAATTTTAAGCAATTTTTAGAGAATAGAAAAGCAATACTATGGTCAATTACTAAATGAGAGAAGAGAGATGAAAGAGCAGTTATCCTTGGGCACTGATAAACTGATACACTCTAAAAGTGTCATAATGTTGATTTCCATGGGATGGAAGCAGAAAGGAGGGATGGCAGCAGGCAGGAGTAGCTGTAGGATGACAGAGCTCCTGATGGTGGAAGCAATTGCTTTTAAGGAAAACAGACCCCATTACCTTTTAGCTGGCTGAGGGGGGAGCACTTTGAAAAGGGAATGGAGATCAGAAACATGGAACAGCTGAGGCTGGAAGCCACATCTGGACATGGTCTAGTCCAATCCCTCTGCTCAAAGCAGAGTTTCCTAGAGCAGGTTGTTCCAGACTTGTTGGGCTTTGGGCATCTCCACTACACAGCCTCTCTGGGCAACCTGTTCCATTGTTGGGCTACCCTCACCATGGAAAAATGTTTCCTAATGTTCAGAGGGAACTGAACTGCTCCTGTGCCTCAGTTTGTTTCTCTTGCTTCCTGTCCTATTATGGGACACCAAACCAAGAGTTTGGCTCTGTCTTCTTTGCACCCTCCCATCAGAGATCCCTTGTGTAGGGTAAAATGGGAGCTGCAGGGATAAAAGGCAGCAGGGGAGACAAGTCTGTGGGAAATGCAGACAAGCAGAGTGACAGAGGAGCACAGCAATGTGGGCCCATCCAACGCTGCTGACTTGAATGCACTTCAAGTCACATCTTTGGATGCATGACTGCACTTGTCAGGGAAAACATGCATGTACATCAATGAAGTATGAGGCATAACAACAACAAACAGGGAGCATTTCCTAGAAAGACTGGATTTTTTTTCACAGAAAAAACACACCAGGAGCAGCTATGTTATATGGGAACTATGGGCTGGGGAGCTTCCCAGAAAGCCAGCTGCCCCTGTTCCTAATTATTTGTTATTCATCTCTGTTTCAGTCCAAAATGAGGTCTGATTTATGGGAAATTACTTACAAAATGAAACATGGAAATATGGGATGGATGATGATTAATGGGAGCTATGATATGTGCCTGCAAAAATGCAAGAGGGCACAAATGTCCAGGAGGGAAAGGCTGATGTGGGGTGACACTAGAGGGTTTTCCTATGAGTACATCAATAAAGACAATGTATTTCCTGGTGGTGATGCTGTTAACTCATGAAGTAAGCTCTGAAGAGAAGGTTGGGCAACATGGTGGGAAACATTTCCTCACTCCTGCCCTGAAGAGTCCACTATAGGCCTTTTGTGCTGGACCTTCCAGAAGGTTCAAGTTTCACTTTTGTATTGCAGCTTTTTCCTTCATTTTGCAGATATAATGGGTACTTCATTACTCTTTTGTCTCCTTGTTAAGATGCTGATGCAAAGCAACAAAGTTCTGACTTTCAATATAAAAAGCAAGAAGACTTCGAGAAAATATGTTTGAATGATGGATTTAAAAAAAAAAACATCACTTGATAAAATAAATTACTTTTGGATGGGAAACCACAAATGCCATCACACTCAGTATCAGGACTCAGACTCTTCCTGCCTCAAGATATTAATGCTCAGGAAGGGAAAGTTTATCTTTGGATCCATTAATAGTTTGCACAAACCACCTCAAGTAACATGCCACATGATTGGACAGGGAAGCAGCAGTGATCAAGTTTTCAGGAATAATTTTTATATAGTCCAAGCGTCCCTGAGGCAAGAGAAAGAACTGGATGATCTCCTGAGGTCCCGACTCCCTGAAACCAGAGTCTCCATGGCTGGAAGATGAAAATGACCACTACAGTGTGATGACTGTCTGCTGCCCTGGGAGCGTGGTAGGTCATCTACAGCACCATCCCATCAATGCTACATTTAATTCTTCTCAGCTTTAAGTTCTCATGGTTGTTTTCAAAGTATTTGTTCATTCTGTTATGCAAGGGACATGAAGAGTAACAAGAAGGGCTTCTGCAGGTATGTCAGCCAGAAAAGGGGGGTTGGACTATGTGACCTTTAAAGGTCCCTTTCAACCCAAACTATTCTGATTCTGTGCCTCAAGCAGCAAGGTAAAATTTTTGCCTCACATCTCCATTCCAGACTAACAGCAGGACACACACAAATTCTCTGCCACTCCAGCAGATGCTGCTCCTCACCTGGTGAGAGCTGAGGTGCTACCTGAGGAGAACAGCAGCCTTTTGGGACCCATGGGATGGTCTGTGAGAGCCCATGGCTGCCCCAGATCCTCCCCTGTCAGCTCCACTGGGGGCTCTGCATCACCAATTAAGGGCACTGAATGGCCTGGAGCATCTATCAAGAGTGATGTCAGTTAATTACCACCCTGAGGATTCAGGAATGACTTGGTGCACTGTGAGTTAATGACTTCCAGGCACGATACTTGGCAGTGCTACCAGTATTATTTTGCAAGGAGGCTTCAGTGTCTCTCCATGCAGCCAGCCAACCAGAGTGCTGTGGATCTGCTCTTTGCTTGCCTGTTGCACAAGACATTGGTGAAACTCTCCCTACCTATTTGCTGACCTCTCCTCCCCTTCCTCTCCCTCTACCAGCAAACACAGATAGGTCATTGTCTCCAAAGAAGACTTCACTCCTTAGCAAACAACACCCAGAAAAAGGCCACATCCTTTTCCAAACTACAATTCAGCCTTCTAAAGATGGATGTCAACAAGACATTGATGGATTCAGACGCAGCTTTGAGATTTCTCAGAGGGATTGAGGATTTCCATTGTCAGACATGGCTATTGTGCTACGAAAATGACTCCCAGCTGAAGGAGTGAGAAAACATTTTGAAGAACAGCTCAACAGTATTAAGAAAAGCTGGAGACCCTGGCACCCCAGGGGGAAAAGCTGCTAACAAAGTTAGTGAGATGGGCTGGGACAACATTTGAGTGTCACAACAATTTCATTGCATAATCTTTGTCCTGCTTACCCCCAGCTCTCACCAAAGACAATGGAAGCGTGGGGTTTGCAGTTCCTTGCAGGAGACAATCAGGTTCTTGCATCATCAAGCCCTTTTTATTTTTTTCTACAAGGTTATAAAAGACAGAAATGCATTCTTGACTGCAAACTAACATTCAAAGCCTCATGAGAATAGATACTGCTCCCATGGCCATAAAACTTTGGAGAGGGCTCAGGATGACCGTGATGAATCTCATGGAGAAACAAGCCCAAATAAACACAGTTTGAATGAATAGGGAATGCAGTCATCCCATCCACAGATGAGCCTGGTTAATCCTTGTTTCTGCAGCCCCTCTATGGCACCCTGTTACTGCTCAGACTGTGCCAGACACAGCTCATTGATGAAGCAGCCCCACTGGGCCTTCCAGCCCCTTACCATTTTACAGATGGACTTGGCCTCCTCAGAGAACTTATGGGAGTACACCTCCTCTGTCTCCAGCACTCTTCTGTCCACTTCTTCCCTCTTCACCTTCTCTTTCCTCCCTCGGAATGGCGATTGCCCAGCAATCATTTCATAAATGAGGCAGCCTAACCCCCAGTAGTCAGGGCTGAGAGTGTATCTCTGGTTGTTCAACACCTCTGGAGCTGTGGAGGAGAGGGAGATGCCTTGTGGAAATGCTTGGTATTTACATAGGCAAAGCACTTTAAATGCCTAGAGATTTCATTTTGGTGACTGGATGCACATGCACAGAGAATGGTGGGTAAAATACAAAGATACCTCCTGATTTCAGCTGAGGGCATTACAGGAAATGCAGCATGCTACATGCCATGGTGTTCTCTCTACATGCTACATGCCTTGTGCATGCTGTCTTCTGACTTCTCTATTATCTCAGCCCAATTTAAAAAAAAAATCACAAAATAACTTAGATCTAAATATTTAGCAGAGACCTAATTTTAAGAGTTCCTCCAGATTTCTCCATTTAGGGAAGAAACGAAATGCAAACACACATCCTGTAAACAGCCGTGACATTCCTTCAAAAGCAAATTCTGTCTCTTTGGTCAATTCACAGCTTTTCTCTTTCCCCCTTTAAAGGAACCCCCCCAATCCATTAATTTTGTGTTGCAACCACAGACAAAGCTTTTGGGCAGAGAGTCACTGCCTTGCAGGCACCCTCACCTCCATGCAGGGGTACAAACACACATGCTCAGGAGCACAGAGCCTTGGTGTGCACACAAACTTACACTGGGATAACAAAATTTAGACATGACAACTGATTTGCTTGCTTTCATTACAGTCTCCATATGGTGTAACAGTGGCTCACATCAGCTAGTTTCTATTCAGTCAAATAAGCATAAGCAATTTTTACTCCAAGAAATGTGCCCACCCAGAGAATGCATGAAAATAATTACACTGAGTTTAGAAAACAGATCTAGTTAATTAAGGGAGTGTAGTTTTTTGGGTTTTTTTTTTTTTACCAGTGTACAAATCTCTACTCATCTTTTGTGCAGCCTCCCCTGCACATAGAAGAAAGCCCAAGATGACCGTAGGTGTGGACTTACCCATTTTATCATAACCACACAAATGCATTGTAACTCCTATACAAAGCAGCAACTAGAAAGAAACCTTTATTTTGGCACACAGCCCTCCTAAGATAAATCTACACTAAAATCACTAGAATCCCAGTTGCTGCCTCCCCTCACAATTTTCTTTGCTGATTTGAGGTTACAGACCAGCCTCACCGAGAGCTGTAGAGGTCCATCCTTTCACCCTCTTCTGATTTTCACAATCAGAATATCTGTGGGAGTTGATGCATGGAACTGGACCCAGCTGAATGTGAATATTTTAAAATTCTTTTTCTTAACTTTACTTGGCAGAAATATCTCTAAAACTCAGGTAATCTCAGCAAATTTTTAAAAAGATGAGCTGTGGAGGACTTACCCATATACCCTACTGTTCCTACTCTTCCACGGATTGATTCACCCTCGGGGATTTTAACAGCTAGACCCAAATCAGATATTCTAATATGGCCTGGAAGGAAAAAAGAAACAAAACAACACAAAGCAGATAAAATAACCTGACCCAAATCAGTCCAAAAACCCAATTGTGGTCATTGCTAAAATACTCCTGCAAGATCCTGTTTGGACATTTTTAGGAAAGAGAGTTCTGAATCACTGAATTGGAGCAGTTTCATTGATATGGAAAAGAGGAATTATTAAGGGCACTACAACACAGTGAAACAAATGTTAACAGTGAGGCTGCGGACTGCAGTGGATTGTGTTAGGTATTTTAAAACCAATGAGAACAGGCAGAGGGAAGCATGCTGTGGGGAAGTATCTTGAAGTGATCACAGAGGATGGATGGGCTGACACAATTCTGTAACTCTGTGATGGTTGAAGAGCATTACATCTGGTCTGCAAGTCAGCAGAGATTTGATTATCGCTGCCTTCAGCAGTGAATGGGTACCTGGGTTTGCATAAAGCCAGACTTGGCTCAGCAGAGGATGAAAGTATTTCAAAACTGGAGAGGGAAGCACAGAGCTAGAAATTAGAGCTCCCTTTGTGTTGCATCAGCCTTGCAACAAGGATGGAAAAACAGCAAGGAAAGGCAGAGAGCCCCAGCAACGCCGAGCTCTTGAGAACAGCCCCTGCTGAGGGCACGGCTGCTTCCTTCCATCTGTGCACTGAGCTCCAGCAGCTCAGCCACCCCACGACAGGAATATTAGTGTATGCTGAGCCTCTTAATCACTTCAGAGCATTATTTGTCTTTGTACAATATATGGCCTAAAACGAACTTAATCTACTTTACTGTGAAAGCATCTCTGTAAACCTCCGAGACTTACCATAATCATCCAGCAGGATATTTTCTGGCTTCAGATCTCTGGAAATGAAAGATAGCAAAAAAAAGAAAGTTAAGGGTATGAGGCTGGTTTTGATAACATAACCATACAACTGTGTGAGTGCATTTATGACTCGTAATAAACCAGCTGAGTGTCAACTCAAACAGCAAGGAACTCCTGAAACCAATACAACCTTTTACAACTCACTTCACAGATAGACTGAAACCATATGTCTTCTTCTAAACTGGAGTTACCATTTTTCACTAAGCCAAGCTTTTACTTCCTAATCTACCCTTTAATGGACTCATCCATCTAGTCCTGTAAGCCCTGTAAATGAACCTCTGTAGTCCTGTGTGTTGTTAAATCTCTCTAATATTTTCTGTTCTAAAAACTTATATTTAAAAAAAATCAGGTTTTATAATACTTTATTTACACATAAAATGGAAATAGCAATTTGTTGGACTCAAATTTTCTGTCTGGCATCTGACTCAGACCAAATAAGTGAATGTGTGTCCATGCACTTGCACACATGTGCAATAATTTTGTTGAGCTTGGAAAATGCAGGGCAGAGGGGGGGATTGCTTTGCCCAGATTAAGATTCTTCTTTCAAACATTCGTGAAACTCTAGTGCCTGTGTGCTTTAGAGCAATGCCATGAAAATTGGCAAGGTGGTCAATATGATGTCAAAAAGATGTGTCTTTTACTGTTCCTGAAAAAAAATCCCCAAATCTGGGCAAGGTATAAACTTCTGAAGTAAATAATCTCAGTTTTCACATATTTAGCAGAGCCTTGGCAGATCATTCTTCTGAAAGGTTTGTGTGCACAAAACCTGCTCCACCAGCTGCTGCTTTGAGATGCTTCCCAGCCCAGCCATGCTGTCCCCTCCTTGACCAAGGCTGTTTTCCAAACCTTTCCAAGCCCAGCACAACTCTGCAGCTGCTGCCATCCTTGGGCTGCTGTTGAGGTGGGAGCCAGGCTCATGCAGAGTGGGAATGGGGTATTTTACAGAGATGGCACCAGAGGTGTCAGAGGGGAGAGATGGACATGCTGGGCAGGGAGTGTCCCAGAAGAGCCCCAGGACTGGGCTGTGCTGGCTCAGGCACCAGCAACTGGGTGAGGCAAGGAAAACAACATTGCTTCAACTCACCACATCATGCCCTGGCTTTTATCTAAAGACAGGGCTTAGCCTGGTGCAAATCCAAGCACTGCTTGGCCTCTTCTTTTTGCAAGGCCTCCCTGCATCTGTGAAGCAGCTTGGTTCTGTTAACTTCCCAGCAAGAGGCATTTCTGTGCACAGGGCAGAGGGCGGGTGTGTACCCGAGAAACCCTTGCACCAGGGAACAGGGCAGAGCACACCCCACCTCTCAAGCTGTGCCACTCCAGTATCATCAATTTTCCTCTGTAGGGAGAGGGGTATTTTACAGTTTTGACATAGCCAAGACTGGAATTTTGAAACTTGCTTTGTTTTTATTTGTGATTGCAAGCAAAAACACAGAACGCTGTGAGCGTTGCTTCTTGTTGCTCTTGTTGCTTGCTTCAGACCTTGCTGACCTCCAAGACAAAACTCACCCAGTGCCCAGTGGTACCAAGCCCACTTTCCAAATAAACAATGCTGAAATATGTGAAGGGCAGCTGAACACTGAGGAGAAGCTGTGATTTTGTTTCACCACTGTGGGCTTTCCCTGCCTATCCGCAGAAGGTTTCCAATGTTGGAGCAGCACGGTCAGGGGCACCATCTACTTATTTTTGAAAATGTGTTCTAAATCCTGTAAGAATCATTTCCTTGAAGAACTCAGCCTTCATCAGTTACTTCATCTTCTGCTCAGCAGTTTTTAGTCCCACTTAACACTGTAACTGGGGGCCAATGATAAGAATCTTACGTGCAATTTGGGAAATGTCTTTGAATGAGAAAATGAGAGACTCCACAAGGACTCTGAGAACACCAGTTCAGTTCTTATGGTCCTCTGTGATTCAGGGCAATTAGAGGAAGCTTTCCTCCCTCCTGGACATCAGCTGGTATTCCTCCTTTCAGAATTCTTGTTCCTCAGGGTCAAGGCTGGCTTCCTTTGCATAGCCAGCACTTCCAAGGGTTCATGACTGGAATGTCCAGGAGGGATAAAAGTCCCTGGTGGACACACTGACACGTAAAGCGACTTCCCATTTGTAAAGCAGCCTTGCCCAAACATACTGAAACATAAACTGCTGGCACTGTGCCCATGCTCAGAAGGCAATTGTTTGGCTGTGCAGGACAGCCTAAACAACTCAATTAATCACTGTGGGCAAGGCTTTACCATGTATTTGTGCATTGCCTGGGACAATGTGAACTCCATGCTGACTGGAGCTTCCAGGCATGGACTATGGTGTAAATTTTAAAAAATTACATACATTAAAAAATTTATAAAACAAACAAAAAATATATAAACATATAAAATGAAAGTAAACATATAAGTGCACAATATACATCATTAATAAAAATAAATATATATATGATATTACCATATTAATATACGATACTATATTAAATGATAACATAATAGGAATAATATATACTGGAAATATAATATATAAAATATAAATTATGTAAGATATATAATTTATTCATATTACATTATCTATAATCTAATATAAATAAATTATATTTATCTATATATATCTTCAGCTATCTAAAATATTATGTCTATATAAAAATATCTATATAAATCTAAATAATTTGAGAATTTTTTCTCAGCAGCTTTTTACATTTACTTCCCATGAACTACCAACCCGTTGACCTTTGCTAACATGATGCAGCTGAGCAATGCAACACAAGTGCCAGGTTTGACAAGGGAATTCTGCAGGAGATGGATCTGACTCTGAGCCTGGTTGCTCTCCCAGGTCACGTCTGCAGCGTGCGTCAGCAGCAGCCCAGGAGATGGGGGGGGATGCATTTTCCAGCACTGTGATTTACTCAGGAGCATTTTGTTTATAGAAAATGAAATTAAGTCTGAGGAATAAGTGTTTTGTGATGAATTATTCGCCTTGAGAAGGCAGCAGCATTTAGCTGCTGTGTTTTATTGGCCTATATAGCCCTTCTCAGGGGCCCCACGAGGCACTGCGCTGCTACAAAGGAGGGGTCTTTGCAGATGCTCCTGAAACTCTGCTAGAAAATGTCACCTACAAGGATGTAGCATCATCCATCACCAAAATGAACGTGCCATCTGAGGTGTAAAGTAGCAGCTCTTTTAAGAGTAGCATGCTAACTTCCTGCTTAAGGAAGTAGGTGCCATTTCTCTCAGAGACACACGCTATTTTAGGTGGTCAGATCTGATTTGTTCTAATGGCATTAGTATGGCATTTTACCAGCCATGTTATGAATGCACCAGTCAATTTTTTCAATAAAATATGATTGTGAAACTCTATACTACCTCCTAAAATGTTTGAAAATATGGTTGGAGGTTTTCTAAGAGACAAGGAAGCCAGACACTTTCATTTAAAATATGATTTTTCAATTGACATTAAAAACTTAGTACCATTCTGTTCCTTGGGGAAAGAAAAAACCTCCTTCTTGGGTGAGCACCAACTAAATCAGCATGATATCTGTCTGCCCTCTGTGTGCCAGCTAGCAAGATGTAAGGCAACCAAGTGTCAGTTTGTTAGAGATCTCCAAGGAACAACAATATTACAATTTCTATGCACACAAGCACATGCCTCACATGTATTACACACAGGCATATCAAATGATTTAAAGCGTGGCTTGGCTTTTAAAAATAGCATCTTATTGTCTATTAATCATTGTCCTTGGAAGTTCTTTCATCAATTTACAGGCCCTCTTCTGCTGTGAATGCCAACAACGATGATTTCACAAGTGGGGATGATGAAGACAAACATTAAACTGTTGTTTACAACTCCAGTGGCTGTTGATTAAAAAAAATAAATCCTTGTGGAGTCACAGGAACTCTGTCTGCAATCTGCCTGCTTATCCAGCCTGCCCTGGAAAAGTGCTTGTGAGGAGCTGGAAGCCAAACTGGAAGCTGAGAGCTTGGGATGTGCCCTCCTGGAAGCGGCGGCGCCGGGCAGCGCCGTGCCCGCTGGCTGCACCCAGGGAGGGTGGGATGCTGCCAGCAGGATGCCTCTGTTGTGTGGCTGGGAATGGGCCCTCTTCCATGGCTGGCACGCCAGGATCACCATGATCCCATCCAGCTAATCACACTCACACCAGTGCAAATCCATGGCCTCTGCCTCAGACACCCTCCTGGGATTGCACGCCCTCTGCAACAGAAGTTTTGCCAGATCTGATGTGCTGCAGCCCCTGGTGCAATATAAACTAACTAATTAAAATACTGCTTGGATGCAATGATCTCCATTTCATCCCAACTAGGAACTCAATTCCTTAATGAAATCCCTTTAAAGGAACTGCCATCATTTTCTTATGTCGCCCAGTGCACACTCAGGTAGGGTTTGGGGAGCTTTGTGCTAGTTCTGGATAATTTGGACAGGATGTATTTAGGGAAGCAACTGCTTCCTTCCATGATTACTGTATCATGCTGTATTTATACAGGGCTCTGCGAAATTTCAGCCAAAGCACTCGGGCATCTCAGCTGCACAGCACCATGGTAAGAAGGGAGGAAGCAAACAATTCTTTCCTACCTAGAAAAGACATTCTAAGACTCCAGAGAGAGCTTACCTGTACACAGTATTTTCTCTGTGTAGGTCTTCCAAGCCACAAAGGATCTCTGCTGCATAAAACAAAGCTCTTTCCTCCTCAAAGCCTGGGTTCCCCATGTTGTAGATATGAAACTTCAGGTCACCTCCGTTCATTATGGTCAGAACTAAGCACAGTGCATCCTTTGTTTCATAGGCATAGGCTAAATTGACCTAGAAAAACATTTGCAGCACAGTTGTGACAGTTCAGATGGCTGCTAAGAAGGAAGTGCTAGCTTTTCATTAAAGATTTTCACCAGAAAATGAAAAAAATATGGTATGGGCTTTCTTACAATGGCAAACATGTATTTTAAAAGTACAGAAAAATCAGATGTTAGGATTCTACAGATTAATTTGGGGAATCCAGCCTCTTTATCAGCAGAAACCCTCAAGGCTCAGATGGCTTTAGAGGCTGGACAAACATACTAATTCCAGGCCTATTTTCCCATGTGTGAGAAATCTCAGTAACCAAGGGATCTACACCTGCTGCTGCACCATTTTGCATCTCAGTGAATTCCCTGGAAGGCCCAGATATCCCAGTCCTGGAGTGATCAAATAGACCATCATGGAGATGTGAAGGTCAGCATCCTCCCTGAGAGGCTCTGGTTGGTGCCCAAGGAAAAGTCAGCCCAGCAAAAATCTACCCATCACTTCTAAATATGTGCCATCCTCTGGCAGAAGCAAGTAAACATGTGAGCAAACTCCTTGCATCTGTTGTATACACAGTGTTTCCCGAAATAAGTATAAAGAACATGACAGATGCTGAGATAACTTTTTTTTTTTTTTTAAATAATGTAAGGCAAGTTTTAAAGGAGGCACAGGAGCTGGTGTGACTCAGTAGAGCCCTGCACCAGCTCCACCTCAGTGCTTAGATGCTTCTGCAAGCCAATCTCATCTGATCTGTTTGGGTGGAATCTCCTTCAGTCTCCTCCCAGCACCTCTCTCCCAGACCCAGGGAATTCAGGAGATCACGCTGGAGAGGAACAGCTCATCCTGATACAGCAGTGATGCAAGCCAAGGCTGTAAAACACATCCTGTTCCCATGGCAGGCACAGGCCCCTTTGCTGCATTTCTCACGGACCAGAGACTGAAATGAGACTGGGCAAAGGCATACGGGGCAGGGCTAAGGTGCAAAGCAAAGGGATTCAGCTTCTGGCTCCTTCCCAGGAGCAGGAGATGGAGCAGGCACCGGATTCAACCAGAACAGCGCTCAGCAGGGAACCACGGAGCTCAATACTCACTACAAACTGACTATTGACTTTTTCTAAGATCTGCTTCTCGTTGAGGGCCATGGATTCGCCTTTCCTCTTCTTTATCCTCTTCTTCTCTAATCTCTTGCAGGCGTACATCTTCCCCGTGGCTCGCACTTGGCAGGCGCAGACCTGCGAACGGAGCACAACAATTGCCGGGTAATTCGGAGCAAACCGGGCTGCACCTCCCACCTCACCATCCCCTCTGAGTCAGTCCTTTTAAGGCCAGAGACGAGCCCGGTTTAGCGAGCCAGGCCTAGGCGGGGGCAGCTGGGGGACTGGCTACTGTTTCCAAACCTGCTGTGGAGAATTGGTTTAATTATTTCGCTCTCCTCCGCCCGCTTCCTCTCCCACCTCCTTTTGTCTGTGCAGATCGGGGTCTCTCATCCTGCACCTCCCCTGCCTCTGCTGCCACCTCCAGACACCAGGAAAATACAAATAAGGGTGTGACCCCTCCCAATTTTCTGTGAATGCAACAGCCAAACACAAAATAACCCTCAAAATGTCCTTTTGAGATTAGTGTGTCATGGGGGGTTAAGTAGAACTGCCAGCAATTAATGGAAATCAGCCTCTGTCACATCAGGCTCCTGCACCTGCAGTGTCTAAAAAGTGAAAAACACTCTGAAGAGAAAGTTTCAGAATTACTCACCTCCCCAAAGCCACCTTTCCCCAGTACCCTGTACTGCCGGAACGTGTTCTTTGTTACTGGTTGCCTGGAAGAAAAGGAAATAAATAAATAAAACCACACTATGTTTAATGCACTCTCTGTGATTTATTTATTTCAGAGCATACTTCTGAAAAGCAAAATAGATAAATATTATATAATCCCATTATTTCAAGGTAATCGTATTATGTAATATAATATATAATTATGTAATTACATTACTTCAATACTATGTATGGCTTGAACTTTTCAATTCCAACATATTAAGCTGTAATAAAATACAACACATTAGTGAGTCATCAGTATAATTTCTGCAAGCATCTTAGGACCAAGGAGGGTTCTGAACCTCCATTATGCAGCTTTGGCCTTTGTTAAGCAAAGAGGAAGCCTGAGATCTTCCAGTAAGATATTAATTCCCATGACATATAGGATGGGCTAACACACTGCTTTACTTGGCCAGCAAGATGAGAAGATCCAAAATTCAAACCAGCAGAAAATACTTGTGTTAAACAGAACATGAAACTTCTATGAATCAAAGGCAGAAACAATGCTGGGAGCAGGAGAGGGGGATTTATGTGACATTTGCAGGCTGGGAGAGCAGGAAGACAAGATCCAAACCAGTCCATTCCCTCTGGGCTACCAGCTTCCTGGGCGAGCATCATGGGCAAGAAAGGAGAGAAAGCTAAATTAAGGTTAAATAAGTCTGTCCCTGAGGGCAGAGTGCTCCCTATCACTTGACACCATCCCTGTACAATCTCCCAGGCTCCCCACAAAATCTGCTCCACCAGAATGGCTCCACATGCAACTTGTACTTTGCTACTGCGTAAGTTTTATAACACGACAGAGGAAGAATTCTAGGTTCAGAGAGATCCACCACCGAGTTTTTACAAGGATCCCAGCAGTGGACATGAATATTCCTGCTGTCCTGGCTCCCCTCTGGCAGGCAGCCAGCCGGCAGAGGGAGCACAGCAACGTGGCTCTTCCACCACAGGGATGATGAGCTTGATGACAATGAAGAGTAAATGCTGAAGTGAATCCTTTCATTAATGCCCATTATTGCTTTCCAAAGTAAGGGAAGACTAGTATGCAGACAGTCAAAACTAGAAGAGGAAAAATATGTTATTTTCAGTATTCCACGAGACTGCTGCAAATGCTTTTGGGGTTAAAAGCAACAATTAGTAGTGATAACTACATGTTCAGCTATGTCCCTGGAATAAATGGACTCTGTGACTGCTCCTTTGGAGCCAGCAGGCTGTCAGAAGGAGCTGTTGATCATTCCATGCTACCAACATCTCTTTGCTAATCCTGAAAACAATTCTCCCAGCTTCTTAAGCCAGGCATATCCAATAGCTTGTCACACTTGTTGGGGAAATGGAAAAAAAAAAAATCCTCAAAGCATTGCAGAAAATTCCTTATCCCTAATGTGAGAAGAGATAGGAAACAGCCTGGCCAGAGATGAATCACCCGATGTTTTTTTAATTGAAATGGAAGAGTAAATGCTGGGCTCAGTAAAGATGGCATGTGGAGCATGTCTTGGCATGAAATGGCTCTTCCCTCTGCCCACCCCTCTGGAGCAGCAGCTCTGCAGCTTTCCAGGGAGAGGAACTGGCACAGCTCCTTTGATCTGGAGGCGTCCTGCTGACACACAGCGCTCGTGGATCCGGCCCCAACTCATCTGCTAATTAATTCCATTTGTGCAGAATGGGGCTTCTCTCAGCTCAAGGTCACTGTCACCCAGCAGTGACCGTCTGCTGCAGCACTCCCTGACAAGGGAGAGGCACAAGCCCCTTTCCTTGCAAATTAATACCCACTAAGGCTGCCTGGGTTATTAAATGTGCTCAGGAATGTCCAGCCAATAAATACAGTGAGAGGACCTACAATGCCACATTTTTTCTCTCTTTGCAGTGATTTAATAACAGTGACAACTGGTCCAGACAAAAAGTCACCACATTCAGAGGGTGGCTGAACAGAAAGACAGCTGAAGCTGCTGAATGTACATTAATCACACCTAATATGTTTAATGTACCTAAGACTATTTAATGGTTGAACACTTGAGCTGTAGAAGCAAACATTATCTCAACTGTCATATTTGGAGCATATTCTACAGACTTTGCATGGAAAGTAAAAATAAACATTTTTGTTTATTTTTATAAAAAACAAATATCTTGTGACACTTACCTTTCCAACCACTTCCACTGGAGAAACCTGTCGAAGTACATGCTGTTTAGGTACTCTTGGAATGGTTCCCCACTGAGGTGGTCAAGGACAGATCTATCTCAGATGAAAAGGATATATAAGCATTTTATAATCCTGAACTTTCAGCAAAAGTGAAACAAAACAGAGGAGAAAAATCCAGACTTCTTTTTGAGTAGGATGATGTTATTTCTCCCTTATTTTGTACTTTATTTTGCTCACTGTTTCAGTGTAGAAACAAAGTGATGTATTGATGTATTTGATCTTGATGTATTTCATAACAGGAGGCATCATACAAGCTGAATACTGGTGATGCTTGCTGAAAATTATCAGGGCAACTCCCACTGGCTTTAATGGACTTCTGCAGAGGTTGTTAGCCACCAGACAGTGAATGTCTTTGCTTCTGTTAGTAAAGTGAAACAACACCCTCAGGAACCGAGCTCCTAAACTTTGAGGGATGTTTACATCTGGATAGAAAATTTCTGTCTGAAGCCCATTTCTATCAAAGAGAGACCACCAGAGGTATCATTTTGAGCAAAAAGATCCGTTTCAATTCCTGCTATGTAGAAGAATTGGTACATGTGACTAAAGTCAAAGGGGATTTCCTAACAGCTATGGGCTTTGCAGAGTAAAACAGGGGAAGGGAAAGTCTGAACAGGGATGTGGATTTGCTTCTGGATCAAGAAAAGGATTCTGGGGCCCACACAGCGGATGCAGTGTTTTGCATAATGGAAGGAACAAAGGAATAAAAAGGTCAGTCTCCAAATGTGAGAAGAAAGTCTGTTGCTTGTGACAGGCAGCAAACAGCCAGAGAGCATCAGACATCCCCTCAGAAAGGCCAGAGGTTTGGAACTAAGAAAACATGGGCTGAGCTGGGAGTTGCCTAAAATGAAGGTGGTCATGTTTAACAACTGCTGGTGCTGGTTCTTGCTTTGCTACTGGGGCTCCTGCATCCTCCTCTGCTGCAGCAATTGGCAGGGCAGGAGTTGGGTTTGGGTGAAAAGTGCTCAAAGAAATGAGCATTTCTGTCTGGGTGCACACAGACACGTTTGTGTCCGTGTCTAAGGGCACACAGACACATTTGCAGATCTTGCTGGAAGGAGGAAATCCTCTGAATGACTGCTCTAGTCTGTGTCTTACCCTGGGGCAGTTCCCTGAGCAAACAAGTCACCATGAGTAATGTGTCTCCTCACTTTAGTTCCTCCCTGTTCATGAGCTAGTATTTTTGGAATTCCTCAGCTGCTACATTATTAATTTTTTTGTAATTCTTTCACCATCAGTTTTGAGAAGGCAGGTAATTGCACATGTTCAGTATGCACAAGTCAAATTGTAGCTGGCTTCACTAGCTTTGACTGGACACAGATCATAACAGTTTCCCCTGATGGATTAAAGATTAAAAAATAAAATAAAAAGCAAGTCTTAATTCGCTTTAACAAACGCCCAAATTCAACATCAGAGTTCTAGGTGAAGTTGTAGGAGGGCAGTAGCAGCCAGTCAAAATATTAAAGGTAAAAGCAGAAGTTAAGTTATACACAGGTTTTTTTTGTAGACTGAATTTTATTTATGAAGATGTGAATGAAACTCATCCCACCCCTGCTCCTAGAGGACAGCAGGCTTCATATTTGTATGTCTGCCTCCCCTTTCTGGTCTGACTGTGAACCCTTCCAAAATTAACATCATTCAGTACCAGTAAATACCAACAGCAAGTTCTTAAAACTTCCTTTTGACCTCATTTTAGTCCGTGTGAAATGATCAGCATATTTATTAACAAGGTCCCAAACCTGGCTCACTCCTGAGTTTCAGCTGGGATGAAGGAAGGAGCCTGCATTAAGCAGAGTCCAACGCTCCCCCTTTCCATTCAGTTAATTAAAAGCTGCACGTATTTTAAAAGAACAATAGCTGCCTTTCAGCAGTTGTTTGCTTTTTAGTTCCCCTCTTTGGCAACAACAAAGTGCATTTTAGAGGGAGCCGTCAGCTTTCAAACCGATTTGGGAACTGGAAACAGGGCACCAGGGGGGTTTGTGAGGAGCACAGCTCTGCCTTTGTCGCTGGGACTGGCACCCACGGTCGGTGAGAGCTGCTGAGCATCCCGACAGGATACCAGGCCATGCAAGGAGACTGCCTGTGCTGTGAGGGAAGGTCAGGAATAACCCACAGAATAACTGGAACCAGAAAAGGTCAATGAAATGAGTCAAAACAATGAATGACAGCGGAGCAGATTTTACAAATCCCCATGACATCACCCGGGGAAAACAAACCGCGCTCCGCCGGGAACCGCACGGATGATCCCTCCTGTTGTGATTTTTATTGGTTTGCGATCCACTCGGACGCACTCGGGGCAGGGTTTGCAAATGCAGATGGCATACCTGCAGCTTTAGCACATAATGGCACAAATGGCTGCAGAAACTGATAAGCCTTTTCCAAGACAAAGGGCGGAATAATGCACGTTCGAACGCCACAGACAGACAGAAAGCATTAAAAAAGCCCCGCTCTCCTGGTGAAGATTTTTCTGGAAAAGCCATGCGGAGCAAGTCTGCACATTCCTCTGTCTAAATGGGCTGTATAGCCACTTAATTTTTATTCGCTTTGAAACAGAGATGTTTTCTTTGGATACATTATCATCGCGGCTCTTTTCGCACAGCATGAAACCCACGGCTGGCTTGCTTGGCTGGAACACTCTGTCAAATACCTGAAACAGTGAGTGCCTGTGTGCAGCCTATATAATGGCATGGAAATATTTATTCTATTCTGCTCAGATGAAATGACTTCACCACTTGTCAGCTCTGCCTCTAGGATTGTATCTACCAAAGATACCTGCCTCGGGTTCAGACAGGAGCGTCTCTCTCTGCCTGACACCTTCGTGACAAGCTGCTGGCTGCAGCCCTGTGATCTTCAGGTGTTATACTTACTTTGTGCAGGGAGAGAACAGCTCTTTGCAGGGGCTGTTTTGGAGTTTCTCCTCTGTCTGTCGGATGAGCTCTTGACTGACTTCGGGAACATAGGCAGGAGACTGGGGAGAGAAGAGAGAGGGGCACATTAACTCCCTGACGAAGTGCAGATTCTCCTCTCTCCAAGTGTATAGGCACATTCATTATTTATGCCCCTGAGCTGCTTCCATTCAATTCCAGCGGTTGTGTAAAAGCAAAGGAGCTTTACGTCAACGAGCAGTAAAATAGGATACCGTGGCAACTCGCTCCACATTCCACTCTCTCCTCACATTGCTTTTCTGCCTCCTCCCGTACCTTCACCTCCTTGCCCAGCCTCATGAATATGCAGGACCCACTCCTTGCCAATTCTTTGAACTGCTCCCTTGCATCCCATGAAAAATGTGCTGGCCTGAACTGTGTACAGGCCATTCTATTAAACAAAAGAGAATTTGCCCAGTGTTTTCTCTTCATGGGTGATTCATTGTGCTGTCTGAAAAATCCATCTCTGTTTTTTTTTTTTAACCAGCAAAGCCAAACAAGAGCAGAGCATTGGTACTAATTGATATAGATCAACATCTATCTATCTATACATAAAAAGGTGTTCACAAAAGTAACTGTTCACAAAAGTATCTGGACACCTTAGTTCATCCTTAGAAAGACCAAAATAATTCAGCAGCTTTAAAATAATCATTTCAAAAAGGAACTTTGCCAACCAACCACATAAACTCTTTTCATCCTCTCCTCCTTTTGGAGAGAATGTATATTCAACCCTGCAAAAAGCCCTACCAAAGAGAGGTCTCTTGCAAGATGCCTTGATGGTTAACCAGTTTAGGACTTTTGGGACTAATTACCTAAAAAGACAGTTTTGAAGGCAGCCCACATTCTTACACATTGACTGTATACTGTAATTATATTACAAAGTGTGTATTTGTGTGTGTGTGCATCTATTTATGGGCATTTCTCCCATGTACATGAAAGTCCCTTTATATAAGCAATTGGATGAGAGTATTTTCAACAAACCCAGCCACAGATGATCAAATCCTCTCTCCTTGCAGGAGCCTTAATGCTCAGTGAGGTCTCCCATCCATGCCCACTACCACCAGATGTGCTGAGTGGGTGGGTCACAGAGCATCATCCCTCATTCCTGGCCAGATGTTCTCATTAACTCACCCCTAGTTAGAGATATCTTGGCAGGCACTGAAATGCATTGCAGGCAGAGTTCAAAAACACTGGGAATGAGGACAGAGGAAGGGGCAGAGGTGGAGCCACAGAAAATCTCCAGCATGTTGAAAGCTGAATTAAGTCTTTTATCTTTTCCTTCCCACTGCTGAAATGTGAATATGATCCTGGTTGTGACATGAAAAAGTAAGTTTGTTCCACTTGAATGTTTTTAAATAGGAACATGGTTTACAGAACTGTCTGTGCATGCTGTGCAATGCACTCTCACTGCTCAGCCTTGACAGACAATCTGCAGAACGTGCTGGGGACACCTCTGACCTCGCTGAAATATTTCCTCATTTCCTCAATATACTCCTCCTTTACTTCAAGATATCCCTCCATTTCCTCAGCAAAAGATATCTAGGGAACACCCGCTTTTAATCACAGACAGAGTAGATTACTAATAATTAAGAAGTCTCATGGTTTCTTGAGAGGTAGATAAGCCCCTCATGTTATCATCGAAAAGATAGAGACTGAGTCAAAGCCAGATTTTCTCAGCTGGATTGACCACTGAGGTAACTGTACATGCCCACAATGAAATCTAAGTCCAAGTTTTAGCTCAAGAGAGCAAGTAGATGCAAGAGGGAAACAATGAAAGAATTACAAAAAAGCCTCAGAAGTCCTGTTTTCCATCCTACACCACCAAAACTACTGGGGGGAAAGACAGGGAAGCAGATTAAACCAAAGGTTTTTAAAGCAATATTCAGATATGAACAAAAGCCTAATGATTAGCAGTATTTCAGCTGACTTGGCTAGAAATCAGATGAATTAACACCTTTAATTTACAATTTATGTACTCAGTGGATCCACATCTGGACACACATGCTCAGTGGTAGCCCAAAGTTGGTAGGTGGCTGTGTGAATCCAGGTCCAAGCTCTGGTTCAAGATGATAATCTCTGATTTACAGGGAACAGAAACACCCCTGAACTCCAAGTTTTGGGACTGTTGTGGACCAGGGGTGTCTTTTGATGTGAATGGAGCAGCGCTTCAGTAAAATCCATACTGGGGCCTCTAACTGAAGTTACTACATCTGGAACTTGTTCTGCATTTAGAGGTCAAAACTGGAATCCAAAAGCTTAGTACTAAACTGCATAATTAGTCATTTAGACCGAGTGACCTGATTCTTACTCATGCCAGGCAACTTCATCTCCCATTGGGAATTCATTTCCCAGTGGAAGGTAAACTGCCTTGAGGTTAGTGTGGAAGATCATGCCCATGACACATTACTAGAGTACTAATTCCATCAAACTTTGTCTGAGATCAAAGCACATTTAAAAAAATAAATTACAAGCACCAGCTAACTCTTATTCATAAAAAGGAAATTAAATTCTTGTAGAGAAAGGGGGAAAGACTGATCAAAGGGAATAGTGTATAAGACAATGTGGGAAGTATTTAAAAATGACACAAACTGTGATTCCTCTCTCCAAGTTTGTGGGAGATACAGTCACCACTTGGTTTTTCAAAACCATTCATTGCAGACCTCTGAATCTTCATTTCTTCTGCACAAACTGGGAACAAGGTAACAATATCAAGGTAAGGAAAGACATGAACACACTGAAATCCTGAGCATGGACTAAAGCCTTAGAGTGCAGTGCAAACACTTCCCTAGACCACTCCATCTTCTATAACAAGGAATAGAATTGTTTTGTTTTGTTTTTTCCAAAGGCTGATCGCTTCCAAAGCTTCTGCAGACCCAGCAAAACATTTTGTGTCTTTCTACAGGTCTTCATAGAGCTCAGGGCACCACAGGCCTGGGAGGAACACACCCAACCCTCCCCAACTCTGTCTGCAGTTC
Organism: Alaudala cheleensis; assembly: GCA_013398995.1. Lineage (NCBI taxonomy): Eukaryota > Metazoa > Chordata > Aves > Passeriformes > Alaudidae > Alaudala > Alaudala cheleensis. The sequence goes on from VWYE01007842.1 coordinate 50,033, forward strand.
CAGGGAGCCTTTGTATGATGCTGAGAATCTCCTTGAACCTTCACAGTTCCCACTGCTCCCAGTAAAGAGCCATGGCTGCCATTCTCCCTGTGTGAATACTGTGCTCACCCACAGCCTTCAGGAGCTCAAACAAAGCCAGAAACAGCTACAAACCTAAACCCAACCCACCAACCTACTTTTGCTCCCCTGGAGAACAATTAGGTAGCACAGGTTATGCATGCAAGGAAGGATTTGGATCCCAGGAGTGAAAGCTTCCAAAGGTAACACTTTGGCCATTTACAAATGAAAAAGTTGCTTCTTCCCTGGAGGGGTGCAGAGGATTTCTGCAGCCACAGTGAAATGGTTCTTAACACCATTCTCCTGCTGCATTATGGGCAATGACTGTGAAAGCAAATTTGGCTTTTACAAGGGAACAGAGACACCTTTCCCAACATATTAAATGTCCTGTGGCAGCTAGGAGAGCCATAGACTGTGATTAAGACCATTACAACTGAGCTTGTGACAAAGAATATTCTGCTAACTCTTCAGAAACACCTGCAGAAACCAGTTACACTTTCTTGCATTCAAAACAAAACACTGGGGAGTTATTACAAGTATAGTTCCATATTTCCCCCAATGGCTATTCTGTTTCCTGAAGGCAAAGAAAGAGATTCTTGATCTCACTTACAATAATGTAATCAGAAATTATGCAAGTCAAATCAAGTGATTAACACTAGGGTAAAGCTGATGGAACTGAAACCAGATTCATGGCAGCACAAGATGTGCTTAAATTGATCCTACAACAAAAATTTCTCTCATCACATTATCCTTATTGATCAGACATTTTTTATAATAGTCCAAAAGTCCACAGTACTTTTAACAGGTTCTAACCAAAATCTCCTACCTCCTGTACTTTCTCTTTTATGGCCAGAAACTGAAAACCTCTGTACAAATATTTTGCTGGCATAGCAATAGCTCAGTTTTATGATACTCTCCCATTTAATTTTTAAGAAAAGAATGCAACCAGGAATCGTGTTAGTGGTTATTTGAGAAACAAGAAATGGATATTCAGTTACTTCTGAGCGCCATTAGCCCACCCTGAGAAAAGTCTCCACTTCTAAATGTTATTTTTTTCTGTCTTTATAAGACAAAAGAGTTCCTCCCAGATGCTCTTCCCTTTCCATAAATGGCAAGAGAGCAGCTGATGTGTCTCACACTTGCTAAGGGTTAGTTGTTCATGTCCACAGAAAGTCTGGATGCCAGCAGAGTCCTGTCCAGCAGCAGTGGTTGGTGCTGCCCATGGCCTGGCACCCCACTGAAGCACTGAGGAGCAGCAAAGTCTGATTCAGATCAGTTGAAAGCTTCCAGGCTGTGTGAGTCCCCATTATCTGTTATTTTGAATGTCATGTTGCATCACTACACTTTAAAACGTGGCCTCTCCTTTTCTGACAGCTCTGTAAGTTTTGCTACAGGCTATTTTCACTCAGACCTCCAAGACCCAGCCTTTGCTGAGTTCACTGAACAGGACAGCCATCAAAAACCCTTCTCTTAAAGTCACCTCTGTGTGTTTGCCACGGGACTTACAACACGTCTCAGTGTTACCCCTGTGACTGTGTGGGGGACATCCCACCTTTTGATCATCTATCAGGAAATAAAACTCTTTCTCAACAAGCTGAAGTGCTGGCAGTACCAAGGCAGGCATTCAGAAGACCTTCTCTTTTACTTTTTCATGAAGATGTGTTATTTGTTCTACTTTTTTATTATGAAATAACTTCCAAATGTGCATTACCTCGGTCAAGAGGTTACAGGTGCTGCCTCCAAGCCTGTGGGACTGAAAGCAGGCAGCCAGCAAACAGAAACTGGCACTTTCAAGGAACAGAAGCACTTTTCTGGCAGCCCAGGCTGGGGTTCACACCTCTGGCACTGGGGTGAGGTGAGCAGCAGGTGTCCCCAGTCACTCCCAGAGCTCAGAGCAGATGCACACACAACACAAACCTGCAAGGGCAGAGCTGGCTCATTGTGTACAATGCTGATGATTCCCTGGGAAAAGTGCCCAAATGACAAAGGGGACTGAGAGGGATGTGTTGAGGCTCCAGCTAAAGAATTATCCAGCTGGGGTCACCACCATTTGAGAAACCTAGAAACCTAGAGAGCTGACAAGAGCACCAAGTGCTGGAGTGTTGGGAAACATGCTTGGGGAAAAAAAGCTCAGAGGAAAGCATTGAGGAACTAGATCTGTTTAGTCTGGAAAAGGAAGGGTGAAATTTGATAAAGGTCTTATAATATAGAAATGTTTTTAATAAAAAGGGCAGGGATCAATTATTCTGCATATTCTGCTCTGCTCTGGGGGAATGATGTGAAGAAATCCATTTAATTGGATATGAAGGCTTTTTATTCTAATTTTTCACACAGGGAAGCAGAAGAACAGGCCTATGTATATAGTGGAATCTGTTCTCAGAGGTCTGAAAGACCTCCAAGGGCACTCAGACATCTGTTGATCATCTAAGTGTATTTGATCTCTGTTCAATGCAAGAGGCTCTTGAGCCCTTTCCCAGTCCTTTGTACCAATGATTTTGCAAAACACTGGGCTTCATAAAGCACAGGCACATGGCATGGCCATGAGAACAGATGAGGAAGGGAGTTTGTTTGCTGAGTGCTCACCAAAGGAAACCTGTAGCTCTGAGTAAAGGAATAAGAATCTTCTTAGCAAATTAACAATCCTGCTTCAAAGACTTGTCTCAATCATCACTGTCTCCTACAAAAATAAATGACATGGCTTGCAGATCCCTGAACTTCAGACCAGAAAATGGAAGGCATTGAGCTTGGCCAGACTGACTTTGTAAGAAACAGAGCAGGCCCACAGTTCAGAGGTAATTCTTCATCCTTACACAATGACTTTCATCTAAGAACCTCAAAATATTAAAGCTTCATTGCAGGATTAAGTCTTCATGAGCTAGGTGGCAATCTCACAGTATTTTACAGAACAGTGAACAGGAGGTTAAGAGATGTGCTTTGCAGGAGATTTGATCATCACCTGTGACTGAAAGCAAAGAAGTGGCACTGAGATAAATGAAGGCTAGAGATGCTCAGATTCCTCAAATCAGTCCAATTGTCTCCTGCAATTAGTGAATAAAGAATAGAAACCTGGAAGTACAGGCTTTCATCTCATACCAGCTCCTGCCAGTGGATGTGAGTCATCAGGGTGCCTTAAAGCACAACTGTTCATCACTACAGAAACCATATGAACCAGAAAGATTCCACACTCCTTAGATTGAATAGACCTCATGCAAACTTCTGTCACAAACACAACTGCTTTCCTGGCAAGTTCCAGGCATGCAGCTGATACTGAAACATGATGAGTTATTTTAAAAGTCGCTTGCGTAAAATAAATAACGTGCAGCATATGTTATGTTTCAGGTTATGAAAACATTCCACAACAAACTGGCTTAAAACAATTAAAAAACGTTTCAGTCAATGGACAAAAGTTCAAGCTGTAACTTTTCTTGAGCTGCCTCTGCTTCCAAGCATTTGTCTCCATGATATGTGTATTTTCAGATGTTGACAGCAATGTTCCACGTATAATCTGTTTGAAAATCTCCACACAGATTTGCTACTAGTAGAGACCTCAAAACTATGACAGAAACAGGCTAAAATGAACTTTTTTTTTGTGTGAGATGATGCATGATCAGATAAGTTCATACACAAAAACCTGGAAATTCTGGCTTCATCCAGCAGCCTAAGCTACAGCCAGGGAAGTTCCAACCCTGCAGCCAGGGACTGACTGAGGGAAAGTGTGAAGGGGCTGACAGGGGGAATCCAAAACCCTTTAGGCTGGGAAAGACCTTTAAGATCACTGAGTCCCAGCAAGAAATTCATCAAGAGGAGAGCAGTGGATGAGGAGATGGAATGTCTTGGTTGTATTTCAGTTTTGGGAAGCCAGGGTTGGGCATTCCTGGAGAGGGGAAGGATCCCAGCACTGTCACAGCACACGCAGGCTGCTTTTGGTGCTACGCACTGAAATGTTGGAACATTCTTTTGCCTTTCCCTCTGATCTTATCTGCTCAGTTTGAGCTGTATGTGCAGTAAACAGCCAATTCTACATCAGGAGCAGCTGCAACACTTTAACTAATCAACTTCTGCTTTTTCTTTTTACTTTTTTTTTGTTTTTCCTTGCCACAGTCATTTGGGTCTGTATGAGATGAAGCAGTGAAGCAAAAGGCTTCATAATTCCAGGATATTTGCTTTGAGATGACAGATGTAGGAATTGGCAGTGAGGTGGACGGGGAGCATGGAAGGCAGCTGTGTCATTAGTAGCAATTTATCTATTACAACAGTGTGTAGACATGACACCTGAGAATGGGGGGCTGTAGTGCCAGGCACTACAGACACATCATAAGAGCTTCCAAAGCAAAAGAATCTCACCAGCCCTGGGACTGAGAGCTGGAGCCAAAGATATGAAATACTTCATCCCAGAGAGGGTCAGTGGCAGAGACAATATTGAGCCCTGTCCCAATACCCAGGGCAGGATCACTTGCTGTATCTGAGTGAAGCAAATCAGCAGTGCCTGTCAGCTGTGGGGTTTGTTTTGTAGCTGCAAGCTGATCTGGAGCCATGACAAATCTGTTTTCCCTCATATGCTAATAAACTATCAAAACACATGTTGACACACAGAAAAATACAATGACTGGAGACAACAGAGCCCTCAGCAAGCAGCTGAGCATGTTCTAGCCTGGAGGGGTTGTACTGATACTACACAGAGGGCCATGCTACCATCTCAGTTCTTGTGGCAGATCTGAAGTAGCATCAGGCTCCCTCACTTGCCCTGGACCCCTCAGGGGTACCTCTTGTGCCTCAGCAAGCCCAGCAGAAGAATAAGGACAAGTTTCCTCCCTGGGTTCCCAGCATCCTTCCTCTTTGGTGCTGGGATACAAGCTGCAGTCTAGAACTGTGCCCTTCCTTGGAAAAAACAGCAGCCTCTGAGGTTTCCTGACTGACAAGTGCATGGGAAGTCTATGAATGATTTTTTGGCTCTCCAGTTAGTCAGCAGCAGGGCCTGCTACCTGGCTATACCTTGTTTTTCCTCTTCTCAGCAGACATTTTTGTAGCTGCTCCTTTCTAGAAACCACATTTCTGCTCCTGATAGTGGCCAACAAGCAACTGCCCTGTAAGTGGTGTGAGTCAACATGTTTCCTACAGAAAGCTTTTCAGTCCAAAGTGTGGTTTCCTTGGAATGTTGACTTATTTGATTCAGAGAAATCTGGGGGAATGACCACAACAGGAGCTTTGGAGCAACAAAGGGAAAGACTGCCTAGGCTGAAGAAAGAGAAAATTCTTCCTGGCTCCTGTTGGTGATCAGAGCTTAAACACCCAAAGCCCCATAGAAAGTAATTTTGAAATAACAAATTGTCCCAGGAGACAAAATTTAGTTGCTTCATCATCTCCTTTTGCAAGTCCAGTGAATCAGCTGCAGACTCTTCAATTAAACAGAAACACTCACCGCAATCCCAACCAGCTATGGGGCTTTTGGTACAGCTTATTTTAAGAATCTAAACTGGTCAGCACAGAAGATATGCTTTTGACTTCCATTAGTGAGAAATCTGGCCTCACAAGAAGTGCTTGGCAGGATATTTTTCTGGATCTTCAAACACTGGTCCTTCCCTACCCATACTTTTAAAATTATTCTTTAGAAACAGAGGTTTCTTCACCAAAGAAACACATTTTTCCTCCTTTCTGCAGACAATAGGTTTATTGGAGGAGTGCTCATAAACCAGCCAGCTGAAATAGTTTTAAATAAACTTGCTTTTAAAGCAGGGGAAGGGAAAGTTTTGTTTTACGTGCTGTTGCCCCTTTTCTGCCTTAAAAGCATTTTGCACCCAGATTAAAGGATAAAACAGATGAAATAACCTGTACCTGTAGCTGTCAGCAGGATGAGGAGGGCAGCTTAAGGAACAGAGAAGAGAGGGTTTATATCAGCCAGGATTTTCTATCCACCCCACAGTGAGGCTGCTCACAATCCTTTGGAGTGTCACAGAACCACTTTTGTCAGCAACCCAGCAGAGCCATGGCTACAGAGCATTGCTGCAAGCAGCCAGATATTTGATAAAGCTTTTTGGGAGACCAATGTATTCCTGCTGTTACCAGCAGCAAACATGACAGGACAATTCTGAAAGCTTCTCTTCCCAGGATGTTTTTTTACTCTTGTCACATGTGCTTAATAGGTTTGGATAACATCCAGTGTCCAGCCTCTTATCAGGACCTTCCTACCTTTTAACATCCTCCTGCACTGATGGATGGCCTAAACATTAGCAAGCAACCTTGTGTTGCAATAGTCATAGCTTGGCTTCCTCTGGTAAACCAAATGTCATTTGTTCCATTAAAAAAAAAAAAAAAGCCCAAAACAACAACCCCTAAACATATAAACACTCCTTTACAACCTCAACCTTACTGAATGGCTTTCTTGCTGGAAAACAAACAGATCCCTGCTTGAATTCACTCCTGAGACACAAGGCTGTAAACAGGAGTAACCCTTCCATTGCAAGCTGAAGCGTGATCCACACTGAGCTCCACTCAAGGGCTGCTTTGCCATCACTTGCAGGGGGGGGCATTCTATAGAATTTGCCTTCATCTTTTTCCATTAGCAGGTCAGAATCATGAGGAAACATTTGAACGAAAAAAATGAAAATCCAAAAAAGAGTCTGGGAAGGTCTTGAAAAAAATTAGGAATTAAACAAACATCAGGCAGGAGCCAGTGGCCCACTCACAGAAAGGCTGGAAACACCAGGAAGGCAAACAAAATCACTGCTGGAAACTGGGCATTCCCATGTCACCTGGATCACACAAGCCATTAGCAATCATATGGTAACAGCCATCTGCAAAGAACTGACAGGGAAGACATTTATTGTGGGGAATGACACACTGTTTGCAGTGGCATATTCCACTCTTCCTCACTTCTGCTTGTTGGACAAACAACATCAGTGCAAGGACAATAAACTTGCTACATGCTTGATTTTTGACTCAGGTCAGAGACTGACTTGGTTAAAAAATAATAAATTAGCACACAAGCTAACGCTTGGTAAGCAGGTTAAATGACTTTTTTTCAGTGTTGTTGGACTACTGGGAAAAAATATTAAACATGAATAGCTTGAAGTGTTACACATCCTCAACCTAAATATGCTGATTGTTTCTAAATCAATTTGTAAAAAAATGACATTTAAAAAAAATCACTTTTTACACTTAGCTAGCAATATTTTAAGAAAAATATTTTTTCTGATTCCAAGTTAAAATAGCACACTCTACCAGCTATCTTATTCTTCTAGTTGCATCATCCCAGCCAAAGGTGTCAGCCTCAGGAATCTCATCTGAATTTGCCTGACCCATTCTTGTGAGGTTACTCAGATGCTGAAGTCTCCAGATGTTTTTCCAGAATCCTAATTCCCTATTACAAGGAATCAGGTGAGAAATAAGGTATCATTAACTTCCATTCTCACCATGTGCCTCTTCATTCTCCTCTTTGCTGGGATCAAGCACAGGGTTGCCTGTTACTGCTTCTGAGTTTCACAAGGAATCCTGAGCTCAGGGAGACATTGGCTGATCCATTATGCTTTTAGAAATCTGAAACTGAACCAACCAGCAAAGTTGCAGCAAGTGGGGGAATGGAAAGGGGTCAAGTCTTCCAAGGACTCTTGAACTATTGAGAAATTGTGCACAGAAATCTGTGGGGGTCTGCCATGCAAGGTAATTTAATGTATTCTGCATTACACCTAGCACGGAATCCACCTCATCACACTTTAATCATCTCAAAGCTGAGACACTCAGAGTCTCCCCAGGCTTCCTGGAGCCAGTGGGCAGAAAGAGTCATCTCCTCTCTCCAATCCAGATGCCTCCAAGGCTGAGTGCTGGGAATGCAAGAGGCTGGACTCACCACAGGTCTATTTTAATGTCATTCTGTGCAAACACACAAAAGCCGTCTCCTGCAGATTTCTGGATGTTTTGCAAGTCAGTGTTCCAGACAGCTGGAAAAGGCTGATTCCTTTTTTCCCATGTGAGCAAAAGTTTCAGGCAGAAGAAGCTGTTTCTGGGAAAACTGAATGGACCTGGAAGTCTTTTAGAATTAACTTCCCTGGCCACTGGATAATCCATGCAAACTGAATGTGAGCCATGAGGGGCATGCAGAGGGGATAGGGAAGAGATGACCCCTGAAACAGGCAGGAGGAAACTCTAATTAACATATTCATTAGCCAAGGGCAGGCAAGTCCAGCCTTCCTGTTGGCAGATAATGCTGAGCAGCTCTGCTCTTTGTTTGCAGAGTCCTTTTGGAAGGCCTGGCTGCTCTCTGGGCAGGCTGGGGGGCCTGCCTTGCCTCACACACAGATGTAAGCCAGGTTTACATGTGCTCTTGACATCCATTAGTGGAAACGAGTTCCCATTTTCCAAAGGGTCAACTCAGAGTAATTCCAGTGAACACAGGGAAGCCAGAAGGCTCCTGCCCAATGGCCAAGGCATCCCAATGCTTCTCCTGACTGAAGATGACAAACAGTTACGAGGCATGTGCACTGGGGAGTGTAACCCTGCCAGAAAAACAGGGAAGGAGAAGCAGAGCTTCAATAGCTCTGATGAGCACAAAACCAGTGGAGCTAATGACTCCAGCCTAGACCTTCTGCCAGTCTGAGCAAAGGCATTGCAGATGCAGCCCTTTCTGAGGCTAAAGGACAGCCCACAGGACCACCCAAGGACCTATTCTAGGCCAGCAGCATCAGGACATGGCAGGCTCCTTGCTGTTTCCACAGGCTCTCCTGCAAGTTTGGCACCACTGCAAGAGACAGAAGCCCTCAGTAAGTGTTTAGTTAACTAACATTTGTATTATAAACAGTGGGTAAAGGATGAGGAAATAGGACTCGAGCAAACCGTGAGAAAAAAAGCCTTTTTGCCTGAGACCACAGCAAAGGGACTCCTAATCAAGGCAGCACTGTGATTTTTCAGATTCCCCACCACACTGCACTACAGCCCAGCTTCAGTGGCCAACAAATGTTTATTAAGACAAATTCTGACTAGAAAGCATTAATTTGAGTAACACAGTTGCCATTCTGCCTCTCAGATATTTTCCCAGCACTGAACTTTGGAAAGATGAGCTTTTTCAGAGAGCCCACGGAGAAGGTACTTCCCTGGACTCAGACACAGTGATCAGCAGAGATATTGATCGCCCTGTCTCTGCAACAACAGCAGGAATTATGCATTGATTTCCCTGGAGACTGGATTATGTATTGATTATGCCAGCTGCAAAGCAGAGGCCTAAGTAATGCTATCATGTCTGGCTAAAATGGTGCTCGTAGAGTAGTGAAGTCAATAGAAGGGGGAGATGAGAAATCCATCGAGGCAAAGGGCAAAGTCCCAGGGTAATTAATTAAATGGCAAAATTCTCCTGGCTCAAGTGATGCCAGGATTTCTACTTAAGCATTTAGCATCCTGAAAAGTCTCCTAATAGGAGCCCAAAGGATGCAGTGAATAACGCTTTGAGCAAGTAAATAATTCCAGCCCATCCTGAGTCCGTGTAACACACTGTGGACAGACAGGCACTTCATTCATTGCCTACTTCAATTGGGTCATTAATGAAATGCATAGGGTTTAGAAGAATTTGAAAACTAGCTGTGGAGATAACTCTTGGACCAAGCCTTAAGGGGCCTTCCACTGCAGCCAGTGAAAAGAGACACTGTGCTGGCTTTTTATCAGCGAGATAATAAGCTTACAGGGGGACAGAGATGACTTGCTGGATAGAAGTGACATAAGCTGAATTTGTAGGAGAAAGATAACAATGTAGAAAACAGCCCCTGAAGGCTCACCTTTCAAAACACAGAGCCTCTGTCTCCCATTAAACTCTGCAGATGGCTTTACAGCAGCTTAACATTTCTATCTTCCACTGCTTCCCTTAGAGTGGCATTCAACTTTTGTTCTGGCCATCCCAAAAACTAATTATAACATGTTCCCTAGGAGGCCTTTAAACTGAACTAAAACTAAACAGGTAGAGGAAGAGGTCTCAGGATTTGAATCCAGTTCTTGGAATGGTGTGACCTGCAGGGTTCAGCCAGAATTATTAAGAAGTGATAGATGAAACTTCCCTTCTGGGAGATGGAAGGGCTTCACTGATCAGAGAAGATGACTCACCCAGAAGCACAAGTGCTGAAGTTTGCATTAATTTTGGGGGTGAGAATAGGAAGGAGGCTAAGAAGTCTCAAGGAGAGAGGCAAAGGTCCTTGTTCAAGATCAAAGCAATGGCCAAAAGGAAACTGCTCTGATGGTGCACAGAGCTGGGAGAGGAGTCTGTGAGCAGGAGCCTGACTCAGCTGCCTGGGCCAGCCGAAGGCCTCATGTGTAATTTCAATTTCATCTCCCCCATCTTATGGAGATGCTTTCTTCTCCATAAACAACTGATTTGAGAGAAGGGCTGATTTTAGCCAGTAGACAAGTGGAAGGCCAGGCACTGCTGATCAGCCAGAGTCCCTTTCAAGGGTCTTTTCCCTCCCTTCCTCATCCTATAATTGTTCAGAAAAACAAAGGCATCGTTTTGTTTACCAAAGTCCCCAATGATAGCCTTAGACTGGAGTAAGGAGGTTATTGCTGTGCCCAGCTAACCTCTTGCAGCAAAGAAAGTGCAAACATGGCCTTTATTCTGTGCATTTCCTGGAGGAAAGGGTACTGGACAGGGATTCAGATAAGAAAATTAATGTTGTTGCTGTTCTTCATAGTCTGTGAAGTATTTTAATGGGGATAACAATACACATTAGACATCCTGTTCAGTAACATTTTTAGTACCCAACTGAGTCCAAATATAAACTATAATGGCATATGGAGACTGTCTTAAGAGCCATTTCAAATCAATTTAGTTTTATATAGCGTCTCTCCAAGTCTCTCAAGGTGATTTACAGTGAAAAAGCAAATAGTGGGATAGTGATTTAGTGGAGTAAGGCATGGCAGCTGTCAGGCAGGAAGGCAAAAATGCTGCATGGAGACGTAAAACTCTGATTTAAAAGCAGTACAAAGGTAAATATATCTCTTTGCTCTTCCAGTACAAGAAGCAGGCAGGTAATGAAGCCAGATTGGGTTCAGCTTAACTCAACAGTTCAATGGAGCCATTTACAGATGGAACTGGACCTAAAACTGAACCTTTTCCACTCAGCTGCTGAGATTAGGAAAAAAAACAGGGAAGAAATATTTGTGACCAATTCATTTTAGCAGTTTTACCATCATATTTCACAACCTCAGAAATTTCAGACTTCCTGTGGGTTGGACTTCTGCCCTAGGGCTTATGAAGTCAAGAAGGCAGCTTTAAGTGCTTTTTTCATGGAAATTGTTAAAGCCTTTTTAAAAGAAGCATGATTCTAGTCAAGAAACCCTGACCTGGCTGGTGTGATAATCATTGCAGTGCTCCTGTGCAATGGAGAAGGAATAAAACTTCAGAGAATGCTTCCCTAAGCTACAGGTCACCTTTCCTGTGGGTTTTTGCCCTCCTGCTCACCCCTCAAGTAAAGCTGCTACAGAAGCCATGAAAACACTCATATTTTGGTGTTCTTAGTGTGAAGATCACATGTGCTCCTTACATTTCCCTCCCATCAAAGAGTTCAGAATGGGCTGTTGGATGTGGCTGTTGGATGTGGCTGTTTCAGAGAACTTTAGGCAAGAGAGAGGGAATGCTATTGTCTTCCTAGGAGCTGAGTACACAGAATCCTGGGACAGCTCAGCATGGAAGGGACTTTTGAAGATCATCTGGTCCAACCTTTATGGGAAAGGGAGCCTCGATGAGATGATCTAGTGCCCAACAGCATCTTGAAAACCTCCAGTGATGAGGACTCCACCTCATCCTTAGGGAGGTTGTTCCTTTGTAGCTCTTCTTTGAGAGGCCTAAACCACTCACATTTCCTTCCACCTAAACCACTCCTTTTCCCTTCCAGCTGCCAGTATTTGTCAGGATTTGTCCCTGCTGTTGCCTGTAGGTGAGGGACACGGTGGAAGCCTGACCTGCTTGTCCACCAGGACAAAGATTTCAATTCCCCAACAAGCAGGTGGAGGCTGTTCAGGATGCCAAAGATGAATGGAGAGCCTGAATTGTGATCACTTGAAAAAGTACCTCCTTGCTCTCCCATCCTGGCAAGTGCAGGGTTTGTTTAGTGGCCTCGGGGCAGGCAGTGACTCTGTGAGTCACACGGGGCTGGCAGTCCTGCTGGGATGTCTGTTCATCTGGGAAAGTGCCTTCTCCTCCTTTCTGCTGTGCAAGAAGTGTAGGTTTTATTAAATAAAGTGCATGTTCCCAATGCAAATGAACGCCCTTTGGAAGGGTGATATACTGACATGTTGTATGTTAAATATGTATGCCCTTTAAAAACTGAAGAGAGAACTAAAATCATTTATAAATATTAAAGAGCAAGAAGTCTTACTTTTTGTTTTCACTGTGCTTCTGATCCTGCACTCTGGGTAAAACACTCCTCACATTATAAGACTGAATTATCTGTCCAAGAACTAAACCTATAATTTTATTCTATCAGTCAAGCTGCATGTCACGCTATTTTTGTATCAAGACAATCAGGTTCTTTGAAGCACAGACACACACCTACTTAAAAGAAGCTTTCAGCTGAAAGCAGAAGACTCCAGAAACAGCAGCAATTTGTACCTTTCAAGGGACTGATAATTAAATAGAGAAATGCTGATTCCAATGAAAAGAAGGTTTCTTTGCTGGCCAGGATGATGTTCCATTAGGACATTTGGGTCCAGATTAATCTCTTTGGACTGCAGACATCAGTCCTTTGAATCACTGACTTCTAATGGCTTCAAATGTGTCCTTTGGAGATACTTATTTCTCTTTCTTGACAAGAAAGGACAGTAGGCCATCTGCACTCCTAACCTGACTACCTTAGTCAGGTATCTAAAATGAAATTAACTCAATCCAGGCCTTGCTCTAGTTTTTAAAGTATTTGTTGTATAGGACACCTATTAGAAAGTCCAGTGTTCAACCTATTGTTACAGCACAGTCAAGCTTTCCTCTAGGAAGTATTTTCTACTATGCAGGGTTTCCACATCCCTCTGGGAAGAAGCAGAAGTTTCTCATTAAGGGAAAAAAGTGCAGCAAGACCAATGCAGACATTAAAGCACCACCAGCAGGGAGGCAGTTTTAGGTTACAAGTGAAGGAGAGCAGCTCTTTGTTTCACAGAATCCCAAAATGGGTGATGTTGGAAGGGACCACTGGAGGTCATCCAGTTTCCCTCTGCTCAGAGCTGTTAAGGTAACTTGCAAATACCAGAGAAGTCTCAGGACAGACTGTAAATGTGCTGTGCCAATTTTGCATACTGAGAAACCAGGTACACAGGTCAAATAAGAAGTACAGGGCATGGCAAAGAATGGAAACTCCAGCTCTAGAGTCCCAGTACTTTTCCTTCCTGTAACACCACTGTGCTTTGCTGAGGAAGAAGCAGCAGTTTTCAGCTTGGTCTTCACTTCCCATTCACTGAATTATTCCATGTGCTTCTGCACCAGGGATGGCAGGAGAGCCAATGGACAGCAGTGAAGGGCTTTTGGAAACCTGCAGCAAGAAGTGAAGCAATGCTATCCTCCCCTCACTTCACTAGCTCTGCTATCAGCAAAATGCCTTTCTCCCTTTCCAGATGGGAGCTGGAGCAGTGGGAAATATTTTCCCTCAGAGTTCGTCGCTCTGTTGACAGGAGTTTTAAGACAAAAGGTCATTTTGGTGGATTTAAAAAGCAGTGGAACTTCATGCCCCTAATGAATGGGCAGCAGGAACTCATACTGGCAGTGCTCAATGGATGCACATGAAACTAGCCAGGCTCAGTAAATGAAACCAGATCCCAAAATGCAGCCTGAGATAACTGAAAGTATGCATCAAAGTTTATTGTAGGAAAACGACTGAGTGGAAAAAGAGTGGTCTGCTCTGCCCCTGCACCTCCAAAACATATTGTACCATTTAAACCCTCTAGAAAGACATCTGCCAAAAATGTGATTAACTCTCCTGAAGGTCAGATGTATTTCTTTTGTAAAACAGTTGAAGCAGCAATTGTACGTCTTTGGTTACTCTTACGAAATCAGCTCAGGAAAAATCCTAGGATTGCTCTCGAGTTTGAAGCTGGACGTTTACTGCTTACTGCTTACTTGTGTAGCAAAGGTGAAGCGTGGTCAGGAAATGATTGTAAACCCCCCCAAAAGGGTTAGTCCCGGAGCAGCCTGTCCCAAATGCCAGCAGCGCAGCCGTGCCTCTGTTTGGAGTGCCACCCTGTGGACACGGCTGCTCCCAGGAGCTCCTCTCCTTCCCACAGCCAGGAAACACTCAGGACACACCGTGCTGGACACAAGGATGGGTGACAGCAGCCCTGAGCTCCCAGCCCCACTGCCCCCTGCCAGTCCTGCCTGTCCCTGCCCACCCTGGGGAAAAGGTTGCTGGGGGACGAGTGGGAATTTCTGTACCAAAATACAGTGTCTGCTATGAAAGACCATTTTTTTGCCTGTGTTTTCTGCACAACAGAATATGAAATGCCACCACCACTTCTGAGCCGGATAGGAAATAACTGGGGCATCTGTTGGTAACAGCTGAGATCTCCTGTATTACACCCCCAATGCAGAGCTTTGTATACTGAGAAGAGACCAGAGAAGCCCTCTGCTCATCCATGGATGAACTAAGCCCCTGGTAAGTCAAGATCATCCTTAGAAGTCCATTTCTGGATTGCATTATAATTTTTTCTCTCCCTGACTGTTTGTGTAAGACTTGCAGGTTTATTCACTGGAGATTGCCACCATAAATTTTAGGAGTCTGGCTTACAAAGCCTGTAACAACCTTGTTTAGCAAAGGTGTGCCTTGCAGCATTCCTCCAGTAATGCCACTTTGGCTGCCCCTTACCTCTGGGGTGAGGTATTTCATCACGATTTCCTTCCCTTTCTCTCCCAGCTTTTCATCTGGAGCAATTTCATATTCTGCCTGGAACAGACATATAAAAAATAAAAGTCAATATTTGCACCCATATTTCACCATTATAACTTCATTTTGGATGTGGCCTTAACAGAACACTCTGTATGAAAAATCTGAAGGACAAATATAATTTTCTGGTGGAAGTAAAACCTGTACACACAATCTTATTAAAAACCTTCCACTCTATTTTGACCAGACCCTAGAGGTGCATCTTCTGGGGCTTTGTCTCTTAATTAACACCAATACAATTTCATTAATTTATATTTTATAACCTTGCAAAGCCAGCTTTCAGACAGAATTCAGTTACAAGAGATGTCAACTTCATTTGGTTTTGCTCAAAAGGAAGGTGGACACAGAAGGTAAAATTATTTCTCTGAGTAGCAGAGAAAGTGAATGTTTGTTCAGCCTTGCCACACTGGTATTTCAAGTGCCAGGTAAATATATATATATATATATATTCTTCAATATATTGTCTTTTTTGTTTAATGTGTCTTGTCTATATATTTATGCCTTGACCCTGGTCTAACAATATCTGTGCAAAGCAGAGAGACCTGCCCATCACTGTTAGTGATGCTTGGCTCAGTCCCTCCAGAAGGCTGATTTCTTAGGCAGATTTCTTTGGACCAAGAGCAAACAAGGGAGACCATTTAGAGGAACAGACACCACAAACAGAATTCTCTTTAGTGCACTAATTCTAGTGCATTAAAAAAGGGAGCAGCCCATCCTCACACACAAAGTCTACCTACATTTTAAAATTCTGACTGTTCTAGGCATTGAAGCATTAGTGACTTTTGATGAGCTTTGTTTACATTAGAAACAAAAGAAGAATGAAATGTGTACCATGAAGATATTAATCACTTCAGCTAAAGTTTTGGATCCATGGCAGGCACTTGAAGGAAACATGTGCTGCAGGGGACCCCAGTGGAGAAATGACAACAGGTTCTTAGAGACATTCCTGCTTGGCACTGCCTGGGATATGAAGCTTTAGCCTTCAGATCAAAATATTTTCCAGAAGTAAAAAAATAATAATAAAAAGAGAAGACGACAGCCTAACAGCTTTCATGACTGTATTAAAAAAAGGATCCCAGAAAATCCTGCCAAACCAATTAAATAACCTGGTCCAATACAAGCTGTCTGCAATGATAAATGAGGAGGAAGCTTAAAAAAAAAAAAGTAAATCAGACTGAACTGGCAAAGACTTGGAAGAACAAATTTCAGAACTATTGCCCACTGGAAGATGTATGTACTGCTCCAGGCTGGATGCAATAAATCTGCAGGCTGGCTGTAATGGATACCCCAGCTAAGCAAACCTAGGAATGACAGGGAAACCACAATGTAGTAATAATGCTATTCCCCTTCTCTCTGGCCAGTGCTCATTTAGCTATTGCAGCTCAAGTCTGGAGCTGCATATTTACACACAGGCAGAGCAGGTTGCTTGAACAATCTGGAATTATGATCTGATTTGGTTTGGCAAATGATAATAATGGCCACGAATAAAAATGATGAAAAACAACCAAAAACTAAAATCCACAAGTACAGTACTCCTTTTTGAGCAACAGTTTTGGGGATGAAACTGATTATGTTCTCATAAAACTTAATACAAGGGTTTAAAAAAAATGTTTTATCTAATTTCCTGTCCTTTTAGATGGTATCTGAGTACGGGTCATTTCAGCTCTTAAAGTACAGAAACTCTGAAATGCTTAGAGCATCATAACAGCATTTTTCTCCATGATTTCTCTCTCCTTAATTTGCTTTCAAACTCTGATAATAGATTGTCTTCCCAGCAAATAAAACCTGATTATAAGTCATCATCTCCTATTTGAAGTGCACCAGGGAGCTGTCAAAAAAAATTTGATGCCCTTTTTGCCATATGTAACCTATAACAGTTACATCCCATGTGAATTGTACAGCAGGAAACAAATCAGGACAGAGCAGAAGACAGAAACTCAGCAAGAACTGGATGTCTTGAAATGCAATTCCTGATGGGATCCAACATATGCAGAGCTAAAGGCACACCTGTACACATACAGAGTATCTCATTCTGCCTCAGACAGCAAAGAATAAAAGGAAAGTTTAATTACACTTGCACTTAACATTCCCAGGAAATGTGACATGGTGGTGGCGAAAGTGGGAAGTGACAGACAAGTGAGGATGTGAGAAGGAACCACAGGCTCCAACTGTGCACAGAGGTAATTTCACTGTAGGTCTGCACTAGAAGCCTGTTCCATTTTGTTGCTCAGTTCATTATTATTTCTCCCTTCAGTGCCATTTTGGAGCTATTCAGCAGCAGACCCTGGTACATTTTCAGCCATGACCCGTTATTACAGGAGACAGACAGGAATGTCCCCATGCTCCCTCTGCCACCTGCCTGGGGAGCCACCAAGGCCCTCAACTTCTGGTCTTGTGCTCAAATCACAAGACACCTCCCCTTCTTTCCCAATACTCAAAAGCACGGCTACGGCTTGCAAATCCCTAATTGCTAGAAATAACATCATTACTTAAAATCCGCGTGGAACAAAATATTTTCCATTATTCCTTTGATGAATCCAGGCATGTGTTTCAAGGCTCCTGCTCTGAAGTCTAATAGCTTCTCCATGCCCTAGTTAGGTCAGACAGGGCCCTATTCATAGCCCATAAAAGAGGGGAGGATTTACGATCACCCTGACTCCGTGGGACAAGCTGCAGGGAAGGCTCTTTCTGTGGGCAGGCACAGATGCTTCAGCCCAAATGGCAAGAGGATGTGGGCTGGCCACTGTCTGCTGCTAACTTTTCTTCTGGCTGCAGTTCTGGAGGTAGCAGTTACATTGGTGGCTCCTTCTTCCATAGAAGCAGCCCTGGCTGGATGGAGGAATGGGAGTGCGAAGTGTCCTTCCCTTTGGAGCAGCTTGCCTCAGGATGGGCTGAGGGAGATCAGATGGGAAAATGGTCTTCAGCTGGGCAAGGCAGCAACATCTGGCCTGTGGCTGGCTGTGGGATGGGGCTCCAGGCTCAGGGACAGCTCAGGTTTGAGGGCTGCAGGCTGCCTGTGATGGATGGAGAGCTACCAGGGCAATGACACAGGGACCCCACAGGGGCTCACCTTGATTCTGACACATCAGTTCATGTAGTATTTGATTTTCACCTTAATATTATTTGAGCCTCTGAAACTGCACGGCTGAAAAATATGTGAAAATGGGAAAACATATCCAAAGAGATCTCTCTGCAGATCTGGGAGGATGCTGTCCCACAGCAGGTAGCTGAGGGAATCATCACCCCTTGTACCCACCAGGAGATGGAGATAGGAACAGACACTCCCACCGGAGCAGTTTTGGCTTCTTGGTAAAAGCCAGGAGCAGTGGAATCACCTTTTGAGTATCTGCAGGAGGTTACTGGCATTTCAGTCCCAATTTTTCACCTCCACTTTCTCAGCTCCCTCCTCTGTTATCTGAGAATACCTCTCTGCTCAGTCCTTTCTGAGACTCCAGGCTCTGCTCTGTTATTGCTTTGTCCTCACTGCCTCTCCTTGCACTTGCCTCCACTGGAGATTTAAAATCTGTGACTGAAAATTGGAAGGCAAACCCCAAACAGCTGGGATTCATAATAACTCGCATTTCTAAATGAAAAGTGAACTTGAAACCATATTTTTCATATTTAAAGGCAGGGCAAAAAGAGCCCTTTCAACTGTTGGAAAACACGTTTGGAGTTAATGAGTTTCTTGATACCAACAAACTGGCATTTCTGATGGGAAAAGCCTCCAACAGCTTTAAGACACACATACACAGATGGTTTATATACCACAAAAGGGACTTAACCAAATGAAATCTCCCTAACAGCAAAGACAGGATTTTTACAAATGGCATTAAATGGATGCTCACTCATCCTTTCACCCCAGATAAGTGCAATGTCTAGTGAAGCATTCAGCTGAAAAGTCCACCCGAGGAGATTGTGCCTCTCACCCCAGCCCCTGAGCCCAGATATCACAAGCAGAAACAACCTGGAGAGGCAGCAGGGCTGTTTTCCTCCAGAGGATGTATTTTTGTGTGACTTCAGTGCAAAAAAAAATTGTAACATTGTTCACATTAGAGAGAAAAAAGTGACCAAAATTGTCCACATTCTCCTCCAGTCAACATAAATCTGGTCCACATTAAATTGTTAAAAGCCCTCCCTTGGAAAAAAAGCATTATGAATATGAGTAGATGAATCAGGAAAGGGAGTGCAGAAGCTAAAGCCTTCATTTTAATGACAATAAAAATCCCAGGAGAGAAGGAAACAGCAGGAGCTGGCACCCTGGGACTGTGCTGAGGACAAAGGGACAGGAGAAGGAGGTCCCTGCTGAACTGAACTGCCACCTCCTTGTGCTGGAGGCACTGGCTGTGGAGAAGGAAACATGTCTTGCTAGCACCTTACCTACTCCCTGATCTGCCTGTTAGCACAGGAACCACTTCCCCTCACTCTTCATTTTCATGGCTCTCTTTCAACAGCTCCAAAGTTGAACGATGTTGCTAAAATATTTGTAAGCAGAGCAAAGTGTGCTTCAGGGCTGTGCGTGATTGCTTGGGTAAGGGCTTCTAGAGGGGCTCATTTAATCATAAACCATCTCCATCCAATGCTAATAGTTTATGTTCCCAAGGTTCCACCATCTGAATGGGTTTGGGGAGCCATTCAGGCGAGATCTCTGTGGCTCCATGCACCCAGATAAGCACACCAGAGCCTCCTGGGTGCTTGGTGGATGTTTTATCTCAGCCATCAGGACCTCTGTCATGAGTTTGCTTGCACAATATCCTCAGTAAGAGATGGCTGTGTGTCCTTACAGCCCTCTGTGCCAGCTGGGGGAAGGGGTTGCTGTTGCTCCATTCCCCAGACAGACAGACAGACAGACACAGTGACAGGCACTCACTGGTCCCACAGCAGCATTGGGAACCAAACCCCCACAGCTCCACCAGTGCTGTGCTGCAGAGCTCTGCACCTCTTTGTTCTTATCACTGTTATCATCTAATGTTGGGGCCTCCTGCTTACAAACCACATGTTGTGTTAGTCTGGGCTACAATCGATGGTGACTAATTACCCAAGCACTGCTCTCAGAAAACATGTAGAGACTTCATGCCTCTGAGCACTTTCATCTCAATTACTGCTTGAAATTGGCCAAGGCATTCACAGGTTTCAGAGGGAGCTGACAGCTACACACCTACATGCATGCAGAATTTAGTGATACAAATCCTTTTTCTTCAGAAAGCAGCTTAACAACTCTTTAACAGACAAAAATCCCCCAAATGCTGCCATAATTACATTTGCAGGAGACTACATCAGACCAGGTTAGTTATTTCACACAACAGCTGACATAAATGTCCAGTCAAGAGAGGATTTTTTTCCTGGATGATTCTACCAGCCTTTGGAAGCAAAGGTGTGAGAGAGCTTAATCTCTCATAAAGATGTTGGTAGGTTGTTGAATGTCTGACTCAGCTTCTGGTTTTCTCCCAGAAGCCCCAGACACTTCTTTCCTTGCAGACAGTTGAGTGCATGAGTTGAAAAACTGTTATAAAATATTGGGAGGCATCAAGTACTGGCTTCTGCCAGTGACTTACTGTGTCACCTGGTAAAGTCACATAGATGGGCTCTGAAAAAGAAAGGTGGTCCTTCCTTTCAATGTGCAAAAAGCTCTGTGAGTCCTTCATGAACAGCTAAATATTTTCCCCTTTTATATTTTCCCTTTATTTGACATTACACAAAAGCTAATTTTTGCATCTTGTGTTAGAAAAATAACCAAGACAAAAGAAAATGAAGGCTCTTGGCTTTTCCTGCTTGTTATGGCAGGTAGTTTTGAAAAGGTTTCACATTCTTGGTGGTCTCAGATTAGGGCTGTAAAGTCAGACTCCTGGTCTCATTATAGGGCTTCTTTTTTGCCTAACATAGGGCTTGGCTTGGATCCCACCACACACTAAACACAGTGTGACTCTGCTGGGCAAATTTCGGTAGCAATCATCCAATTTGATGGCAAAGGGCTGTGTTGCTTGACCTTAACATTGCCCAATGCAGGGATTTTCATGGGCTGGAAGCAAGCTTATACAGAATTTGAAACCAATAAACAAAGGAGAACTGCTGTTAATTAGTGTTAAAAAGAAGAGAGAAAGGTAAGTATCCAGACCTCCATGCAGACAGGCATTTTGTTTGTCAAATCCTCATAGTGCCAGTCTGAGCCTAACTGGGAACAGACCACTGGCCCAGTCAAGGTACCCAGGGCAGCTCCAGTCTGCAAAAGCAACCTGGGGTGGGTGCAAAGCACACCTTGGCCAAAGGATTTGGGAACATCAGGCCGGGATTGCTCGGAGACAGACCTTTAAAACAAAGCCGGTGCCACCACGAGCTCTTGCAGGAGCCTGCGCTGCAGGGCTGGGGGGAGGACACGGAGTCTCAGAGCTCGTCACAGCGCGGGGAGGATGCAGTGAGTGACACAGTGCCCTGCATTCCCGGAGCCGCGGGGCAGCCGCCACGGCGGGAGCGGCTCCGGCAGCCGCGGCTGGCTGGCACACGGTGCCCTAGGGAGGGGACAGATGTTCCCCCGTGCCCAGATGTTGTTCCCGCTGTCTGGGGCATGCCCGGAGCGCATTCAGGGCTCGCACAACGACAGCTTCTCCTGCGCAGCCCCTGGGAGCTGCTGGGACCAAAATGTGCAGCTGCGGGGGTGATGAGAGAACAAAGCCTCAAAGCAAAAGCACTCCCAAGCTGCCTTCTGTGGCTGAATTCCCAGAGATTCCTGCAGGTGCCACTGCCCAGCTCCTCAGGGCTGCAGGTGGCACAGCCGGTGTGCATTTCTGCGGGGATGCCCACCCTTGGATGGGTGTGTGGTGTTTCATCAGTGGCAGACACCTCACTAGACTCTGCTGGCTCAGCGCAGGACAGACACGTTCAGGGTATCCAAAGTGTCCTGCAGCCTGCCGGCCGTGAGCACAGCTGCACTGAGTGTTTGTCAGATGTCTCATGTGCTTTGATGGCCACACCTTTCACCAGAGAAAATCACAAGCAGAGCTAGAAATAATAGGTGGAAGTCATGAGCAGCTAAAACTGATTCAGATATCTGACTTTATCCTACATATTTTTGTGATGCTGTAGATCTGCTGTTGTTACTGCAGGAGTAACATAAACCTTAAGAGACCACACGTCCTCTCCAGACTGTTACTTTCACAGCTTCAGTGCAATCCTCACATTTCCCTAGACTTCAGAGTAGCTTCACCATGGTGCAGACAAAACGATTTTATTCCTGTTGGTATGCATTGTTTTGCTTCTGTCAGTGTTAGCCATGGAGCAAGACCTTGTGGGCACTCACAAGTGACAAGTTCATCTTCCTCTTTGGTACCATTTCACCTTTTGGCTGATCAACACCCTCCCCTTCCACAGGTTCCCAGCAAAAGAAGTCACTGAGAGTTACTTTTCCTCTGTGAACAGCTGGCAGGACACATGGCCAAGTGCTGCCAGACTGGGAAAGAGCATCAGGTCCCCCAGGGCTGGGGGGTGATGCTCAGTGGCTGGGTTAACTGATGGCTCACTGGGGTGGAAAATGGAGCAGATTTGTTTCTCAGTGACCTCAGTCAAATTATTTCTGTACCTTGTGCCTCTGTTCTCCTGTTTGAAAAAACAGGGGGATTATCAGGATGTCCTTTGTAAATCATCCTGAACTCTGTGGGTGAAAAGGCTTGGTAAGAGATATTAGGATTATTACACTCTCCATCCTCTCTTGTCAGTCCATTCTCAACTTCCCTTTCCTCCCAGTGCCTCCCAGCACCACAGGCTTCACCTCCATCAGCAGATGTTACTCACAGCAGCTCAGCTGCTTGGGTGCTGACATGAAGGGAGGCCACAGCAGCACTGTGGGGGTGACTGTCCTCACCCCTCTCTGCTGGCTCATGTGCCCCAAGGCTGGCACCAGCCCTGTCCACTGCCTCCTCCAGCACTTGAGACACAAAATCCCAGGAAACAGCAATTTCTTGGGGTCAGAGGAGTCTCCTCTGGCAGGGGAACGTTGCAAAGCACCCCAAAATAGCACAAGAATTGACTTACCACTGAGTCAAGGAACCTGATGCAGCACTCGAGCTCAGGCTGGGTTTCACAGAACTGCCGAAAGAGGAGCCTTCCAATGGGCTGCTTTTCACATATGCTGCAGTAATCTCTCTCTAGAGGCAATAAAGAGAAGAACAGGAGCATGAAAATGAGAAGAGCTCTTTCTTTTGGGCTGCTCATGAGTTTAAAGCATTGCAAGTGAGTGCAGAAGTGCAATCCCAAATCAAAACAACCTCCTTCTCCCTGCTACCACGTTTCAGGGATCCAAATGCAAATAAAATTAATGGTTTTAAGACTCAATTCAGAGAGGCTGAATTTTGTAGCGCTGATGTTGGTAAAGGTCAGGCAAAAGCCATTCAGCTTTTATGAAAAAATAATTCCATATTTTTCTATGGTGGGAATGTGTGCAAAGGTACAGCTCAGGCTGGTGGTGTTGGTGGAATGTGGGGAGCAAATTACAAGTCCATGAAATATGAGTCATACATTAAAGGGCAGAAAAAGCTGGAATTTCTGGAGTACTTCCTGGATGCTTCCTAGATATGCACTAAAGTGCCCCATATCTCTGGAAATGCTTAGCCTACCTTCTATTAAACAATTACAGTAAACTACGCATTTTCAAAGGTCTCAAAATTTCTGCTCTTTAATTGCTGAGCATTAAGGAATGGCTTAGAGCATATGGCATCTGGCTCATTTCAGCTTCACACAGCACTCCTTACAGAACTGCATTTCCTTAAAAGCCATGTTCAAATGCCATTCCCCTGTGCTGGTGCATCCACAACCATCACTCACAGTAAAGGAAAAGGTCCTTTGCCCATCACGAGGACTATCAGCAGGAGAATATGGATGAAGGGCAGGCATCATTAACTGGCATGGCACCAGCACAAATGCCAAGGGCTTTGGATATTTTTCTGGTGAGAGCAGAAAATCCCTCAGCCTGCTTGGAGCAGCAATGTCTGCTTGAGACACGTTATTCCTCTACAAGTACACACATGTCAAACAACATACTGTGTTTCCTTAGGCATTCTTCTCACCACCCTCCTCGCTGCCATATGGCACTTGCTGTTATTATGGAAACAACCAGCTTCTAAACACATAACACAGCACTGCAAACAGACATACCAAACCCACACAAGTTGCCAGTGCCTGGGTTACTTCTCTCTTGGGCCTGCAATGCCTTTGACTCCCCCTCTGCTTTGCCCCTCCACATCCTTCAGCTCCTCCCACTCCATGGATGCAGGCACATGTCTGTGATGGAGCTCCCTTTTACCATTGAGGCACCCACTGAAGGACCTTGGAATGGAAGCTTGAGCCCTGGGGACAATGTTCTGCAAAATCAGGACTTCATAGAATTGTCATGGAATCATGGAATGGATTGGGTTGGAAGGAATCCTAAAGATCACCTAATTACTCTGCCATGGATAACCTTCCACTATCCCAGGCTGCTCCAAGACTCATCCAACCTGGCCTTGAACATTTTCAGGGATGAGGCATCCACAGCTTCTCTGAACAATCCATGGCGGGGCCTCACGACCCTCTGGGTACATTTGTCCTGAACAGAAAATGCTGTATGAGGTGTTGGATTGCTGTCCTTCAGCTGGATGACAGTGGGCAGGAGCAGCCAAGCAGCCTCTTGTAAAAAGAAGGAGGGAGCCTGCCCAGTGCTGCACCTGGCTGTACTTCAGGAGCTGATTCCTGAAGCACTTCCAGGGTGGTCACTGGAGACATGGGTTGGGGATAGCTGAAATGTGCTTTTAATTCAGTGTGGTCCTGCTCTGGTCTGCTCTTCTGAAGCAGATGGGAACAACCCAGCAGCAGCATTTTTTCGCTGGCACTGCCGTTCCATTTTGGATCAGGATATCACTCCATCTATCAAGAAGACTGCCATGTTTTGATGCTGTCTCCCAAGTAAAACTGGATCAAAATCACTGTGTAAATCCCAACCTGACCTCCAGTCATTCTAATTATCAGCAGCCACCCCCTGGCACTGGTTTGTTTGCCTGAGCTGGAGCCTTCAGCATGGAACACCATGGAACTGATCCGAGTGGTGGGAGAACCAGCGGGACCACGGGGACACGGAGCAGCCTTGGGCTGTCCTTGTGGGTGGTACCAGCCTGTGCTGCTCGACCAAGGGGCATTTTTAGTGAGTCACTGCAGAAGGGATGTGCAGACACAGAGCTAAGGGAAGTGCAGGAGTCAGGAGAGTGGATTAAAACAGCCACTCACAACATCCCAGAGGCCAGCACGGAGCCAGAGGCTCAGCAGCTCAGGTGAGCTCTCCTGGGAGGTGTGAAGGTTTAACTACATCTGCCTGATGCTGTTTTCTGCCACCTTGACTAATTCACTCCTGTGAGGGTATGAATAAAACATACACCCTGAATACCAGTAGCACACAGCCTGCCTGGTGGCAGGACTCAATCCCTCCAGGAGCCCAGACCCACAGCAAGCTTCCCCAAACAAGCTCTGTAATGAATGAGACTGTCTGGATTCATAACAGAGTAAACCAGAAAGGAACAAACACATTAATCAGGTGGTTTGCACCATATTTTCTCTCGTACAACATCACTTGATGAACAGTAATAGTATTAGTTGCACAAAATGCAGTTTATCAAAGTTGCTATGACACGGTGACACCCAATGTAGCAGAGGAAGATCTCCTACCTAAAGGGCTAGTGAAACCAGCTAAACTAGGGTACAAATTGCACATCCATAACTCCATAGTTACTTCATAGCACAGCAGGGGAAGAAAACAAACAGCTAAACACTACAACATATGTGGATAAACACAACATAAACAAGACATGAGCGTGGATTTCCTCCTACTCTACACCAGTTGGCCAACACGTGAGAAGGGCGACCCATTCGTAACGAGGGAAAAGGAAATTCCAGAAATAATCTCTGAGAAGGCAACAGACAGCCAGAGCAGTTCCCTGGAGCCATCCACTCCTCTGTCATGTGCATTTAACTGCTGGATATACCAACACACACAATAAACACACCACGAATATGCTTTCATTCCTTGTAGGTGACACAAACTATTTTCTTAGGCCCTGATCTTGCTGTTGGCCTCACTAAGCCAGCTAAAGGAATCTGCACTCCACTCCTTCTTGGGATGCATGGGCCCGGAGTGGACTGAGAAAGAAAAACACGTCTCTCAGCTGCAGCTGAAAAAGGAGGGGATGGTTTTATTACAGCAAGAAGTGTTTTAACAGTGTGCTGCACCCCAGAGAGGTGGCTGGAGCACCCCGAGCTGTGCTCAGGAGCTGCTGCAGGAGGGAAGGGATGGGGAGGCAGCCAGGGGCTCTCCTGGGCTGGGGCTGAGCCTTGTGTCGCTCTCGCTCCGCCTGCCAGCAAAAATATCCATCCAGTTTCGAAAGTTTAAAAAATAGAAGGAATGATTTCCTGAGGAAATGGAAATGTTAAACACTTGGAAGTGAAACCATATGCTTACGATGATGAGGTGTAACTAAAACAGCTCTGAGAGTGATATCTTTGGTAGTCAGACCCTCCTGCCTCAGCGCCATCCTGTTTAACACCTGCAAAGTCACCCAAAACAGGGCTGAAAAGCTGGGTGGGTCAAAGTCTTGGGAAAGCAGACACTTCTCACTGACGCCAAACTCTTTATTTAGAAAATATTGCTGGCAAACAACGCACACATGCAAGTGAATTCTCCATCTTCCTCACAGAGCAACAGCACGGATTAATATAGAAAAGGTATTATATAAAATGCCATAATTAACATTCATAAGATAAATAAAGATAAATGATGTTTATTCATAATTCTACTGACTCATTTTTCCCTTAACTTCATAGCTTATGTATTGAAATACTAATTTCTAGAGCACCCAGAACAAAGAACATACCAAAATAGTTGCACCTGCACACGTCATGCTGTCACCATTCAAAGCCTATGGCCAAAATTGTTCCCAAACACATATTCTGGTAAGGTTCTGAAAAATATGTGAGCCCATGCCTAAGA
This sequence comes from Alaudala cheleensis, assembly GCA_013398995.1. Classification (NCBI taxonomy): domain Eukaryota; kingdom Metazoa; phylum Chordata; class Aves; order Passeriformes; family Alaudidae; genus Alaudala; species Alaudala cheleensis. Next base: position 76,979 of record VWYE01007842.1, read on the forward strand.
AAAATAGTCCTATTAACAAAATACCAATCAAAACAGACCACTGATGAAGTGAAACACTCAACACAATGTAATGGAGTTGCTGATGTCAAAATCCCCAACTTCCAATTAAAAAGGGGAGGGGGGGAATCTAATATTATAATTAGATAAGAACCTCCCTATGCATTGTGAAGATTTTTTATGCAAATTTGTAATTTAAATACTTTTAATTTTTTTGGCTGGCTCAAAAGATCACCTTTTGGAGAGAAACAGTGGTCTGCAGAGAGACCAGGTGCCCCCTTCTCTTTCACATTTGCAATATACCTGCGGGTTTTGATGGGTTAGTGATGAACTAAAAAAACTGTGGGATAACTCTTGGCTGAAAATCAGTCTTTTATGATATTCAGCATAAACTGCAGGTGTCTAAGTAAGACTGCTATAAAAGCTGTATTTCTGCAGCTCGTTCTGGAGAGCTGCAAATCCAAGCCCTGCAATCAGCTGGTGAGGCTTCCTCCTGTAGATGTCTGTGGGAAGGGATGAGCTCAGTTTAAATCTCACTTTTAAAGTGTACAAGATCCAGGAACATCTTTTCAGCTTTTTGGTCATATTTTATTGGTGTGGCCAAGGATTGTATTTATGTACTACCTATTAAGTAACATTTTATTTTCCAACATACTGGAATCCCAGGAGCAGATTTTCCAAAGAAATGCATGGAAAACTGCCAAGGAGACATGCACCATGCTGCTGCATGGGAACATTTGGACTTGACCTCTGCATCCCTGCTATCCTTGGCACTGAATCAGATGAAAACTGAGTAAGATCCAAATGCAAACTAATTATGCTGCCTAAAAAAAGCTCCCACAAAACAACAATAACAACAGAATCTCACAAACCAACCAACCAACCAGCCAACCAACCAACCAACCAACCAACCAACACCTGGAACCCCAAAGAGGATGTAGGAAGACTTAATGTTTATTTCCTGCTCATGTTCAGTGATCCAAGAGCAGAATTCATCTTCCCTTCCCTATTTTTCTTCTTTAAGGTGAACCAAAACCATTCAGATGTTGTTCCAAGTCTATTATTTATCTGCTGCTCTCTTCCTCTCACCTGCTTTGTTCCAGAACAAGAAAAAGCACCCCAAATTAATGGCAGAAAACATCTGAATGCCTCAGTCCCTACACTCAAGCTGGGCAATAGGAGCAGCATTGGATACCAAGGCAGTAGCAGCCAGCTCCTAAGACTGCTGGCACACCAAAAGTAAAATTTTTCTTCTTCCAAGGGGCCGGGGCCTGTCAAAGTGATCCCCAACATCCCTGAGATGGATGGAAATTTCAGCTAAAGATGTCCCAAAATTACATGCCTCCCTCCTCAATCAAATTCAGGGAGATGCTGCTGAAAGAGATCCTACCCTGCTCAGCCCAAATATAAAACCACTTCTGGGTTTTTTGCCCATGTTTGCTTTCTCCATAAAAGGGACACACAATGAAAAGGAGGACAAAGGCAGGAACTAAAAGCAAGATTAAAGAATATTCAGCACAACTGAACTAAACAGACTTTCACAGCCCATCATACACTGTGCACTTGTAGCAATTTCCTTCCTTTTTGTCAAAAAAAAAAAAAAAGGACTAAATCCTTTAAGGTTCACAGAATTATTTTGTGTCCATTCAGAGTACTAATGGAAAACAAATTGCATCTTTAAGCACTGAATAACCCCATTTAGAGCTATATTAATACAAATACATTTTTCATTTAAAACCAGCAAGTCTAATACTGGTGCTTATAAAGATGTCTTATAATTTACTGCTGCTCTTCTCCAGCCAAAAGTGGAGTTACCACTGTCTATGTATAAACTTAATAAACAGCACTCTCTAAACTGCCTAGTCTTTCAGGCTGATGAAAGTTGCCTCTTATCAAAGAATCCTTTGTGGATGTTTTAAAAGGATTTAAATTGCTTTGATTGCATTTTTAACAGTGTCTGTGTTGCTCTTGTATTTCAGAATAATCTGGAAAGCTGGAACATTAGCTCTTGCATTCTACAAAAGACTGCTTTCCATCTCTAATAAAAATGCTTCAATACAAAAAGATAATCCTTCTGTTCAAGATCAAAACTCCAAGATGGGTCATGTTAATACATCTGAAGACCCTCTTATTACCTTTTTACTCTTACTCTTAATTTTCTATGATCTTCAGTCCTGGAGAGGTCATGGCAAGTCAGGACTTCATGAGCTTTGCTGGGAACNTGCCTAAGAAAAATAGTCCTATTAACAAAATACCAATCAAAACAGACCACTGATGAAGTGAAACACTCAACACAATGTAATGGAGTTGCTGATGTCAAAATCCCCAACTTCCAATTAAAAAGGGGAGGGGGGGAATCTAATATTATAATTAGATAAGAACCTCCCTATGCATTGTGAAGATTTTTTATGCAAATTTGTAATTTAAATACTTTTAATTTTTTTGGCTGGCTCAAAAGATCACCTTTTGGAGAGAAACAGTGGTCTGCAGAGAGACCAGGTGCCCCCTTCTCTTTCACATTTGCAATATACCTGCGGGTTTTGATGGGTTAGTGATGAACTAAAAAACTGTGGGATAACTCTTGGCTGAAAATCAGTCTTTTATGATATTCAGCATAAACTGCAGGTGTCTAAGTAAGACTGCTATAAAAGCTGTATTTCTGCAGCTCGTTCTGGAGAGCTGCAAATCCAAGCCCTGCAATCAGCTGGTGAGGCTTCCTCCTGGAGATGTCTGTGGGAAGGGATGAGCTCAGTTTAAATCTCACTTTTAAAGTGTACAAGATCCAGGAACATCTTTTCAGCTTTTTGGTCATATTTTATTGGTGTGGCCAAGGATTGTATTTATGTACTACCTATTAAGTAACATTTTATTTTCCAACATACTGGAATCCCAGGAGCAGATTTTCCAAAGAAATGCATGGAAAACTGCCAAGGAGACATGCACCATGCTGCTGCATGGGAACATTTGGACTTGACCTCTGCATCCCTGCTATCCTTGGCACTGAATCAGATGAAAACTGAGTAAGATCCAAATGCAAACTAATTATGCTGCCTAAAAAAAGCTCCCACAAAACAACAATAACAACAGAATCTCACAAACCAACCAACCAACCAACCAATCAACCAACCAACCAACCAACCAACCAACATCTGGAACCCCAAAGAGAATGTAGGAAGACCTAATGTTTATTTCCTGGTCATGCTCAGTGATCCAAGATCAGAATTCATCTTCCCTGTTTTTCTTCTTTAAGGTGAACCAAAACCATTCAGATGTTGTTCCAAGTCTATTATTTGTCTGCTGCTCTCTTCCTCTCACCTACTTTGTTCCAGAACAAGAAAAAGCACCCCAAATTAATGGCAGAAAACATCTGAATGCCTCAGTCCCTACACTCAAGCTGGGCAATAGGAGCAGCATTGGATACCAAGGCAGTAGCAGCCAGCTCCTAAGACTGCTGGCACACCAAAAGTAAAATTTTTCTTCTTCCAAGGGGCCGGGGCCTGTCAAAGTGATCCCCAACATCCCTGAGATGGATGGAAACTTCAGCTAAAGATGTCCCAAAATTACATGCCTCCCTCCTCAATCAAATTCAGGGAGATGCTGCTGAAAGAGATCCTACCCTGCTCAGCCCAAATATAAAACCACTTCTGGGTTTTTTGCCCATGTTTGCTTTCTCCATAAAAGGGACACACAATGAAAAGGAGGACAAAGGCAGGAACTAAAAGCAAGATTAAAGAATATTCAGCACAACTGAACTAAACAGACTTTCACAGCCCATCATACACTGTGCACTTGTAGCAATTTCCTTCCTTTTTGTCAAAAAAAAAAAAAAAGGACTAAATCCTTTAAGGTTCACAGAATTATTTTGTGTCCATTCAGAGTACTAATGGAAAACAAATTGCATCTTTAAGCACTGAATAACCCCATTTAGAGCTATATTAATACAAATACATTTTTCATTTAAAACCAGCAAGTCTAATACTGGTGCTTATAAAGATGTCTTATAATTTACTGCTGCTCTTCTCCAGCCAAAAGTGGAGTTACCACTGTCTATGTATAAACTTAATAAACAGCACTCTCTAAACTGCCTAGTCTTTCAGGCTGATGAAAGTTGCCTCTTATCAAAGAATCCTTTGTGGATGTTTTAAAAGGATTTAAATTGCTTTGATTGCATTTTTAACAGTGTCTGTGTTGCTCTTGTATTTCAGAATAATCTGGAAAGCTGGAACATTAGCTCTTGCATTCTACAAAAGACTGCTTTCCATCTCTAATAAAAATGCTTCAATACAAAAAGATAATCCTTCTGTTCAAGATCAAAACTCCAAGATGGGTCATGTTAATACATCTGAAGACCCTCTTATTACCTTTTTACTCTTACTCTTAATTTTCTATGATCTTCAGTCCTGGAGAGGTCATGGCCAGTCAGGACTTCATGAGCTTTGCTGGGAACTCAGGTACTTGCAGTGGAAAACATATCAGATTTTTCTCTTTGAGAAACTGAAAATAGGGGACCTTTTCTGATGAAGAAACAGGGATAATGCTAATTAAACTGCAGAGCCTGACCAAAAACCTGTACAGTAACATAGAGAGGGATCTCTTTTTCATGGTGCCTGTTTGGGACTGTTGCAGGAAGAGGAGGAAGCAACAGGAGGGAAGTTCTTTGTCCTTCTTGTCTGTTATTTTTTGGGGTTTGTTGTTTGTTGGGTTTGGGAATTTTTTTGTTGTTTGGGGAGTAAGTGGGACTGTTTTACAATGGAAGCCTGTGGTTAAGATGCTGAGGACTCTCCATTCGCCCTGTCTCCAGCAATGCCTTTAAAAAGTGAGGCAAGCCAGATGGTTAGAGAGCACAAGACAGGAATAAAAATGTCACATTTCAGTTCATTCAACAATTCCTATAAACTGTGGCAGTAAGTCATGCCATAAAAGCCGAACACAAGCATCCAGGCTCCCGTGGGAATTCAGTTACCAGCACTAACTAATATTCTTTGCCCTGCAGACCTCAGTGGCGTGCTGCATTTATGAAATGGGGCTAATGGCACTGCCTGCCTCCCAGCAGCATGGCCAGAAAAAGTCCATTAAAGTGTGGGAGCCTCGAGTGCTGCTGGATGGCCCCGTGGCTCCTGGCGATTCGCTCCCAGCGCAAACTCCCGCAGAGGAAATCCAGTCCAGGAGAGCACAGCAGAGCCCTTTTATGCATTAACCACTGTGCTGCTCCAGAACTTCACCTGGCACTTCACAGAGATTAAAAACCACGACGCAGCCTCTGTCCTGCAGAGTGTTTGTCTTGGCAGGCCTGGAGCCGTGCAGGTGCTGGACAGGAGCTCTGAAGCCAAGGGCCCTGATGAAGTTCTCTTGCTGGTGGCAAAAGCACACACTCTCTCTAGCCATAAATAAACCTGCTTTCTTTATTTTTTTAATAAAATGTGGAAATTGTTACGACCTATGACAAGATAATGGCTTGATAGATTCCTTATTCCAAACAGCAGCTCGTCCCAGTCTGCAGTTCAAACCCTTCATTGCTGAGGAACGCTTTAGACCTAACATATGAGAACATATTTTTTGGCCTTTGTTTTTATTTTTTCCATTTGAATTTAGGATTTTCTACAAAAGACTTGGAGACCCTCGTCTATGCTGTTACAGCAAGAGTTGTTCTGGCACTGACTATCTAAGTTTAATTAATTAAAAATAAGAAAGCAATCAAGCTTACTTGAGACAATGGAATTACTGATTTTAAGTCCTGCCAACTTAATTTTCTCTGCTTGTCAGCTGTCTTTTTTAAAACAAACAAAATTTAATCTCTTGATCATCGAACACCAAATGTAATTATTCAGATGCAGACAGTGTTTGCTTTGTATAACTTCCCTTATTTCCACTCTTTTCATGGCATTAGGCTGCAGGGATAAACTCCACACATCACAGCAGCATTACACTGGAGATGGAAACAGTCCAGTTGGACTGATATGGAAAATATGCTTGGAGAATATTGGAACAAACTCACAGTTAAATACACTTCAGTGAGACATATGGATCTTCTCATCTGTTTTTTGAAAGCAGCTGTATTGAAGCTTTGCTCATGGAATTCTATTTGAAAGTCAAATCCTACAAGCAGTTGCATAAATATGTTTGCACGAGTACTTGAACCAGAACGCGTTTGTGGCTTTGTTGATTTTGGACAAAGATTTTGACAGGAGGGATAACAACCCACCCACCCTTTTTGTAGCAGCAGCAGGAGGAGGATCAAAGGAGATCCTGTGAGCTCAATATAATCACTGCACAGGAAAACATGAGTGGGGTCCAGAGCCTGGGGAGGGACCCTCAGCTCTCACAGGGGAGACATTTGGTCATCCAGCCTTGTGCCAGGAGCACAGTCAGATGGCAAAGAGAAAATGCTCTGCCCTGAGACCAGGCTGTTTGCCAGTGGAAGACAAATTCTCATCCTAATAGAATCTGAGCTACTCTGCTGAGTTATTCCAGCCCTCCCCCAACATTTCTGGTATCTTCTAAAAGCCACTAGCTCAGGCAACTCCATCCCTTCCATGAGGGTCACTTACCAAGCCCTGAGTTCAAAAGCAGAAACTGCAGGGTCAAGGTTCAGCTGTTGAAGATGGAGTTTGCCATTAATGCCTGAGCCTCTCAATCAGAGATGCAAAAATATTGCTGTGTGAATTATAGGATGCAGGGAAAGACAACAAATAATTGCTGGCAGAAATGAAGACATTTGTTAAACCTGCTGAAACTACAGAATGTTCTGAGTTGGAAGGGACCCAACAATCGAGTCCAGCTTTTAAGTGAACGGCCCACATGGGGATTGAACCTTGGTGTTATCAGCACCCTGCTCTGACCAACTGAGATGGAAACAATGATTCCCATCAATTCCAGTAGCTCTTTGATCAAGCCCACCTTAGTTTTCCCCACCACTCTTCTGTGGGAATAAACCTCTCAGTTCCACAGTGAACACCAGCAGGACAGTGGAAATGCGTGCACCAGGACTCATCGCCAGGAAATCTGGATTGTGAATGTGCAATGGGAATATTTTAAAGTTTCTTTTTTTTTTTAACTTAAATTATTAGGTACCATGTTCTTAAACACATCCTTTCTTTTACATTTGGCTGCCAGTTAAAATAACAGCGCATAGAAAGGGAACAAAAAGCAAAAAACGAGCGAGCAGGGAGACAGACTGACTGGCTGACAGACAGATGGGCAGGTGTGTTACACTTCTAGTCAAAAAATTACCATTACTAGTAGTAAGCTGCTTTCCATTCCCATAAATTGCACTTGAAAAGCACATAGCCCTGGATCAATGCCTTTGGTGAGGCTTCCCAAGCACAGTGTTTGAACAGTTGTCCCTGTGGCCAGTCACAGAGGTATTCAGGGCAGGGTGGGCTTCCAAACTACTTCACACTGATCACCAAAGATGCCCCACCAACATTTCCCAGGACTTTCATGTGGCACTTGTGCAGCCCCAGGGGAAGGGCTGCCCACACCAAAACCCTGACCACCACCCTGGCTAGAGAAGGAGTTTGCCTTTATCTTCTTAAATGACTTTCAACAATGTCTCTGTGGCAAGGCCAGAGGACTGGAAAAAAAATCCCTCAAAGAAATATGAAAGCTCACCTCAGAAACGCCCTGTGAAATTCGGGGAACAAACACTTAGTTGTTCTCATTTTGTTCTGCCTTGGATGGGAATGACAGAACTAGATGATTTGTTCTCAAAGACTGTAGCTACTGAGATTTTTTTTTGTGGGGGGAGGGACTTTTATGTCCAGTCTGAAAGTTTTTTAACTGAAATACCAAACTTATTTTCTGTCTAGTGCTGTTATTTAGACTCCTGCCCGGTGACATTCTGGGTAACACATGCTGAAAGAAAATTTCAGTAGAAGTTGCAATTTGAATGTTTAATGTTATGAAATCTACAGAACTGTTGCTGTTGTACATAGCACAAAATAAACATCTCGATTCCAGGAAACTAATGGAGACATCTTGTGAATCACTTTCTTAAGGCGAAAAGACTTCTGCAAAACTACTCTTTGACTTCTAAACCAGCCTAGGTAGAGAGCAAAGCAGCTTTCCTTTTTCAAGACTGAACTTCCAGCAGGCCAGTAAGTGGCAGAGTGCTCAGAGCCACCAGCACAGTCACTCTGTGAGTGCATATTTAAGCAGCACACATGACTGAAAGGCAATAACAAAACTATTCACAGGGATTACTTGCTCTGCATGCTGTTCAATAGTCACTGCAAGTCCTGAGCATCCCAGCCATTTTATTAGTGACTCCTTTAACAGAAGAGGAGGTGCTGTTAGTTGTTACTTCATTGCTAAATTTCTTGGGTATTTTTCTTTCAGTTTTTTCTCCTGATGTTTTGAAACCCCAAGCTTCAAGTACAGCAAAACTCCACACTGGTGAAACTCCACTTATAAAATAAGTGTTTGTCAATCCTAACCTTTTAAAAAAATTGCACAATAAGCTCAACCACCAACCTAAGTAATCAGAGACAATAATATACTGAAAAACATAATCAATCCACAACGATTTTTAAGGAGTACCACTGACCTGTGACAACACTGCAAAATTACCACTTAACTGGATCTTTTGCTCAACTACAAGTGGCTTATTTGTAATAATACAGACACTGACTTTGCCTTGGTTTATATTGACAGGCTGATTTGACTGCCTGCTGAGAGACAGCCCTCTCTGAGTGGGTGTGAAGGAGCTGAGCTGCTGAGTAAAATTGATAGGAGGAGTGGAAAGGAGGTTTTAAAGTAATTTAGAAACCCCAAATGCACTGAAAGTAACTTGTGCAAGAGGGGGATTGCCAGTGGGAAGTATTCTTTTCTCCTTTTTGACAGAAGTCTGCAGTACCAGGGATCCCTTCATACCAAATTACTGGGATGGATGCAGAGGGTGTGGCAGCTTGTGTTCCAGACACAAAAACCATGAACAGTCTTACTTAGGTCTACAAAAAAAAAAAAAAAAA